>JASANH010001194.1:0-409431 GCA_030248295.1 Mesodorylaimus sp. YZB2_4
CCAAAGCAAAGCCTGCACGGATATATACAGGTGTACGGTATGCACAAAAGCCAGCATTAGGTCTATTTTTTAATCTAGTGTGACTAACTAAACTCATATCATAAGACCACACCCATAGCCAAACCTGGCAGGCGAAGGAGGGGGACAATTGATCGAATCGAAGTAGGCAAGTTCACACTTCAATAGACCTTTTCGACGTGTGGAGCCGAAATCGCTAATTTGAACTTCCCGCGCCGACTGCCTATGACAAGAATGAATGGACTGTGCGCGGGGTATGCTGGAAAAGGGGTATCTTTCAGCATTGGCGCGAGGCAAACTTGGGCTGTGTCCGTGAAAAACTTCATGTACATTGCGAAAATAAAGAACTGTCTGAATAATAAAACTGTCTTAACTTCTCCGATTGGTAGTTATTCGACAAGGCAACAATTTACATTATTTCTTGCATAATTAATCAGATCATTACGCGGGAATTCCTTCATCGCGGAAACGCAAATGGAACGATTGTGCGCCTGCGTGTGCAGCTTTGGAAGTTAAATTCGAAGTCGGCTTTGGACAAAAATGGCCTCGAAAATTTTAGCGAAATCGAATTTTGTTTGCTAGCAATTCTAAATCCGTCGCCGAATTTGTGACGCGCTCACGGACGCCATATGTTTCAAGTTGGTATACCGGATGACTCAGGTCCTTTTGCGAAACATTTGAGAATGAGGAAATAGAGGGAAGTGATTTGCTTATCGTCGTTTTTAATGTTTCGATGCCAAAATGCTCTGAAAGAGGCCGTGTACTGGGTATGTTCGTATGCGAATGATATTGCATGTATTTATATTTCTGTGACCTTTTCATTTGACCCTGAACATGGTTTTAAATCTATATCTTTGGGCCAATACGATTATCATGCTTGCCACGTGATAAGGATATTTCATGTGGTCTTACAAAACATCGTTTTGAGAAAGTTAGCTTATCTGAACCTGAACCAAACTACTGCAAAAACTGGCGATAAAAGAGTTGCCTTGATTTATTATCTATGTTATTAGCATTTGCATTTGCATCCAGCATTTGTGCATTTCGAGGAAATCTGATATTTCATTCAAGCAAACAGAAAGTAATCATCCCCTTTTCAAAGAATTCCAAAGGAAAAAACGAAAAAAAACTAAAAAAAACAAAAATAACGAGGTCGCCCCGCCACCCCCCCCAAACAAAAACACTCAAAAAAACCCACAAAATACGGTGGCCCAAGGAGGCCTTTTTCAAAATATCTCTGCTTTTTGATTTTTGATTTATATCTCGTCAAAATGGGCTAACCAGCTTTATAAAAAAAATCAAAATGCACGCGTACAGCAAATATTAAAAAAGTTGATTTAATCAAAAAGATTTTTTGATTTTTTCAAAGAAGTTTGATTTAATCAAAACGATTTTTTGATTTTTTTAAAAAGTTTCATTCAATCGAAAAATCAAAAACTTTTGATTTTTGAAAAGTATCCGCGTAAAAGCAACATTTTATCTCTCGTTTTTCGATTTTCCCCTTTACCTCGTCAAAAAAATCCTGGCTCGCAAAAAATAAATCAAAGTGCGCACAAATGTTGGAATGGACAACGCAGAAACTTTGATTTAATCTAAAAGTTTGATTTAATCAAACGGGTCTTTTGATTTAATCATTGCCTCTTGTCATAAGCAGTCTGAAAACTAAAACTCACTTTTACCCTGTGCAAAAATCCTACCCATGGTTTCATTTTCATTTATTTATTTCACTCGCTTCATTTCCAATCATTGATCATCTGAGTCAATCAAGTATCGTATGAAATCTGTTCAGCATCAAAATCTGATCGACAGCTTCTGAGTTATAAAATTAAACAATGAACGAAAAGGAATTTTGGCAGCTTCTGGAATCGCTCGTCCGTCAAAGGAAAGGCGAACAAAATTATTTTGGCTTATCTTAAAGATAAACACAACATGCAAATGCAGGAAGAGGGGAAGACGTTTACACGCTTTTTCAGAAGGTACCGGCTTTCTCTGTTGCCGTCAATGTACTGAGCGTGTGTACTGAAACTTTAGAAAAATCGGCTTTTTGGACGTCAGGTGCTAAGAGTTTCAGGTCCCTTCAGATTATCATACGGGTTTAATTGAAGAGAACGACTTGGAACGGGTCACGGAATGCAGATCGGGCCGCGGACCCGAAAGCCGTTATGTCTACGATGCGGCCACTCGATCTGTCACGATTGCTTCGAAAAATTAAAAACGGAAAATATGGCTCGTCGCGCTTTCCCTGTTTGGTCTCCGTTCTGCAACCATCGAATCGATTACGAATTTACGAATGTGAATCGCGCATTAACGGTAAGTGCATTTCTAAGTCCCAGCTTCAAGCGAACTAGTACCATACCAGGAACGCAACCCGGTTGCGTCCCGCTGGATACGATAGGCCCAGACCAGATCTCGGAGTCGGGATTCAGGCGTAGGGTTGGATCGGTCGATGCCCGGCTTCCCTTGTATTATTTCGCGCTGACTGATTGTGCTAAACTAACGTTAGGAAAACTTAACTAGAAATGGCTTCTATTGCAGCATCGACCAATCCGCCGATCTAGCACTTGGATCAGCCCCAATCCGATCCAAGTGCTTTATCGGCCGGATTGGCTCTTCAAATTTGCCGCGCGTCGTCACATGCCTGGAAAACACGCGTATATTACACCTCCTGCGATATAATCTGAAAGCAGGGCTCCCAGCACCCCTTAATTCCCATTTGAATCGAATACCCTGTCGTAAATCTTCTAATCTTTCTCTTATTGTGGCGTCCTCCTCTGAAATTTGGGTTTTCTCCCAAATCTTGGTCTCTGCGACATCGTATGAGTGAATTTTGGAATGGGTACGGTACCAGAGGTCAGAGAGAAATCATTTGCAATAGGAAATATATGAGATGGATAAAAAGCTTAACGATAAATCGGTATCTTTTTCGGGGTCGTCGGGATCATGGCAATTAGATTGTAGATTGGGATCAGGATGGAAATCTAGATTTTTTTCGCCTATGACCCTTTTTTAGTGACTGAAGCACACTTTTTTGTCATACAGCTTTTTTTAAAACTTCTTTTTCCAATTATAAATAATCATATAAAACTTAGTCGGATAGTCAGGTTCGGGTTTTTTGGAAGAAAAGCTTTTTTTTTTGGAAGAAAAGCTCCGCCTATTTTTCCTCTGACAGTCTCAAATTTCTTTCAGGATTTGTTTGGCTTTTCGATTCAGCAAGGAGCGCGGTTGCAACAGCAGCAACAGTAGTAGCAGCAGCAGCAGAAGCAGCAGTTGCGCGCATTCGAAGTCGCTGGCTTGCGCTCTGATATCCAGGTAAGTAAGCAGAAGTCAAACATCTGAATCCTACCTCAGGAGTAAATTCGATTTTTCAGGCTCTCCAATCCGAGCTGGAAAACGCGAAAGGTTACGCTAAAAGATTGCGAGCAGATTCGAAAGACACGTTGGAGCGCGAGAAGGCGGTGGCGAGGGAGTAATTCGAAAAAGAAAAAGAGAAGCCGCCAGGCGTGCGTTGGATCGGGAATGTAATGCCTGTCATATCTGTAATATATTTGGACACTGGGGAAATGGATGTAATCAGGAACACTTGGGTAAGAGATGTGTGAACTGTGGCATGTTTGGGCGCGTGCGAGCCCAGTGCACTTATCTTGTGAGGTGCAAAAGATGTGGTCACGTGGGTCATGTGGCGCGTGAGTATGGCTACTAATTTTATGTGATCGGTCGAACCAGCCCTGCGTGCTGTATTTTCGAGCTTCTTGTTTGCTCATTGGACGTTAGAATCGTCATTGCTTTTTTATGCGTTTTCATCGACTTCTATATTTAGCACAGTGTTAAAAAAGTAAATGAGATGTACAGCATGTCACAAGGCAGACAAGGCCTCGTCACTGTTGCTAATCACAGCGCTTGTTGGGAGGTGGAGATACTTGCTTACAGTGAACAAGCGGTGAGTAAGATGTCAGCAATGGCAGTCACTCTCCAGTTCATGCCTCATGAATTGCTCCTACTCTGACGGGGTACATGCCCGCCAGGCTCATGATGGTCCGTTTGTAGGCTCATGATGGCCAGGCTCAATCATAATTCAAGACTGCCCCTCCCATTTTTCTGCTTAGCCTGCTAGCAGTCAAACCTTGTGATCAAGGCTGTCGACCTTGAAATGCTGGCATCGACATTGATTCGTCCGCCCTGCTGCTGCCCCTCTTCGCCAAGTACATCCCCTGCACCACCTTCTACTGTATGTGAATGCCCTCCCGCACTTGCCCGTCTACCTGGTCATGCGCAAGACCCTCAGCCAGGACTTCCCTAAACCTGACCCGCGCACCAATAGACCAGAGGGCACAGTGCATGCGTAGTCCGTGCCTATTACACTTGATAAAAGGGGGAACTCGTTCTTGTGTCCTTTCTCCTTCTTCCAGACACCCTCGCGGGACGTGCTGAGCACTTTCTGAAAGACATCATTTACAATGCAGTGACCAGGCACCCCACCACCGACCACCGACTTCAGGCTGGGCTTACGGCTTGCCGACATGAGAGTGCTTCTCTGTGTCCACAAGCCCTCTAAGTCGTTCCCTTTTGGCTCATACTGACTCCTGGACTCTGCTTTGGTTTTCTACGGGTAAGACCTTGGCCTGTTCGCCAGCAAAGGCGTCTCAGGACCTGGTATATCATTGCACAGAGCAGTTGCAGGCATCCTTGTTCGCGCTTGGTGCTTCATGCTGGTGATTAGGGCATTCCTACTGACTGCACTCATGCTGCCTAAGCAGCTTATGTGCTCACTGCCGCGTGCTTTTGCTCGCATCAAATCCACAGGTTCATGAACACTTCCTACGCTCGTCCTCTCTTGTCATAGAACCAGAAGAGCGAGCCTGGATCTAATCTAGACTAGTTGTAGGACTGGTCGCCTAGGTGCCCTTCTGGCCATTATGGCCTCACAGACTGCGTCTACGTACTTCGTCATGAGCGGCTGGGCATCTCCTGACCGCCTCTCCCTTTTTCAGTGACCGTCACTTGGCTAGGCCTATACTTGTGGAGGTGCTGCCCGTCGGCCCAGTAAAGAGCTCTCGTTATTGGTGCCCGTTTCGGACTGCGCAGGGGTGATTCGAACCACGTATGTACGTGTGTAGGAACTCGTGTAGGCGACTCTTGCTGAGCAAATATGTTCAAACCTTTAGGGACGGACCCTCATCACGAACCCTGCAACCCCCATCTCTTGATGAGGGTTCCTTTCCCATTCGGTGCAGACCGCCCAGCGACACGTGTGTCTCGTGCACAGGGTGTTCTTCCATAGGCCTCTTTGATGAGAGCAGAGCGAGCCCAGATATAACCAGTCAGATCTGGTTATGTTCCGCGCTCGGATAGGTCCCCTTACCGGCCCGCCTGGACTGCTCCTCAGTCATCATCTACTCGTCGATCGGTGCGGTTGGGTCTGTATCCCTAGCTGCCCTTCTCCCTATAAGTGCTCTTCACTTAGTTGGTTGTACCAGCGTAGAGGTGTCCGCCTGTCGGCCTAATAAAGTGTTGTCTATATTAGCGTCCGTTTCAGTAGGGACCCGCGCAGGGTAGATTCGAACCTTAGTACGCGTGTAGGTGGCCCGACCCACAACAAAAAAAAAACAGGGACAGCCTCTCCCGCTAGGTGGCGCAAAGAGACAAAAACAAAAAAAAAAATCACAAACTCAGGGGCCGTCCCTTGAGGCGTGAGTCCCCGTCGAACCGCTGAGTGCGCCCATGTTCGTCGGAGTTCTGGCGTTTTGTGCCAACACACAGTCTAACCGGCTAGCCACTGGCGTTGCGGGCACCGTAACACTGCGGAAGCAGTGTATGGTGCGGCCTCCCTGCGTTGGAGGGAAGGCTGCCTCCCTACCGAAGGAGCGACGGGGTCGTCGCTTCTTCTGGCAATGGGGGGAATGTAACCCCTACCGGGCAGGCCATGGCGAGTGGTAGAGAGTAATCGATACTCTCCCCTGACCTAGAAACGTCAACCCCTCGGGTTGATGTTTCTAGGCCAGGTATATCGCGAGACTTGCCTACCTCCAGCTGGAGTTTTTGTCCCGCACTCTCTCCTACGCCTGTCCGCACGGGTTGCAACCAATCAATACAATCATTATGAGGGGCTGGCAGAGTTAAGCCCCAGGCTGAGTGACAGCACAGATAGCGCTGCCAGTGCAGCATGGCCTGAGGACCAAATACTGTACACACCATTGTCTGGCGCAGATGTACTGATATATTAGTCAAAGTATTGGAGCTGAACATATCATTGAATGGTTAGATTGCTGAACAATTTTGTGCCTGGGCCTCACACGTTTAATATTGACTTGAGTGACATCCACTCCTGGTCGGGTGGGTGTATCCTTTACTGTATACGGGGACCTGACGGTGACAAATTTTTCCGGCACCTCGAGTATCGTCAACCGCACACGAGGGTTCTTTAGGCTCACAATTCAGAGGAAAGCCGCTCGTGTTGACCTTGACGGAGGTTCTGATGGTCCTAAGCCCGCATTGCACAGAGAACTCGATATCAGTTGCCGCCCAATTCCTGCAAAGCAAACCAGTCACGGCCTCGATCTCGATCAGCCTCGTGTCTGGCCCTGACCTAGGATAGGCAGGCCAGTTACGAATGAGCGCACTGATAGCTGGAGATAACGTATCCACCCCTATTACACCGTCTTTAAGCAGCGCGGCGCGCAGCACTAATTGTCAGGCCAGAGCCTACTTGCGCAACCATACTATCGGACCAGCCATACAAGAATACACGAGCAGCGCATGCATGGATGTTTGTCACATAGATAGGCTCGCTTGAGTGATGCCTAGTGCAGGCGACAACGACAAGTGCATTTCCTCGCTGGGTGGCCATGTGGATTGCTCTAGACCGTTCCTGTGGCTTCAGCTATCCTCTGGCTGGGTCTTGGAACCCGACAGGAGGATCAAAAATTTCACTGCGGGAATCTCAGATGGTAAACCTTCTAGGGCATAGTAGTGTGTGTGCTGTACCGCCTGCGTCCCATATGGCGAGTGAAGAGATGGAAGCCAGACGAGGAGACAGTCTTGGCTGGCGAACACTGGCAGGTTCACAGCCCACCAGCTATTGTCCGAGGAAGGTGGTGTCCAGTCTGAATGGCCACGCAGAGGTGGCTGGATGGCCGTGCAGGGGATGCACCCCTTATAGAGGGGGTTGTAAGCGGAGACGCACATGGGCGAGTGTGGGCCCAACATAAGCTTGCTTATAAGGGGCAATTGCTAGCTGGCTATAGGCAAAAATTCGCGTAAGGCATTCCTGTGCTGACGATGAGATAAGGGCATGCCTACTGACAGCAATCATATCCTGCCAGAAGCTTCATCAGCATCGTCAGCGAAAGAACCCCTTTCTGATCACCGAGGCATATAGTAACTGCTGCTGCTGCCTACCAGCCACTGATAACTGCCGGCCCGAAGGATAGTAGGTCACAGACGGACTTGAACTTTATCAGGAAAGATGCGTCCGCCGCTGCCGCCAGTGGTAGCGTTAACACAAAAGCCCACAAAAATAACACAAGACATTTTTGGACTTTAGAAACGACACTATAGATGATAACGCAACAAATATAAAACACGCCATCCTGATTAAAAAGGTGATACTTTAAAACTGAACATCGGAACAACCTGTCCATCGAAAAAGGAACGATCTTCACGGCATGTATTAGTCGTTCGCATGTCAGAGAGCCTGCAAAGGACAGGATCTTTTTCATTCGCTGGTTGACATGCCCACAAGAAGAGGTCAATCTTATCGAAAAAAGGGAGGAGGAAGCAGGGTTGTGTGTGACCACCCGGAAATACGATCATTTCCACTGACAGGAAGTTATCTTACTTGAATCAGAATACCATATCAAAAAGGCAACAAATATGTCTAATGACTAGTTGCCGATTGTTCTTCCGCTGGTTCAGTGGAGATATCGTAAATCCTCGCTCACATTTCTCAAATCAGACACCATTGAAAACCAGTCGAACATCAGAAATGGCGTGGGCGCGTAGTTTTTACCCCTTACCTGAAAAAGAGAAAGCCTGAGCTTTTGTTTCAAATACCTACTGTTTCTCACTAGCTACCGCTTCGAAAAATACGTAATTGTTTCACCAAAAAGCCAGAGTCTCCCGCAAATCGTTTTTCGCGCCATGATTACTGTACATGTTTTAGACTGCTTATGACAAGAGGCAATGATTAAATCAAAAAATCCGTTTGATTTAAATCAAACTTTTAGATTAAATCAAAGTTTCTGCGTTGTTCATTTCAACATTTGTGCGCACTTTGATTTATTTTTTTGCGAGCCAGGATTTTTTTGACGAGGTACAAGAGGAAAATCAAATAACCAGAGATATAATGTTGCTTTTACGCAGATACTTTTCAAAAATCAAAAGTTTTTTGATTTTTTTGATTAAATCAAACTTTTTGAAAAAATCAAAAAATCGTTTTGATTAAATCAAACTTTTTTGAAAAAATCAAAAAATCTTTTTGATTAAATCAAACTTTTTTGAAAAAATCAAAAAATCTTTTTGATTAAATCAAACTTTTTTGAAAAAATCAAAAAATCTTTTTGATTAAATCAAACTTTTTTGATTAATTTGCTGTACGCGTGCATTTTGATTTTTTTATAAAGCTGGTTAGCCCATTTTGACGAGATATAAATCAAAAATCAAAAAGCAGAGATAGTTTGAAAAAGGCCTCCTTGGGCCACCGTACAAAAGGTATATCCAAAAAGGGGCACTTTTGCTGTTTGGTCCCCAACCAACATAGGTTAGCATAGGCTGATATTAGACTTAGGCTTAGGCTAGCAGATGGCTTAGGCTTAGGCTGATACTAGGCTTAGGCTCTGGCTTAGTCTGGTATACGACTTAAGCTTAGGCTGATATTAGGCTTCAGCCAGCCTTATACCAGCCTTTGCCTGGGAACCAAACGGCAAAAGCGCCCAAAAAGGGAGACAATGATCAGAATACCATTTGACAAAGGTCGTAAAAACTTCAAACTCATGACAATATTTCTGGTCAATAATAACCTGGCCGCTTTAAAAAAGCTGGGATCACTGTTTCATTTCCGTTTTCTTTCATTTCAGTGACATCTCGTCCAACTTGTTTTTTTTTCGAAATCAACAAATTTTATCGTCGCTTTCTCGTTTCCCTTGAGGGACTTTTTGAACGCCACTTATGTCAAATCTAATCATGAACAGTGACATGATGTCGGTTCTCACCATCGAATACATCGAAAATTATATCTGACGGTACTTCGCGGCGAAAACAAAATTTATTCGGCTACTCAACACAGTTCAACGTTTTTTAGACGGAATTCTGAATAGATAGAATGAGTAAAACTTGAATTTTTGATGGCCGAACATATAAGCTTTTGAAATGATCGAAATGAGATCCGCTGGCCTGACGCCCCTATGCTAAAAGATACCCCTATTGTTCGGGTACCCTGCGCACAGCTCGTTCTCGTTTGTCATAAGCAGTTGAGACCTGCGACTACAGTAGGCGCGCGATTTTAAATTTGCGCACACCTCGAAAAGGTCTATTGAAAGAGGCAAGTCTTGCGCCTATACCTACGGCTGAAACATCAACCCGAGGGGTTAACGCCTCCCAGCCAGGGAGGAGTATCGATTACTCTCTCCCACTCACCATGGCCTACCAGGCGGGGGGGGGGGGTACACACCGTGTTGCGATAACCAGCGATAGATAGCCCTCTTGGAGCTGCACGGCTTATTCCGTTCCTTGACGTCAAAAAGGTTCAAAAAGCCTTTTTATCATTATCTTTATTAAAAATGTTTGGAAGCTTTATGGAATCCAAAAAATCGTTTCTAAGAGCAAAATCTCTAAATCTTGTCTAAGCTGTATTATATTAGATAAGTTCTTGATATATTAGTACCCAGCAAAGGAGAGTTCTCTGATCATTTACGTCCTCATTCTGCGCGCTAGCTTCTGAGAAAAAGTTTTTCTTTGACGGCAGCCATGTTCACAGGGGACATTATCAGGCAAGTTCTGTACATGCTTTTCGGCTCAAGTGGCATGATCAGCAACAGTTTCGTGGTGTACGTGATTGCGAAATGCAAGCCCCTACATTTCAACGCTTACTATTTAGCTGCTGCTTTAGCTGCCACAGATGTTGTAGGTGGGTCCGCGTTTGTGGTAGCTGGAGCATTCAGACTAAATCTGGTCCTCACTAATCAAACGGCACTGTTGATAGCACCCTGGGAGTGCATTTACGTCCCATCGGCCACCTTATTCGCAATCGCCTACCACGCCGGGCCCATGATGATCATCCTAATATCTCTGGATCGTTTGTTGGCCGTAGCTGCGTCAAAGTTTTACTTCAACCTAGGCAAACGGTACACCATCGCCCTCGTCGTCCTGTGTGTGGCATACGCCCTTTGCGTGTTCGGCTATTGGACCTACGACATGATGTACGTGGTGCCTCAAGCTCCCAGAGTTACCAAGTTCTGCTGGGGTATCTACTCGGAGCCCGTTCACTTGTACGACTACTACGCCCCGCCTGTCCTGGTCAGCGCCAGCGTCCTGATAATGACATCGGCTCTGTTGATTATGCGCCTGCGGACCAAGCAAGCGGCTGGTGGGAACAACAATGCTCAGGCCATCGCTGCTGCGAGAAATGCCAAAGCTGCTCGTCTCCTGGCCTTTATTTCATTCAATACATTCCTTATGTGGGTCGTACCAGAAATGTTCGTGGCCATCATCGACGCCTATGGATACAGTCAGGGCGGATGGTTTGCAGAATTTGCTCCCCTATTGTGGATGCTGCAGCCGCTGCATGGACTCACAAATTTGGTCATATATTTTAGAAAAGGCAGCCAATTTCGTAAAGGATATCTCGATATGAAAAACCGAGTATCTGTAGTCACTGCACAGGCAGCGAACGATGCCGGACCTCGCGCCAGCCGCGGGGTTAGCCAAGCCAGTGCGGTGCATCAAGCACCAGTGTCACGCCAAAACTGAGAATGGCTTGCATGAATATTCTCATTAATGTTCTGTTTAATTTAGGTTTAGTGCGAGTCTAAAAATGCCCTTCTCGAGATAATATGTCATCGATTTTATCGTTAACTGTGTACAAATAAACCTTTTAGTTCTCATGCTCTGACGGGTTGGCTTGAGTCGGATTTGGCTTTGTCAATAGAAGTAGCATCACATGTAACAAAAAACGTTCGCTCTCCTGCCTAATACTCAAGGAATTTGTTTCGGCAAATTTGAAAGGTTTTGACACCGAGTATTCTAAGGGTGACATTGATTTTGGAAGAGGTCTGACGTGCGTAGGCCGTCTTTGGTCATGCTACACCCCAAGCCAAAGTCAAAATCATGTGCTGTCGAGCTGGCGTGGGAGCATCTCTATTAATGGAGTGACTGAGCTTAAAGAGGCTGCGTCAAAAGGATTGAATGTACTAGTTTAGTTCTAAATGTCCTTGCCTCTCCTGCTTCACTTCGAGACATCATTTTTTCCATAAAGACGTCGAAGCGTGCTATCTCTTCGTAGCGTGCGTACAAGCGCATTTTCTCTGGAAAGGTTTTTACCAAAGGCTGCATGTCACAATTCTACGTCTTAATTAAAATCAGCGTCATTTTATGCCAATTTTTATATCGCTTTCTTGGCGAGCACCTAGCATGAGCTTCCCGAGGATCTGGTTGCGAATGCGGAAAGGTCAAGTTGCCTTCACGGCACTGAGGCTCTTACTCCTACATCTAAGCGGACCATACCAACTCCAAATAACAGTGAAGAGGGTGTTGGCAAGAATCCCTTTCTTCGAAATTCATTGGAGTCTTTTGACTGCGCCTATCGCAACGCGCAAATATACTGTAGAATATCAATTTGAGCACAAAGTATGTCCAGTTCGATTCGATGCCAACAATTCCGGCATTTTTTTCGTCAATTAATGGACATCGCACGCTTATTTGACGAGTCACATCTTTCGGCTCACAAAGTCAGTAAGCGCTTTGCGATGAACTAAACAACTCCATATTTTCCATGGCCTTTTTTTCGCGCTCCAAACAAAAGTGGTTATTACAGGAAGCCTATTCGAGAACATTCATCCCAATAAAAACCATAATTGAGAAACTGAACAAGTTTTTTTGAATCACAAGATTTACTTCTTTCAAGAATGCAAGGTTGACTTATGGCAACCCGAAATTTTGGCGTGAGCATACAAGGGCATTATTTTAAACAGGGAAACGTGTCAGTCAGACCAACAGCGGATTTTGACTACCCTCGATCACATGCTTGGAGCGAGACCATGCTGATTGCGATGATTTTCGGATCTCTGATCGGGGGAGGTCAGACAGACTCCTAAAGATCAAGGAAGCCGCGTACATGGTGACCAGACGTGAAGCTTTAAACCAGCAGAAGAACTTCGAAACACTCACGCTTTGAAAATCCTCCATGAAAACTTTGTAAAGAAAGCTACAGGAAGAGCAACTGAAGTCAAATTTTTTAGGTCAGCAGTCTATACACTAGGACGATTCGTTTGGGCACCCTAATTTTTTCAACCTATGCCCTCTCCCTGCGTCCATAAGCATAACCGTTTACGTTGGTCGTGCTGTTACATTGGACGACCATCGTAGATTGACAGACCATGCAACTTTTTTGGCCACCTATACTCTTTCCCGATCAGGAAAGTTTGTTTTTCATCAGTCTTACTGGACAGCCTGTTGGTGGTTTTTGTCTCAAAACAATGAGGACTGTTCTCAGCTTCTCATTGTCAGTATCTTCGCTGATAAGGTGCGCCTGTTGCATAACAATTGTGACTGGTATTTAGTGGATCTGTGCTACCTGCACGTATGGCAGGAAACTTCCCAGGACTATATGTGTAGCAGGATTTCTATCAGGTTAGGCATCTTAGATAACGGAGAGACAACATTAGCATAATAGTTATGGAGATCTAGCCTTGTTAAAGATTACTAAAATGAGGCCCTATGTGGTGGGCTAGGTTTCTTGACTCAATTAGTCCCATCGACCTAGGTAAAATGGGTATATTTGGGTGCGAATAAAGCACCAAAAAAACCCAGCATACAGACATCCCTCCTTGTGGTTTGCTGTTCTCACGCACTCCAAAACACCCACCTTGAGCGAAAGGCTCTCGTGCAGCCTCGTCTGTTCGAAAAGTTACAAATTACGGACAGTTCATGCTCATGTTTTATCACGTCAACAAACGCGGGTTACGCACTCGTGGGCAGAAGAGCACATTACACACGGAATCATAGTTTCAAATCAACGTCAATGTCAACGGGCGCATAAAATATACGAAAAAATGTATTTGTATACACGACGCTTCAGTTACGTCAATGTGCAGAATACTGCGAAACACTTCAGATACAAGAATCACTGTGGTTCAGTCACAGAGACGCAGTCACACTTCAAAGAAAGCACTCAGCTCCAAGTTTAGGAGAGCAAGCATACGGCACGGCACAGCGAAAATTCACTAATATACGTCCAACTCTGAACAATATTTGTAAGTTATTGTAGTAGAACTCAGGTTGCAGATCGATACCCTGTTCATGACGAAGTGAGCCTTATGTGGTGCAATTAATCCAAAATCCAAAATCCAAGTAGCTTCTATGGCCAGGCCGTATCTTCTTCATCCGCAGTACTTAATGGAATTTCGGGAACCCTCACGCAGGCTAACGATTGATTCCTGCACTAATATTTGGAGCTGGCAACACTTGATTCCATTTAAAAAGTTGAGCGATTCTTTTTCTGACCTTTCGGTTAAAACAGATATAAAGGAGGGCGCAATCGACATGGTTGAGGAACAAAAGCAGTTCGATAAGCACAGTTATCCACTCAGCGAAATAAAGAGCATGCAGAGCGCTGTACAAAACCATCATAAGGGTGGTGAATATAAAACAGTCAATGGCGCACTGTATATAGAGCTTGGTTTCCTTCTTATTCTGCTTTCGAATATCTGGCGACAACACCTGCTTACGCATAATCATTATTGCGGAAAATGCCATCAAGTTGAACAAAATTTGTAAGAAACACGTAAAAAGATTAAAAGTTTCTTCAAATATCTTGTAGCCTTGGCTCAGACTATTGTTTAGATAAGTATATGCCCCGCTGTCCCCAATCGGAAACACGACATCTTGGCGGAACAAGTAAGGTGCGTATATCAAGTGTATTCCAGTCACACAGCAAGTGCACAGCAAATTTCGAATTTTGCTATCAAAAAACTGGTTGATTCTGTGCAAGCGTGCGAGAGTGCCCCAACGACTGATGGCGATAAAGATCATCCAAACAGCGGATGTATGAAAACCAGCCCCAGCGCAGTAAGTGGATAAACGCACCAGAAAGCTGTCAGAACTTCGAATACCCTCCATTATCAACATCCCTGGTAACGCAGTCATCCCGAAAACAGATTCTGTGTCAGCTACAGCCAGATATACCATGAACTTGTAAGTGGAATTTTGTAACGCCAAGTCACGACTGATCGCAATGGCCACTGCCACATTTAGCAACATGCCAAGAAATCCAAAAACAGTATAACACGCTCCAGCTGCAGCGGTCATGGTTAGAGGTTGGAGGAGCGAAACTTCTTGATACCCTTTGCTAAGGTGATTCTCGAGGGACAGGGCCCGGGCTGAAGGAAGTCGAAGAAGATTATGTCTAGGGGCAGAGACCTCTTTAGAAACAATAATTTACATCGCTTCCTCAAAACATACTGTGAAGTTAGGCACCCCCGAGGCCTCATAGGAGCTCGTTTTTCCGAACGATAAATGCTCGTTGTTGGACACCACGTGACGTCAGATACATCCGACATTAGCATTCGAGATAAACATCTACCTTAATTACATTATGCAAAATTTAATAAGCTAGCTAAGCTTACCAGATTTATTAGATGCTTATAAGTCTATTAGAACGGACGACGACTCATTAGGGACCTACGTCTCTCGGCTGTCTTCACTCGACCGTACCACACATTGACAAGGACAAGTTAGACAGCCAAGGAAGCGACGGCAAATTTAAAGCAACTAACATTACAAGGAACAACCATGAAAAAGAACAGGGCTACCACAAATAGCCTGTTGCCAAAAAGGCCTGGAGGACAAAGGTAATATTTTAAAATCATTGTGATAATACTCACAACTTGTCAGCTACATACATCCTGTGCACATCCCCTTACCGTTTCGCCGAGTTTCACAACTTCATCAGAGAAACAGCGTTTGATTTATTAGATCGCTTTTAGGAGGGCTTCTTTAACATTTTATCAAATGCGGCAGCAAGGCCTCTGCAAAATCAGGAAAATGTAAAGAAACATCAATTTGAAGAACGTGAATTGAATGTGGAACCGGCTAAATAAATGTTGATGTTGCATGTTCCACAGTCCACATTGTGTCTATGGATATTGCCTCAGTCAAGAGATTTTGTCGAAGCGCTAGTTTCTGCACGGAACAATTCTGGTTCTGGCCCCCCTCTCTTGAGCCAGGCCCAGAGCGAGATCGAGACTGTGTGACTGGTTTGGTTTGCGGGCACCAGGCTGCACTGATCGTGAGTTCCCGCCCTAAATTAAATTCTAGGGAATCGGGAATAGGGCCGTCAGGTCCTCCTTTGCGATCGACATTTGCGGCTGCCCCTTGAGTAGAGTGGGTCTAAACGATCCTTGCGTGTGGCGAGTGAATGAACTGTACATTCGAGCTGCGATGATGCAGCGTGATTTGTTCAATGGTGGCAAACCTATTTACACTCTACGCAGTGGTGGCGTTTGTCTACCGGTACTGCTGGGTGGCGAGAGTCTGGGCTCGTCTCGGGTGCAAGCCAAGCGGACGTCGGCTTGTGAACCACGAACCTTGTTGTGGGCTGTGGGTGGCTCAGCCAGCTCCGCCGGAGTGCCCAGCATGGACAGAGTTCAAAGGCCACCCTGTCAGGGGGGTAATGTTTGTCTTTTGTGAACTTATTCAAATTTTGCCATTTAGCTTGATCAGTCCATGTTACAATCATAATTATTTATTGTTAACTTAAAAACAGCCCTTAAAAACAACCTATAGGTTCTTTTTAAGTTCAGCACATGTCGTGGGACTATGTCCATATGTGGCGACACATACCACTCTGGCGTTAATGTATGTATGTACTACAGTTTGTGTAACCGCCCTAGACTACACTATGTACACTGTTTCCTCATGGTCAGTGGTCATTATAGCTACAGCGAAGCCTATAAAGCAGCTCCTGAAACAATCAAAATTAATCATAATTGTTTGCCTGGCGCGCGTATCTGCTGTGGTTATTATACATGTGTTCTGCGCTGTAAATTTTCCTCGAAACTTCTGTCAGACGAAAGGTCATGCTGTTAAATATTTGGTCTTTTTTTCCTCAGGTATCCAAGCCTGCCAGACGCAGGAGAGAGTGTGGCCAGAGGAACGAACACTCCGACTGGAGCATGGCAAATCTTACTAATAGCGACTGCATCATCAACTCGACGGGTTGAACAAAACTGACGTGACGCGACGTGAGACGTGACGTCGAATAACAAACCAGAACTGTTACGTGAATATAATCCGGCTGCCAAAGCTAGTACAGCATCAAACCCGTTGGTACATGCAGTGCTATTGCCCACGCAGTCTGGTACAAAGACACAAATTTAGTTTCACTTACTGAGCTTACCGCCAAAAACTACCTTAAAATAGATATGGATCTGAAATTGAGAAGAAATATCTGGTTAGAATAATTAACTAACGGCCAAAGCTTATCAGCACTGAACTGCGAAAGGCCGAAGCCAACAAGACCGTCCTTCATTCACAGAACTTGGCAAAAACGCATCATCTCGTTTTTGAGAAGACGGTAAGATAAGATGCGGTACCTAATGTAAAAAGGAAAATCAACCAGACAAACGACCTGGACAAGTGATCAATACCTGATCGACCCGTTTCCTACCCTATCTGATGCGTGGTACCTCGTCGTTGCAGCACTCGCCGTCCTCCTCAAGCCCAAGCCCAAGCTCAAGCGGGTCCCCCTCCTCAAAATAGATATGGATCTAAAGTTGAGTTCAAACTCAAAATGCTAAATTTAAAAGACATATCTGGTTGGCAGAACTAACAGTAAAAAGCGGCTAAAGCTTATATACATGTAACCACCCGCCTGGTAGGCCATGGCGAGTGGGAGAGAGTAATCAATACTCTCCCCTGGCTGGAAGACGTCTCTCGGATTGATGTTTCAGCCGTAGATATGGTCGCGAGACTTGCCTGCTCCAGTCGGAGATTTTGTCCCGCCGACTTTGCTTGGCTACCTCCCTCCTACGCCTGCCCGGCTGGGTCACACACAGCATCGGCGCCACCTGCACAGCATCACCTGACAAACAAGCATCGGCGAGTTATTGAGAAGACGTGGTTGTAAAAACGAAAATCGATTCGACAGGAGCAAACCTGCGCAGCCTGACGTTTCGTTCGCTCACTGACCACACCCACAGCCATTTTGGCTCACAATTCGAATGGCAGCCGCAAGTGCCGGGCATGAGGTTCCGACGGGCCAGGGTCAGAGTTACATTCCTTCCATCGGCAGAAGAAGCGACAGCCCCGACGCTCTTCTCTTCCAGCCCAACTGCCTGATCAAGCCCTTTTCTATCTAATGCATGGGTCCTCGTCGTTGCAAAGCTCGCCGCCCCCCTCAAGCGCACGGAACGCAGAAATGCAATGCGCAACTTCTTTAGACACTGTGAAGTCGCCGCGCCACTTTACACTGCCTTCACGTGGTCTCTATAAAAGGGCCAACCCCGCACAGACCGAGTTATTCTGCTTTCGAGCGATCATCTGTGCGACCGAGTCCGATCTTCTCTCGTGTCCAATCAAGACCTCGTTCAGCGACCATGTCGATCCCCGGCGACATCAAGACCGTGCCGTTCGACCAGTTGTGGTACAACGCGCCGTTCGACGAGTTCCTCAAGGTGCGCATTCGTCTGACGAACGGTGGCGTGCGACGCATCGGCTTCCATCTGAAGAGCACCGTCGGTCCCGACCGCATCGAAATCGACCCGGCCAACGGCTGCCTGGACCCGAGCGAGACGACCACGCTGTGGGTCACCGTCAAACCATTCTCCGGCGCCGACACGTCGTCCGATCGCGTCACCATCGAGTGGACCGACTCCCCGGCCGGTGCCGCCAAGAAGTACAGCCGCGACTGGTTCACCGGCGATTCCATCGTCCGCCGCAAGAACATGGCCCTCAAGTACAACGAGTGATCTCGATCGTGATGACCTCGTGCTCATACCATGCGTGTGCTGATCTCCATCTCGTGCCTCACTTGACTCCTGTGACGTAAAAGATCAAAAGCGTGCGCTCCTCGATGCCAAAAGCATAACGCACGAAAGGGAAAAGCAAGTATTCGACTCAAACAGCTGGCGCCCTGGGGTAAACTAGAACTGGCCAGAGGAAAGCCAACAGGAGCAAAACTGCGCAGCCTGACGTTTCGTTTGCTCACTGACCACACACACGGCCATTTTGGCTCACAATTCGAAGGGCAGCCGCAAGTGCCGGCCATGAGGTTCCGACGGGCCAGGGTCATTCCTTCCATCGGCAGAAGAAGCGACGACGCTCCTCTCTTCCGGAAAACCTCCTCTGCGTAGATTGACCTATTAATGCTTCCGCAATGCATACGGTACCAGAACCAGTTGGCTAGACTGGCCATGCTGGTGCTGGTCTCAACGCCCAAGACCGTGATGAACATGGCCGCACCCAGATGTTCGAGGGAGACCATGGACCTCCATGGGGACCTGGGGCCTCCATGGATGGCCTCAGGTCCGTGACGCCAATGAAATCCTCGGTATATTCCTGAGGGATGCTAGAGCCTCGTGTCCCGGGTCTCACCCTGGCTAGGAGAGGTTGACCAATTCCCTGGACCAGTGCACTAATAGGTGCAGATAAGGTATCCACGCCTCTTATAAAACCTGCAAAGTTTTCCGTTAGATTTTCCGATTTTGCTGGCCCAGATCCTACCTATTGCACTGTTATAAAGGGCTAACATTTCGCTTCCTATTTTTGTGCATGAACAGCAGTTACACTAACTCAAATGGGAATAGAAGTTCCACTTGGACACATCCGACAGGAAAAGTAAGGGCCAAATTGTTTTACTGAAATGAGGGATAAAGCACATACAGTGGCTGTGTACTGAAGATACGCACGAGTACATGACACAGCTATCAGTCTCAATGCATTGTCACTGGCAGACATCTGCAGCAGGATGGCCGTTTGAAATAGGATGAACTGCTGCCTTTGATAGCATTTTGATCTTTTTCATAAACCCGACCACATCTGAACGAATCTTTTTGTTAAGTATCAAGTACAGTACAGTGCAATCGACGTGATTTAGAAAAAGCGAAATTTCGATGATCACGATTATCCATGGCTCGTAATACTGGCAGTACATCGCCCCGTAAGCAGTTACAACAAAAAGTGAAAATATGAGTGAGTCCACTGCGCATAAGACAAACAGTTTCTTTTCTTTCAAACTTTGTTGTCGTAATTCGGCTGACAGAATCTGATTACGAGTTCGGACAATAATACGGAATGTAAGAACGTTGAATAACATTTGTAAGATAAACGACAAATAGTTGTGACCCTCCTCGAACAAGCGCACAACCTTGCTCACTGTAGTGTTGGTATAACTGTAACCACCATTACCCTCAGCTGGCACAAACGTATTTGAAAAAAATGAGAGCGGTGTGTAGAAAAGATGAAGGCCAAGCCACAATAGCAAGCACATAATAGACGCGTACTTGTTCAGGAATTCGTCGAGCGTATAACGCCTGGCGAAAATTACCCAGCGACTAAATGCTATGGCCACCATCCAAAGTGCAGACAAGTGGAATCCAACGCCCCCACAATATGTCACAAGTCTGTTAAATGTTGTGTCCATACTCCTTTGACCAATCGATATCAGAATACCAGGCCCTACAACCGTGCCGAAGAGAGCTTCCACATCGCTAATAGCAAGCTGTATCATAAACTTCTGCGTGAGACTCTGAAAATTTTTATCGATAATCATGACAAAAGCCACAAAAAGATTCAGAATTATTCCAGCTCCGCCAAAAACAGCGTAGCTTATGCCGGCTATACTCATTTCAAAGCCCCGAAACGAATGACACCCGCTTGTACTCGCTGTGCATGCAACACCTGCTCACAGTCAGTTCTAAGAATCTTGACGAGGCGTTATGTAAACCTGGTTCTTTTAATTAGGCCTTCGGAGAGCCATGTGCTCCCCTATACAAAGGATGCCTATTTAGAGCCAATGTCCTTCTCACTTACCTGCCAGCATTTGTCTAATTGACGTAGCAACTGTGACGGCCTAAAACTAAGTTAAGTTGGGTCCTAAGTGCAATCGTTAAATGCTCCTTTTCGATTGTTCCCCCTCATAAGAAGGTCTGCTCAGAGATTGTAGGGACATAAAGTCTTATCAGAAGTGTCTTTGACTAATAAGCCGCCATCAAGACTAAGGAAAGAAAAGAGGCTCCTGGAGGAGTTTCGAGCCCCGGCTCCAACCTTGGCGGGCTTCAAAATAGACCCTAGTGTCGTCAGTACTGCTGTGTTTTACGTGCATGACCAACGATGATCTCACTTTTCAAAATCGTTTTTGCTCATTCGTGATCTTTAAGCAAAAAATATCGCACGCTCTTCATTCGCCTGATGTGATAAGAAGCACCTGATGAGCTAAAGGCGGCTCACACTCTGCCTACGCTAACTTCGCGTGACTGATTGTGAGACCTTCATGTGCAGACGCATTGAAGTACACCTGAAGCTCTCTAAGGTTATGTGCTTCCCATGGTGAGAATATTTTGAACATGTGAAAACCCCGGTCATGACTACTTCTGAAAGGGGGCCTTCGATGGTTCATTGAACACCAATGGCCAGTAGGGGCATTCCATTCTGATCTCTCTTGAAGAGAGCACGTGTGCAGCCAACCTCACATCCTCTTATACCTATTGGCGGACAAGGCTATTCTGCAATAAATTGGCGCTTTGTCGAATGAGCAATTTATTTCTAGCAATGGGGTCGCACCTATTTCAGGAAACATTGATCGCAGTCTACCTCCGCTCGGCATAAGCCTTTTGATTCCGCCGTTTTCGTGGTCTCTGGAACTCGAGCGGAAACTGTATCTTCACGCGTATGAGAGCGAGGTGACGCCGAGGTGTAACTTCAGTCTATACATAGTCGAGAAAGGTGTAGAAGAAGAGGCGGAAAAACTTCTAGCAAGCGTGCTCATAATCGAGCGGGGTTTGCGGGCGCATGGGAGAAAACCATGGACACAATCGAATCCATGGCGACCATTTTCTGTTGAGGCTCGGCCCTTGGACGTAGATTCGGTATTGATTCTAAGACTTAGGCCAAGGGCGGCTGCCTGACCACGCATACAGGTGAGCTTGTGCTCGTGGAGATAGCTGACAAGTTGCTCAGCAAAAGGTAGGGCCAATGGCCGGCGCTGTCAAGGCGACCGTCGGAACGATAATCCCTCCGCTTCACTCTGATGACTGAGCCTTTCTAAAACAAAAAACTTTTTTGAGCCGTCGATTCAGACTGCTTTTTCAGCATCTCCTCAAAACGACTGCTTCGACTTTATTCTGTACCAGAATCTTCTTCGCTGACCTTCAGCACAGTCGAGACAACCGAAGATGGGTGAATGCGTGAAAGTATTGGTCCGCTGTCGGCCCATGAATTCGCGGGAGACGGCCCTTGGCTGTAAGTGCATTATCAGTATGGACTCAGCGCGAGGACAATGCTCGATCACGAATCCGGAAGATCCAGAAGCTCCTCCCAAGACGTTCACTTTCGACGGGGCCTACTCGATGGATTCGACCACTGAACAGATTTACAACGAAATGGTGTATCCACTGGTCGAGGTATGTTCCGAATAAAGCCCTAGTTGAGACAGTGCAGTAAATTGCGTTGTGTTCCTAGAATGTTATGGAAGGCTTCAACGGGACAGTGTTCGCTTACGGTCAAACGGGTGCAGGCAAATCGTTTTCGATGCAAGGTCCGGATGGCGTGCCTGCTCAAAAGGGCATTATCCCCAGAGTGTTCGAACACATTTTCGAAACTACGGCTACTACATCCGAATTCAAGTTTCTGGTCTGCGCATCGTATCTAGAGGTGAGAGAAAAAAGCTTTTTCCTTCCTTGTCTACGATCGGAATATAGGGAGATGATGACTGATAGTTCAAAACGGGGGCGTAGACCGGCAGCTCTTTTTCAAATTGATGTTTGTGTTTATTCGAATTGAACGAGTCATAGACAATAGGCGTTTCGTGTTCTATCGTACCAGTCGCTTAGATTATTGGCTCGTTCCCACGTTTACGGTCTGTCTACCCTTATATCAGTCCAAATCTGGCTATTTTGATAGACGAGCTGTATGATTAAAAACGCTTTCATTATGCCTTATATTCGACTGATTGCCAATTTAGATATACAACGAAGAGGTCAGGGACTTGCTGGGCAAGGATATCAAACAGAAGCTGGACATCAAGGAGCACCCAGAGAAGGGTGTTTATGTTGCTGGTAGGAATCTTAGTTTATGCTGATCGTGATTTGACAGCATCGATATGCTGTCGATGCTTGCAATTAGGGTTGTCATTGCACACTGTGCACGACGTGAAAGAATGCGATGGCATGATGCAACGGGGACTACGTAACCGAGCAACTGGGGCGACCCTAATGAATGCGGACTCATCTCGTTCCCACAGTATATTCACTGTCTATGTGGAAATGATGGAAATGCGCGCTGATGGCGAGCATATCCGAACTGGCAAGCTGCACTTGGTCGATCTGGCTGGTAGCGAGCGTCAAGCCAAGACGGGTATGGCTCACGTGCATTTGGCTCTTTTGTTGAATTACGCATAACTCCCTCGTTTCTCATGAATAATATAGGTGCAACTGGAGAAAGATTGAAGGAGGCGACAAAAATCAATTTGTCTTTGTCAGCGCTGGGAAACGTAATCTCAGCTTTGGTCGATGGAAAGGCCAAGCACATACCATATCGTGATTCGAGATTGACGAGACTTCTGCAGGTACCATATAAAAGTGACCGCGCTACAGTAATCCACTTAGTGAGATATTGTTTTGCGCAGGATTCGCTGGGTGGTAACACCAAGACAATTATGGTCGCGTGCTTGTCACCTGCTGACAATAACTACGACGAAACGCTGAGCACGCTTCGATACGCTAATCGAGCTAAAAACATAAAAAATAAGCCTAGAATCAATGAAGATCCGAAAGACGCGTTGCTGCGAGAATATCAGGAAGAGATTAAACGTCTTAAATTACTGCTAGAAAGTGGCGGCGGCGGCGGCGGTGGCGGAAATGGTACGGCGACGTGTGACGTCAAAGTCTGACAGCGAAACTATTCGTGCCTTTTTTTCAGGACAAGCCGCTCCTGTTGTGGACCAGGAGGGCATTGAAGAAGAAAAACAGAAACTTCGAGACGAATATCAAGCTCAAATGGAGGCCTTAAAACAACAATATCAGGCGGAGCAAAGCAGCAAAGCACAGTTACAAGCTGAAATGAAAAAGCTGAAAGAACAATACGATGACTCAGTGGCCAAAGTGCAGCAACAAGCACAAGGTAAGCAAAGCGTGTGTTTGTGACAGCTCTCTTCTTGCACCCAATTGTGCTAGTGGGGGGAGGCATCTGGCTGGCTTACTGGGCCACTCCAGGCTCCATCCTTCGACTCGAAGACTGCGAAGATTGCCTCAAGTTTTTGCTCTGGCCGTGTACTCCACCAAAGTGCACCTGTTGCTCAATGATCACGTAAAAACCATACTTTAAAAGTATAGTCGATACGATATCCCTTCTGGAGTTCGTGTTACGTGCAGTATGAGCCCTTGTAACCACGGATACAAATCAACTCCTTCTGCGAGGACGGTCTTATTGCTTGCGTCTAGGCAATTATGACCTCCCAATGGCTCCCTTTCAGGCCATTCTCCGAAGAAGGGTCCCGCTGCGCCATCGAGCTCGCCCACAGCTGGCATACCATCCAAAGTCGACCCGCAAGAGGCACTGAAAAGATTGCAAATGCTGCAAGACAAAATGATAGGGGGAGAGCAGGCGGACAATGTGGCGCTCAAAGAAAAACGCAACCGGAAACGGAGTGAAGCTGAAAAGAAAAGACAAAAATTAGCAGGTACCGAAGCTAAGGCGTCAATTTAGCGAAAGAGAATTAGACAATCAGAGATTCTTTCAGAGGCTTTGTCGAAAATCGACTCAGACGATCCGATGATGCAAGTGTACCAAAATGCTCAAGAGAAGTTAGAAGCTTTGAGTAAGCAATACGAGAAGGAACGTCGACGCGTCAGGGCCTTGGAAAGCGAGATACACGATTTGCAAAGTGAATTCGAATTGGATAGGATTGATTATTTGGACACCATACGCAGACAGGATCAGCAGCTCAAACTCGTGCAGCAAATCCTGGATAAAGTGCAGCCGTGCTTGCGCCGTGATAGCAATTACAGTAACCTGGAAAAGATAAAAAAGGAGGCAGTGTGGGACGAGGATCTGCAAAAATGGCATCTTCCCGAAGTTAGCGTTGTCAAGACACAACTGCCCAATGCGGGAGGTAAGCAGCCATATCGTGGTGTGTACAGTGATATATACACCTTCTGGTTGCCTGTACAGGAACAATCATGCCTGGTGGACGTATATCGAATGGCAACGGGCAGCCATTCAGTCCGCGCCAAATGAATGGTTACGGTAACATATTTGAGGAAGACGAACATGAGCGACTGAAACAGGTGCTTGCTATTCTCTCCCCCTTGTAAACTTGACCAACAGAGCGTGCATTTTAGAAACTGGAACAAAGTAGCGCTGAGAATATTGCCGCCAACTACTTCAAGTCAAATCGAGCTGCCAACATTATGGCCAAAACTGAGCAGGATAAGCACCGAAATTTGGGTAAGGAAATCTGCTTCCGCTTGTCAGCTTGTTTATTTGGCGAGTGATCAGTTCTGCTAGGCACCGCGAGATTAGACATGCATAAAGCTGTCTTTCAGATAGTAACGGTTCATATTTTCCATCGCACCGGTCCACCTGGGAAAGTCTACTCAACGGTGTCATCTACACTGACGATATTTACGAACGCGAATCACCGGCCTCCAGAGAGGGTAGCAACGGCATTAGCGTGATTAAGTACTCGTCCGCACCCTCGTCCATGACCACCAGCAATTCTAGCTCGTCATTGGTTACTATGAACGGAAAGAAGCCCCAACGGCTGGAGGCATTATGTATCATACCTAATTCAGGCTCGGCTCCAACGCACCAGACTCAACAGCAGTCGAACCGAGCGTTGCCAAGTGCCAAAAAGGCGAGAAATCATAAAAAGCTGGACGACATTGTTATAATGGCACCACAGTAGGAAGCACGTTTTTTGTGTTTTTTGTTTCGTCAAACCCCGTGAAGAATACGCTGTGATTGAACTCAAGCAACTGGGATGGACTTATCACTTGTGCATCGTGCAGTCTGAAACTTGATTTCATTACGGTCAGGAAGGACGGGTCCGAGATTGGAATCGGAAACGCGGTAAACTTCGCTTGTTCTGAATTCGCTATATCTGGTACGTGTATGCTGCCCTCGTCCAGGCTATTGTGTCTGGTGATTATTGTTGTGTGTAGCTAGCTAATCGTATGGTGTTCTTAGATTTAGTTTGTCGTTCGCTCCGGTGAAATATACATTTTGTGCAATGAACTGTGGCTGCCTAATTAGTCAGCCATATGCTACACTTTCATCCACGACAGTCATAGGTCGTCCTAAGAAAGGGACGAATGGTGACAGCCGCTTAGTATGCATGCGGTTCCTAAAGACAAAAACCTCGACAGTAATCTTCGCTCTAGTTTTTTTAACCGCTCACTTAGGGTGCACGTTTACTGACAGTGACTCCTTATGTATGTGGTCGTTCACCCTCGAGTGCGCATACTGCCTGCATTTGGTGCTGTGGTAACGGGAACAGTGCCATGGAGAAGAAGTCGGAGAATTCTGCTTCTTTTTTAGCCTTCTGGCTCTTATTCATGCACATTTTTTTGATAATCTTCATACTCATGGGAGCTTATTCATAATAAAACTACAGTAGAAAATTTAAATAGTCTTAGCGCATTATTAAGGCATTATCGACACAGACCCGAAACTAAAAGTACAACCGTTTCCTGATTTGTTTCCTTAGCTAGAAACAGAGATGAACATACACATAGCAGAAATGAACATACACATACAAAGCAGAGATGCTGTACATACAGGATGAACAGACGTGCAGACAAATTTTCGTTTCTACTACTGTATATCACTTACACATGGACATGCTTCATTTGCTTTCCCCAAGCGTGCAATTCTCATCCATGGTCATCACGGGAGTTCAATATGACCGTATCGCGCGAGCAGGCCCATTTTGACAGAAGCCCTGGTCCGCAGCTGCGCTCTACCAGCAGTTCATTACCTGTTTAAGTGTGACAAGCATCGAGCAGTTTGTGCTTGACACACTACTGTACAGGTAGAGTAGAGGCCGGGACTCTAGGCTACAGCGCATGTCTTCATAGCTTGTACCATCCTTCGTATGCAAGGTCAAAGAGCACAAATGAACCAAATTTACATTGGCGGCTGTGCCAACAAGAGCCAGGCTCTGACGACGATCGAAGACTGTATTTCCAAGGAGAAACCAGCAGCATCGTGAAGCGAAAATTGTTCTGGTAGGCACGCCGTGTTTGGGATGCATCGAGACGTGTACTCAGGTTTTAGTACGGCGTCACCGGCAGGCTTTAACGAATAAAGCTGTTGTAATAATATGCGAATAAATGAATCCACAAAAGGACAAACGGCCAGAAGCGTAGAACCGTTGAAGAAAGCCTAGCCGATTCGGGACACTATGGATGAAGCCAAAGGCATGATCTTCGACAGTTATCCCCGAATCCTGGAATTTCTCAATTCAAGTTTGCGAAAATTATGCGTTAAAACCCATTCATTCGTACTCGAGTCAATCCCTGAAGATGAGTCCGCGTCAAAAAACAAGCAATGGACAACGATTAAATTCGACGACCTGCCCCAATGGCTCAAGTGGAACGAGTGCCTGAGGCGAGGCCATCGTCCCCCGCTCCCATCCGTGTCAGCTTGCATCAAGTCCTGGTTTCGGCTTCACACCGAAACCATGAATATTTGGAGCCACCTTCTTGCCTGCGTCGTTTTCATTCTAATACTGGCATACAACCTTTTCTTGTCCGACTATGATTTACGAGAAAAGCTGGCCTACAGTCCTTACATCGTCGGCTTCATCGTCTGCTTTGGTTTCTCAACAGCCTACCACACACTTTGCTGCCATTCGGAACCCGTTTCAAAAGTGGCCTGTACGTGCGACTATCTCGGCATTCTAACTTGCCTTTTGGGATCCTTCTACTCGGCCATGTTCTACCTCTGGTGGTGTAGGTGGCATCTGACCATAGCCTATTGCACGGTGTATTCATTAAAAGCGATGTTCTTCGCTCGACTAATCCTTCGATATCCATTGTTTCTACGCCAAAATGGGAAAGCTATGCGAGCGTTTTACGCAACCGTGGTTGGCTGCTCTGGCTTGTTGGGCCTGTTCCACGACATGGCGTTAAGCGGGTTCTGGTACGTCCTCTATCACTATCCTATGGGACGCGTGGGTACCATTTTCGCCATATGTCTGATCGCTGCCTTACTGTATTCAACAAGAACACCAGAACGTTTCTGGCCTGGAAAATTTGACATTTGGTTTCATAGTCATCAGGTTTTTCACGTTTTGGTAGCCACGGCTGCTTTACTGGGTTACCACGCCCTTATCTCGATGGCTGAATTTCGCATCACAACACCGAACTCTACAAACTGTGATGAAAAATCGGTGGTCGGTTTTCTGAAGCTGCTGCTTTGAGTGTGTTATGGGAATCATGACAAATTGAATGTCCTCCTTTATTTTCCTTTTCTTCAAGGGGGAATGAGCCGAGTCTTTGAAGAGATGTGATCATCCTAGCATTTTCCCATATCAAAGCAAGTTGTCCCGATCTAGGGTTGCCAAAAGAAAAAAGTATTTGGTATTTGATGCCAAGCCCCCTGACCTGTTCGTTTTGGTGGATTCTAAGTTCAATTTGTTAAGGATTCTCAAAGAGAGAGTTTTTGAATATGCGTCAATATTCTCTGAGCGCCTTGCGTACCTAATGCTGCGCTTACAGATCCGCTCACGTTTAAGCGCATTGAGGAACATCTAGGCAGGTACAGTGTCTGATGCCTCAGGGACACAATGACATGACCAGAGGATTACCGGTAGATAAAAAATGTTCTAATTTTTCAAAGTTGATGGGCTAAATTTTTTGGCAAGTACAGTTGGTACAGTTACAGTTTACGGTAAAAAATGTCAGCGCGGACGACCCTGAAGTGTGACTGCCCTTTTTGACAAAGGTGACAGCGGGTTCGGAGGCGAAAATATATGTAAGGAGCCATGCACACACTGTAAGCGTGCGGAAAAAATTAGACATTTCGCAAAAAATAGACTTGACACAGAAAATCAGGAATGTGCTTCTAATCTTTTGTCACTTTTCCCCTTTGTTTCCATCCAACCGTCCTTGACGATCGGGGGTGTTTTCAATGACGTTTCTCTTACTACGGACACGCTTCTAGAGAATTTGACAACGGCTACTTTATCCCAATGATCTTCGATTGCAGACTTGTACGCAGTCGAAGCAGACTGACCTTTCCTCGTTGTCTGAGAACTGGCGTTATTGACTTCTTGTTCTTTCCTTATCAGCGTGCGACAGCAAGTCGGAAACACTCGACGGCGCAGCTGAGGCCGGTTCCAAATGACCACAAATGGATAACTGATACCAAAAATTAGCGTTGCCACGTCTACAACGCCGATGAGTGCTGCAATTTGGACACCAGGGGATGAAACATCATGGAGCCCTTGCAGCCTTAATTTGTCGTACTTGACCAATCGATTAATGCCAAAAGCGAGACATATACTGACGACCCAAGTTGCTATATGGCAAACGAGCACACGGACTATGATGGATGTCAGGCGAATGGTCGCTTTGATATAAGCTCTGGTTTCCAAGCTTTGCTGCGCGCGGCGAATTGCGAAGTCAAGTTCCAACTTACGGAGCGTACGGCGGGCTGAGTAGACTGAACAGCCTACGCTGAATTCTATTGCCAGGCCGAGAGCCAACGCCATAATAGCCTTAACCTCGCTCATAGATTTGTCATAAACTTCAGCTTGAGGATTTAATTTTTGCCAAACAAACCCAACAGCAGTCGTCCAGATGCAAGCGATCACGAAGCCGATAATCACAAATTTCCTTTTTTGATCATTTGTTTCACTCTGGCCGTCTTTGAGCCTCCGATCGCATTGCCATAAGGCAAGCAGATTTTGGAGAGCGAGTACTGCCATGCCGAGAGACACCACGGCCTGGGCGATATCAGCCACGGGCTCCACACTCGTGTCAGCATCGCCTAAGTATCCGTCACTGGACCCGATGTACTGTTGGATGTATTGGCATCCTAATATTCCGTGGATCAAGGACGAAATGGCTGCCGCGGCGGTAATGTTCAAAAATAAGGTGCGTTGGTAAAATGGCCACTCCACGGATTTTGCCTGGCCGTGGAACAAGCAGCAATTGAGTAAGAAGGCGAGAAAAGCGAGCAGGGCCTGCGCTGATAAGATAGAGACGTAGAAGACATAGCGTTCGTTATTCGTACTGTTTTTGATCGCTGTAATTGAATCCTCAAACTCTGATAGAATTACTGAAGCGTTCATGCTGCGAGAATACGTTCAGCAAGCGACTAGCTGAACATGGGACACAGAACCGCCATAAGAAGGTCGGTTATCAGCTTCAATTCTTTTAGCAGTGATTAGTCCTGACAGAACAAAGAAAGGTCGGGTTTCTGCTCTGCCCATCCTTTGACGATGTTGTGCCAACGGAAGTTTAATTGTATACTCGCAAAGGTTCGTGATAAATTTAGTTCCAATCCCTCTCTCGCCCATACTGAGAACGTTAGGACTGTTCGTCTGGGACAACACGAAGGTTCGGAATATATAAGAAGCAAAGCTTTGTTTTCTGGCCTTAGGTGACATTTGTTCGCCCTCAAAAGCACCTGCACCTTTTCTTCTGTGCCTACAGTACCCAGTCATCCCAAAGTGTATTAGTAACGTACATTTCATGAGGCCATGGTCGGGAGGTGGTTTTGTTCACATAAACGGCTAGAATGGCTAGAATCTCCTCAGGCGCACTTGAGCCGTCTGACGATAGGCACCCTGGTACAGAGTTTCACCCACACCGCCGGATTAATATCTGATACACCCAAACTTGGATGGCGTAAAAACTTCAAAGACTGAAGATACTTTGGTGTCAAAATTTTAGTTCGATCCTTCCTTATTGCGTACGAGTGAAGAAGTGGATGAGCAGGCCGAGTAGGACAGGATTCAAACAAGCCCGCGGACCGTTTTTGGGTAAAGGAGGAGGGAGCTTCTGTTGCATTCGTGTACAGTGCAGTTGTGCACCTGCAACATCAGTGGTTGCAGAATATGCAGCAGCAATGTTGCCTCCATTACTAATATACAGTAGTAACTGGAGGAGCAAAGATGATTATAACATAACTCTATCTGCGTGACCACAGTACTCACGGTGCGGAAACCGTCTTCAGTCGACTGGGAAGTTACCGGAATGATGCATTTTGAATCATTGTGAATCAGTGCATAGGCATAAGTCTGCACTGAACCTAGTACGATTGAGTGAGCACGAGTAAGCACTCAGTGATATTTGACTGCAAAAGGGTTTTCCTTGTCAGCGCCTGGAGCGGTTTCACAATCGTTCGAGAGTCCCTAAATCTTAGGACATCCTATTCTACATCATTCTATATCCGATATGGCGGTCCAAAACTCAGGACATGATCTTGATGATTGTAATAGTGCTCCCTGATTGCTATATGACAGTGTCTAGCGTATGCATGCGACAAAATTTGAAAAAGGAAGTTTCATCAGAGGACACACGCTCTGACGACTGCACAAAACAGTCCTCCTTGGTGAGTATTGGTCGCCCTTGTGAACAAGTTCCGAAAAAAATGCACTTGAAACCCTTGGCTCATCCTAGAGTCATTCAGGACCAGCGAGAGGAGGGCTCAGGCCAACAGGAGCGACCACAAGCAGTCCACGCCTGGTGTTGAGTTTATTGCCAACCCATCACAGAGACCGTTGTGCTCTTTTAGATTTCCCTGTCTTTGTGTGATTTTGGAGAGTGTGTCCGTGTCGGGATTGTGGTTTGGACAGAGTTGTTAAAGTGTGGAAGATGAGAGCTACGTGATGTTGTAAGGGGTGTAGTGTTTACCCTTCCATCCAGTTCAAGCAAGTAAGTGCCGGTTACCGGTTATCAAGGCACGATGCCAGTCAACATGCTAGGTCGCCCGATCAAAGTACAACCAAAGGCTAAGAAGACCAGGTCTTGTGATAGACTAGGTGATCTGTCGATATATGCAAAGTTATCTACTGGGGAGGTATACAAGGGGGATGTTCTTACCGTTAGTGAGAGTGTGCCGTGTCTCCGTCGGGTGCGGAGGTTCAGTAAACTAACGATAAGTGGTTACAATGTGGCTGGCGATAAAAGCATTTATGTTGCCGCTTGACCATTCGAGCAGTCTTGCTACAATGTTAGCGAGTTTTGTTTCTTTTCTCTAACCTTGCATTATAAAAATCCTCTTTCCATCCTCGATTTCTTATGTCGAAACTGGAACAGTCTAGGGCACACCGGACATACTTATCGTGAGTATAATTATTCTCTCTCATTGGCATCACTTGATCAAACTCATCTCACCTTCGTCTTACCCCGCGTATACTCTCGGTCTGATTTCGGAAGTGATGTGTCTGGATTTTATGGCATTGGATCGAATGCTATCGATAACATAGTCTGCAACATAATATGAAAGCTAGAAAAGCTGCAGTTATCGCTCGCACGCTGTATGTATCTAATGCTGTACGTTTGGATCTGTTTTGCCGGAGAGAGTGACTGGCCAAGTTTGCACCCGCCAGAAACCCAGAACAGCCAACCAAGTCTTCCGACCTATGTAGTCCATGGCTGACGGGTGACGCTCCCAGTTGCCGGCTCCGTGCAGAGGATCACTTGCCAGACGAGCCTCTATTAATTTATGTATATTATTACAATCCTTGTAGAAATTAGATACCCGTTTTTGTACACAACGACTGCTGGCGTATACTATCTACTATGCGCGTGACCTATGCGAAATATAAGTCCCTACGTGTACGCTCATTTAAGCACGATGCTCGCATATGCATCCTTAGGTCGTAACCCTTTTGAAATATGACTGGTGCCACCTGTAAAGATTGCGGTACAGGTGCATCACTCCAGATTTAGAGCGGCGGACTGCGGGCTGCGGGAACGATTAATAATATTCTGCCTACGTTTGATCCACCTTTGCATATCTCATGTCTCGCACACTGTAGCGTCGATGGGCCTGAAATCGTTGAGTATCTGTCAACTCAACAAACGGGGGCATAAAGTTTCGACCCCGGCTTTGTAATTATTTTGTTTTTGCCTTGCTATTCTGGATTTATTCTTTTCTGAGATTCTGAGCTAAACAGAACTATGACAAAAATTTTAAAAATATGCAGCAGGGTTTCTGGCATCTCAGACGGCAGTTGGGTTAGTGTCTACTGCGAATAAAATTACTTCCGTGATTGTCTTTCTGTTCCAATGCAGCTGGGAAAATTCTGCTGGGAGCATAAGTGAAGTCTGAATCAGCTTCCTTGGACTGTCGACAACAGGTTTGTTAGAGGTTTATGGATTACAGACTTGGCACAGGTCTAATCGTCTTATTTTTAATGATTTGGTTGATTGGTCTAATACTTTTCGTGGCACCAATTACAGAACAGAGTGACCAATATATAATCCGTTAGGCAGTACTGAGCAACCAATCGAACAAAGCGAACGTGAAACTTTAAACCTAGATGGTAAATATGCACGTTTGTTTCCAAGTAGTGCTATAACTACAGTACCTACCGACAACTTACAATGGTCCAAGTTACTTCCTGCATTAGCGAGCCAGGAGCATACTTTTTGTAGTGATATTTATACGAGAAGAGGACACAGCACTAGACCAGTGAAGTACCGATAAGAAGTTCAGCGTGTTTGAAACAGCTGACATGGCAATATCTAGATCAGTTTCTGTAACAAAGCCAACCTCTACTAATCTGGTCGACAGTGTGAATAAACAGCTTCAGATTTTACATAATCTCAGCGAAATTTCCGGATGTCGTCTAATGTGCGGAGGAAACGCCAGCCGCCTTTCGTGCGGTCGTCTTATCGCTTGGGTGATCGTTTTCGTTTCAATAATTTTCATTTATTTGACCTGTATAGCTGTGATGATCCTGACCATGAAACCCCTTCCTACAGAAGCCAATCAAGATTTTAGAATCGACGACGTGCCCACCATCTTTGCTGTGATGAATGTGTGCTTTGTAGTCGACCAGCTGGCCTGTTTCGTCGCGTTGAACTACGCCAACCGTGTGCTGCGACAAAAGGATGGATTCTTTGAGCAATTGCAATGGTTTCTGGTTCGTTTTAACATGACCCACAAGGACATGTGCCAATGGATGCGTTGCACTATTGGAGTCTTGTGGTTCGTGTTTTGCTATGGAATTTTCAGTTTGCTTCTCATGTCTCTGTTCATATTCAAGGTTCTCACGACAGGTTTCCCTGTAAACTACGACCGAGCTGCTCAGTGGCTACGCATGCCCGATATAGGAATAAGCTGTATGATTGAGCTTGCTGTCATTGTCGGCACAGTTCACGCTGGATACCATGTCGCCTTTTTCTACAGCATGTGTGAGATGACCAGATCACTTTTAAAGTTTTATTGTAAACAGCTGAATGATGAAACGGCCAGTTTATTCACGGCAGATCGCTTGACCAAATATCAAAGCGAGTATTCGAGATTGGCACTGTTGGCTGAACGCTTGGATGATGCATTTAAACATTTGTGCTTTTGTCAACTATTTTTGTTTATCTTTTTAGTCTGTATAAATATATTTTACCTGGTGAAAAGCTCTCTTGGGACGATGACTACCTTATCTGCTGTAAACTGGCTCTTGGTAAATTCGGTCATGTTTGCACTCGCTGCCAAACCGGCCATACTACTCCGATCAGAAGTAAGCTGACGTCTACCATCGGGGTTGGGTCTGATTTTCTCGTCTACTTCGAATAATACACTAAAAGAGGCGAGTGCTATCGCTGTAGACCGATAGTAAAATCACCAACACCAGATTTTTTTTGTTGCTTTGTGAAATGTAAATTTTTCAGAGCCAAAAGCCCCAGAAGTTGCTGCATCTCTGGTTTATGAAGCACGAACAAGCATGCGAAGAGTCTGGCGTGGGTGTGAATGATGTAAGCAGAAAAGTTCCTTATTGTAGCCAATGAGACAAGCGTGTGTGACCAAGCCTGGCAGGCAGAGGGTTAGTGGCCGGCCGAAGTCGGTGGGACAAGAAGGATCAGGCAAGTCTTGCGACTATACCTACGGCTGTAACATCAACCCGAGGGTGTGACGTCTCCCAGTTAGGGGAGAATATCGATTACTCTCTCTCACTCGCCATGGCCTACCAGGCACGAGGGTTACACGGGTGTCATTAATTTGTGGAATCTCGGCATGCCCTGGCTTTGCTAATGCAATGGATTGCATCGAGGGACGTTGGTCTGACAGTGTCATCATTGGCCAAGTTTGATGCGCCCTTGTTGTTGAACGTATATCTACGTGCACTTCATTGCTATAGCGAATAACAGTAAGACATCTTTTCAGGTAGCGTCGGTTGTGATCACGTATTTGCTGGTCATATTTCAGTTCTCGACCGGCCCACCAGTAGCCTCAGATAAGATTTTATGCACGATTTCAGTGAATGCGACTGCCTTCTGTCAACGGTTTCTCTCATTAGTGAGAGTGTAGTTGATTGCTTGTTTTGAAAGGGTATCCTATGATGCCATATGATTAAATAAATTCCTTCACTGATTAACTGAAATGGAGAACACAAGATTTTGATTAAACGAACGTGGATGAAATCTTGCCTTTCTGGATGAGTTCACCTGCCGGGCATGGGTTCATGCAAAAACTGGCAGTCGGGGCACAAAGAAACAATTTGGGTTTCTTTCCATAATTGCCGCCAGAACTACTGTATCTTGAAAAATGGATCTAAAATTGATTTCAAACTCAAGGTGCTAAATTTATAAGACATATCTGGTTGGCAGAACTAACAGTAAAGAGTGACTAAAGCTTATACACGGAACCACACAAACAAGCATCGGCGAGTTTTTGAGAAGACGAGGTAATTTTAAAAGGAAAATCAACTAGTCGAACGACCTATCCAAGTGAGCGATGCCCAACTGCCTGATCAAGTATTTTTCTATCTAATGCATGGGTCCTCGTCGTTGCAACGCTCGCCGTCCCCCTCAAGCGCAAGGAGCGCAGAACTGCAATGCGCAACTTCTTTAGACACTGTGAAGTCGCCGCGCAACTTTACACTGCCTTCACGTGGTCTCTATAAAAGGGCCACCCCCGCACAGACCGAGTCATTCTGCTTTCGAGCGATCATCTGTGCGACCGAGTCCGATCTTCTCTCGTGTTCGATCAAGACCTCGTTCAGCGACAATGTCGATCCCCGGCGACATCAAGACCGTGCCGTTCGACCAGTTGTGGTACAACGCGCCGTTCGACGAGTTCCTCAAGGTGCGCATTCGTCTGACGAACGGTGGCGTGCGACGCATCGGCTTCCATCTGAAGAGCACCGTCGGTCCCGACCGCATCGAAATCGACCCGGCCAACGGCTGCCTGGACCCGAGCGAGACGACCACGCTGTGGGTCACCGTCAAACCATTCTCCGGCGCCGACACGTCGTCTGATCGCGTCACCATCGAGTGGACCGACTCCCCGGCCGGTGCCGCCAAGAAGTACAGCCGCGACTGGTTCACCGGCGATTCCATCGTCCGCCGCAAGAACATGGCCCTCAAGTACAACGAGTGATCTCGATCGTGATGACCTCGTGCTCATACCATGCGTGTGTTGATCTCCATCTCGTGCCTCACTTGACTCCTGTGACGTAAAAGATCGAAAGAGTGCGCTCCTCGATGCCAAAAGCATAACGCACGAAAGGGAAAAGCAAGTATTCGATTGAAACAGTAGGCGCCCTGGGGTAAACTAGAACTGGCCAGAGGAAGGTCAACAGGAGCAAACCCGCGCAGTCTGACGTTTCGTTTGCTCACTGACCAAACCCGGCCATTTTAGCTCGCCGTTCGAAGTGTGCAGGCAAGTGTGCAAGTGCCGGCCATAAATTGAGGTTCCGACGGGTCTGGGGCCGAAATGCTGAGACCAGCAAACTCGGCTTCCATCGGTTTTTTCTGGCTCCTAATTAGACTTTTTGTTGTTTATCGTTCAGTTTTCTCTTTGCCTGATTGATTCTTCATTTGGAATGTAGAGTTCAAGTGTTCAAGGTTTTAAGTTTTCCTGCTTGTTAGTTCTATGGCTCAATAAAATTCCCTGACGATTAGAAATCAGGGGGAAAAAACAACACATCAAAAACTAAACAAGGAATTAGAGCGAAATCGGTGTAATAAACAAGGCAAAGTCGAGTCTAGCAAAGAAAGCTGTTTTTTAAAAACCTCCTTGGCAACGAATTATTCGGCTAAAGATTAATGGTTGGTTTATTCTCACCAAGCGGCCTCACTCTTATCAATCAACAACGTGGCAATGCAGTCAAATGAGATCGATCGACCACATACAGTACAACTGTGAAGCAAAATGCGACTTCAGCGAGAGTTTTATCACTTATTTGCATTCAAGCATACAACAGGACCAATCGTTTGTTCTCTTTGCAGTACATGAATAGTGCAAGAATCAACGGTTTTCGTGAATTGTTTTGCCTTTGTATAGTCGGTCAACAGCCAAACCTTGTAAGTACGTAGCTGCGCGGGGACCAGCACACACAGCAGCGTCCTTCTGCGTATATCCACTAGGAGAACCTCCCCGCGAGGGCATCTGGACTGGACACGTCCTCGGACGATGGCGGGCGGGCTGCGAGTCCTGTCGGTGTCGACAGGACTGTTTACTCGTTTGGCTTCCATCTCTCCACTCGGAGCACCTCTAGGGTACCGGATGAGTCACCCACGGCCTGGCATGCAAAATCAGCGAAGGTTTACGGTTCGCAAACCAGCCTCCTGTCAAAGGGGATTGAACCTGGGACGGCCCCAGCCACTTGCTGCGGAGCAATACGGAGAGGCAAATGCCGCAGCAAAACCGCGGCTGCAGACAAATATAATCGCTGGAAATGACTGCGATTTTAGTTAACTGCATCAAGACTGTAACTGTATTTCAATGCGGTGCGCAAATTTTTTGCTTTTGCAAGAGTAAACTAGCAAAAATAATGGGAACGTGTGGGGAAATATTGGTCATTTGCGGCTCTGGGATGGGCCTGCTGTAATACTGAACACCTTATTCTTTTCTGCTTACGATTAGCCCAAGTGATTTAGGTGCTGTCGTGCTTGCATGCATACCTCAGGTCGACAAAACATTCTGAAACAAGGTACAAATATTTGATAAGAAAAAATACAGAATCTTGAAATGATACTCCACTACACCATATACATACTGTTGATCACCCGCTGTTGTGCGGATGGCCTTTATCATATTTTACTTTTGATATCATTTGCCAATGGTTGTCGATGGCATTGTGGTGCAATCGCCCTCCAGTGGGCACCTCAGCCGTGCCGTACAGACTCGAAGCTTCCACTCTGGCTTTACTGATTACAGCCACCAGTGAGACCGATTTTGTGGGCGTTGCTTGTCCATCGCAGCAGAAGCAAAGTAGTTTCTTGATCCCACGTTTTATCTGAGGTTGCTTCCCAGCCAGCACGAATGGATAGGCTGCTTCGAAAAACAAAGCGAGAAAATCAACGATGCCGATGTAAGCTGCCATTTGATTGCTCTTCACAATCTCGTCTTCCTCATCCCCCATTTCGTCATGGCAGGCACTCCACAACTCGTCTGGCATGGCTATGCGATTCACGATCAGGGCGACCGTGAATGACGCGACCCAGGTGCCGATGTGTAAAATAAGGACCCTGGTTATAGCTGCGGTCAAATCGACAGTCTCTTTGACATGCGTTCGCGTACGCAACGTGTGCTGGGCTCCACGAGCGGAAAAGTCGGTTTGTAAACGACGAGCTATATGACGAGTCAATACGATAGCTGTGGTCACAGCCACCTGGATAGTCAGGTGAACACAGTAGCTGATGATTGCCATGGTTGTCTCACCATCTTCTCCAGCCTCAGCGTGCGGATTGAGTCCAGCAGCGATAGAACCGATGGATAATGACCAAACCAAGATTATCATCAGGCAGCCAATAATGGCTCGTCGTCTTCGGTCGCACTCGTCCTCTAATCTTGGGATTTTAGTGAGCTGCTTGCCACAATGAAACAAAGCGTATAAATTTTGAAAAGCCAGGGTCATCAAACCAAATGCGACGGCCACAAAGGCGCTGTCTCCGCCGACATCCGACCACTGGCTGTCTCCCAAATCTCCCTCACCGGTCATACGAAACTTGGCCAACTGCACACATCCCTGGACACAGTGAATTGCCGACGTTATCATTGCCGCCACTGTGATATTGAAAAATAGAAGACGTTGATAAAACGGCCAATTTGCTGTCTTTGCTTGACCATAACAAAGAAGAGTGTTTCCAATCCAGCCAATCGCCCCGACCATAACTTGAGCAGACAAAAAGACATAGAACACGGTTTTGCTGTTGTGGATTCTCTCTTGTTCAATAGCCAGGCAATTTTTATCATCAGCTGACGTCTCTTCGGTCACATTGAAGTTGGACGTACCGTTTTCCATGGTCCTGGCTTCTAACTTGAAGCTAAAAGTGGACGGGTTGAAAATTCTGATCGTAAGCGGCAGGTGCAATGAAGATAATGTCAGCTCTTCGAGCTCTTATTAGCGATAGTGCATCAAGGCTTCGTGGTTCGTGCGCACCCTTGACACTAATGACCAGCGTTCCGTTAGAAAAAAGACGACCCATCAGCAATGACAAATAGGGGTCTATCACCTGTATCCAAAATCCTATAGCGCCACTGAACAATGCTAATCTATTGTACCGGCCTGACGTCTTACGATAAGTAGCTTTTCAAGGTTTCGAGCCGCCCTTTCTGGACATTTCCTCCTAGCACTAGCGACTAGATTGCTAATGCCCATATGGTGCATTCGTCGTCTAGTGACTGTTAGTCGTACTGCGCCATGGTTCTTACCTCGTATTATGAAATATCATGTCAGTGTGTACAGTACAAAGGACAACGTGTAAAAATAGGGGTTTTTAGGTAGCTGCTGCACCTACTATGTATATAAGCGAAATTCACAAAAGCTAGTCCCGGGAAGTCCGTATGAATAGCTAAGGTGGGCGAAAGTTTGGCGACGAGCTCAGTCACCAGCCAAAGACTGCGCATGGGAAAGCATTTGATAAGGACGCGGATTGAATCGGGAAAGCATCATGCTCTTTTTTTGCTCCAGGAAGTGAAGATTGAGGAAGTGTCAAAGTCTGATACGGCTTTTGATGTTGGACAAATTGTATTGTGTCCTCCGAGCCCTAGCGTCAAATGCGGCATGTGTTCTGTGAACATAAATCCAAGCTCACCGCTACAAACTAGCTTATCGCTGGAAAAATAGTGCAAGCCATGTTGTCACTGAGGACAGATATAGGTTAATTCGAAGCTTCGACAGAGTCGGAGTCGAATAAACTTTCATATCGCACGCATACACTCGTTCTTCTTCCATTTATGTAAAAATCGGAGAAAAATGAGGGGAAACCTAAAGATCCAGAATGGCCTTAATTTGAGCAGTTAATGAGCGTGCTGTTAAAGACGGAGAAAACAGTCTCGTTAGGCCTTTGATGGTCGTTGAATGTTTTCCAAGTCACACATACGAAAGAATTTTCTACTACACCTCCACAACACTGTCAATCAATCATTGACTTCAGCATCGTCGTTTCAGCATATGGATCAATCTAAAACAACCAAAACAGTTTTCTAGGATTTTCTAGGGCCGTCTGGGGTCACAATAAGCGAGTCCTAGAAATTCATAAAGCCCAGTCGAATGACTATAATTAACGCGCGTTGCCCAGTAGATGCCTCGCCAGAGGGAAAAAGAAGGCCTAATTATGGCTATGACCGTTTGAAGAAAAGGTAAGCAAAGAATAATAACTTCATCAAACGCATTGCTCTCACAATCAGTTCGACGTGAACTACAAGGCATATGCAGCTAGGGTCAATTCGTGTTTGATTGCCGTCATTTTCTTGAACTTGACTATCGCCTCCCGATGTTTCTCCACAGCTGCTTCACGCACGCGTCCTGTCATCCAGACTAAAACACCTGCACTCGCTCAGACATCCGTTAGTGCCTTCGTGATCGCTGTCGATTGTCGCAACTGTTTGACAATGACAGACCGAATAAAGATTGTTTTTTACATATTCGCAGGGGTTCACAACTTGGAATGAGAGCAAGGCCGTCATGGCCAAGTACACAATTGTCAGGTTGCTCGCAAGCTCACGTTCCTCTTCAGGTTCACAGTGACTGGTTAGCTGGCTGACTGATTACATGTGCTGGAAAATGAGGCCACCCAGAATAGCTGACGTCCACTAATAAGCATCAAGCTGATGGTCTCTCTGGCTCACATTTTTAAAAGTTCTGTCGTGCTCCTGTGGCATGAAATTTCTAGACAGCGGCCACACACAGCGGACAGACTGGTCCCACGCTGTTGGATGACAAGATGCACAACTAGTCGAGAGCAGAGACATGATCATGGCTTTTCACTGCTCCGCCAAGAACGATTAGAGCGTATATCCAGACTGTGACTGTGATAGACACTCATCGGTGACGCCATGTCCCTGGGCTGTTCATCGATAAAGGAGTTTAGATGAGCCAGTGGCGTTATTCCAAGGCCGGCCCCGTGCGCAATATGTTCACTGGTCTCCAATGTCAGTGAGTGTATTCCTTGGCGGCATACATTGGCTGGCAATTAGACCAGTCTTCACAGGTGGGTGGCACTAGAGTAGAATCGCTGATCGTGAGATCACCGTAATGCGTTGCTTGGAGTTGGTTGGGAAAAATTGTTATTGACTGAAACAGTCTCACTGTGGTCTAAAACGAATAAGAAAATGACCACAAAAATACACTTTAGATTGTTACATAAGTCGCAGAAATAAAAAGCACTGCACATGTGAGCACACGCCGCAATGCCATAATATAGCGTACCCAAGTGATCCCTTGCTCGCTCGCAGGTCCTTTCGTAAATCATCCAAAAAAGTACCCACGAGGCCGGCTAACGACTGTACACTTTCTTCTAGCTTATATGAGCTGAACGATGCGCTACGAGAACTCCTTTTATAGAAGTTACTGCACACGCTCAACGCAGTCTCTTTAAAAGTGCAAGGCTAACCTGGAGATACGGGTTTAAGATCAGGATTAGGAAACTACCACAGTAAGTCACAGTTATTAAGCGCAAACTACGACAAAGGGTGACTTCCGTGGGAGTTCAACGAGCCATAAGTATGGACAGAAGGAAATGGGGAGAAGATAAGTTTTGCGGAGGGGAACCACGCTGGTTTTACAAGATTCTGCCGCAGGAGCATGGGAAGAGGAATGGGAGATCTCACATTTTCGCGTTGAATCAGCCCATGGTGCGATAAGTCCTGTGTATAAAAGTATATGTTGTATATGTACATCGGCTAGCCAATAAAACGTGACCTCGCATTCCATGTAAGCTCCCTATTGGCCTTTGTGAGCCCCAAGCTTACGAGCCTTCGAAACTCACCAATCTGCACGGGTTACACGGATGAATGCTTTCTTGAAAGCAATTAAAGATGTTTCCCAACAGTTTTAGATTAATAGGGGGACATTTTGTCTCATCCGCACATGCCTGCAATTTTGGCCTGATTAAGCCAAGGAGGAAGCCACGCTTTACGCCTACCGTCTGGGTGGAGAAAAAAAGGCTTTTGCTCTTTTTTCTTTTGTTTCGAATAAGGCTTCTATAATTACTGTTTTTGTCGAAAGTCAAAGATCGGAGGCGGGATACAAAGAAGCGATGGCGAAATCACGTAGACGCCTGCGTGAATTCCTTGTGAAAGTAACTACAGAGATATCTGTGATGGGACATGTTAGTGTAGGGACCGACTATTGGCAAAGGTTCACAACCAGGGCCATCGATAACTTATTGAGCTTTCTGTGCACTCATACAGTCTGCTGTGGCATCGGCGCGGATTTTACAAACATTCAAAACGAGCGAGATCACGATGAAACGAAGAATCAAACACAGACGCAGAGCCAGTTAGCAAAGCACCAAGATGAGTAATCACGAGTCTTTTTCGAGTGTTCGGCCCTGGCCGCCCTCAGGATTTGATGCTTTTTTTGCCCATCTCCACATTCACGGTCGGGTCCTCGTCACCGGGCACGATCGGTGGAGGCACGGTTGCTCCGGGTGGGGCCAAGGGTATGTGGTGGCTAGTGGGCGTCGGCATTTTCCTCACTTGGAACCTATGACGATGATTAATTGTAGGAAGAAGAGACAGATGGAGAATGACTTACGGAATGGTTTCTTGATCAACTGGAGTCTGATCCACTTTTGGCACCTCTTGCTTGCCCTTAGGCTTTCCTCTCATTGACGTCGCCTTAATAAAAGTCAGAGACGTATCCATACCGTCTTATATTTTAATCAGCGATCAAGGTAAGGCAAGCAGACAGGTACTCAAGTCCTAAGATGACCTAGGTCATGCACTCAAATCTGCCAAAGACTAACTTACGAGTGCCGCTTCCTTGCTGGGTTCAGTTCGTCCCATTTGCGACTTCCCATCCGGCTCGGGAACTTGCCTGGGTTCATCGCCCTCGCAGCATGCGCACGAGACAATGACGAATACGATCATGATCACAGCGATCAGACACGAAGCCACCGTGAATAAACTGAACACCAATGCACCATTCTCCGCCATCGAAGCGTCCAGGCCCAACTGATTGCTGCGGTCAATGATTCCCATCGTCTTATTCGTTTACCAAAGGCCAACTCTCGAGCACGACACCACCTGCCGGGACGAATCAATGAAAGATAAAGACCCACCGAAGAGACATATGGTATGCCGATGTCAGTGTAAAGTTCCACCACCGGGGTATGTCGAGGCCGATGGTAGTGTAAAGCGATTTCCCCAGTTACCACTCCGTAGTATGGATTTTACCTAATCCATAGCCCAGCACAAAGACAGTGCCACTGTTCAGACTAGCTGTAGTCATGTGTGAATGAAAGCGCAAAATATGGCTGCTTCTAGAGGTAGAGCCAGAGTGCGCTTGGCCAGGTTCCAGAATCGTCAAAGCCTGATGGTCATCAGCACTTGTTTCTACTATGTGCTCGCAAACGTCGACTTCGGAGGAGCACATTTAGCTGCCACTCGTGAGCCTTACTTGTTGTTGTAAGAGATCTATAGGAGTGCTCAAATCGTCTGCATGTGGATAAACAGTGTCCACTAAAAACCCACATTACCGTGAGTTCATGCGGCCTTCATCCCTTAGCAAGCACATTGAGGCAGCCATCTGGGCGCTGGGGGGGGGGGGTTGAAGATGGTGTTGTAAACGGGTTGGATACGACTGGAATACGGTAACCGCTGTGTAGCGAGGCGCCAATGATGCTCATGCCTGATGCTCAGGTACAGTGATGCTCAGGTGCTAAACCCGAAACCATCCTTTACCATCGGGGTCCATGCTAATGTACTGAGCCTAGGGTTGGGTCGACCTGAGTGCCATAATGTATGCCTATGGCCTTTGTCCTCGGCTGCCTAAGGTGCGGCCCAGCCACTCCCTGTCTGTCTGGTGTTGTTGTGCCTTCGCGAGTATCTCGTCGTGCTCGTTGGTGTGTGGCTGCTTTCAGTAAACGCACTTGTAGATATTGGTCTCTTGTTTTGGGTCGGGCCCTAGCCCTTACAGTGTGGTGTGCGGCGTAAAGATCTAATTTAATGAATTGAGATTGGATAGATCCACGTTTTGCTCGGAGAGAAGGGAGTTCAATGTCAGCGCAGATTGTTCCCGATACACACGCATGTAATTGCTGACATCTTATTCTACTGCGGACCAGCAAATCTCTGGAAGAGCATATATTGCGGCAGATCAGTCAATATGCATTACTTGTTAGCCGGAGCACGTTATGAGACCATGAGCCAAGTGGGCAGGAGGAAATGTGTCCTGACATATCCCCTGGTCACGACAGGCTGCTGCATGGTATCCGCCCACAATCAGTGAGTGCTCTCGTGGTCTTCTGTGCATCGTACGTGCCTGTCACTCTTACGCCTGCCCTCCGCGAGAAGTCGCTACTTTCAAGAAATGCACCGGGTCCAAGCAAAATTGGCAACCTAAATAAGAGGGGTAACACGATACCTGCTCCAAGTAGCATGGGGATGTCTCCCGGTGCTAGCGAAATGACATGGACAAAACTTTTCCAATCAGTCTATGTAGTCACCCCCCGTAGAGATTCGAATGATCCCGATACCCGCCCGGGACGTCAGCTCGAAGATGGCATGGGACTTTAAGCTAAAATCAAAAAGAAAAAGTTTTTCATGATGCCAAATTCATTTTCAGAGCATCCGCAGCAGGTAAGCTCAGAACGAAAGGTAATTGCCATTTCGTCAGCAGAGGCCAGAACATCCCAGTGATACAAACAGCATCCTACTAGCATTCCATCTGAAACCAATGAGAGTACGGAAAGAATGTTAGGGTATTCGTTTACTCACTCAGCGGCTGCAGCTTCACTACACGAGTACGATTATAAAGCCCACGACCAGATAACAAATACAGAAATATAAGGGGCAGCAAAAAGGGCCAAACAAAGCTCAAACTAAAGCAAATTTGCGAGCCTTGGCCACTTGTCTCCAATGGTCATCGATGGCGGTGTGATGTACTCGAGCTGTGGTCGGCACATCACCCACACGATTCGGGCTTCTCGTAGCTTTTTGATTAACAGTATTTTCCAAAGTAGTACTTGGGCTATCGAGGCGGCACTGGCACAACAGTCGTTTTGTGACCTGTCGAATGTTTTGGTTCGTCAAAGAAACTGTAATCGGGTATCCCAAATTAAAGCCCAGTGTCATGCATTCGACGAGGCTAGTCAAAGCTGCCAAAGCATTTTCATCTTGGCATTCCTGAATCAGAGATCTTAAAATAAAGGCCAAAGTAAATGATAGTAGCCAAGCTGTGATATGCAAAATCAAGACATACGAAATGGTTGTGGTTATGTCGAGTGTCTCTCGTATACGAATTCTCGTCTTCAAATCTTGCTGCGCTCCCCTGGCAGCAAAGTCAACTTGCAAACGACCCGTAATTCTCCGCGTGTACCACAGAACCAATGCCACTGCGACTTGCAGAGTTAAGTGCATTGAGAAGCTGACATAAGGCATGAAATAATATGACGGCTCCTCGTCGATATCGGCTTGCGGATTGAGGCCGCCAAGAATAAAACCAAAGGCTGTCGCCCAAATGCAGAGTATTGAGCACACCCCGAGACCACGCTGAATCGATTTGCCGATTTTAGTAAAATTGCCATTGGAACATTGGCGGATAACGTAGAGACTTTGAAAGCTGACCAAGGCCATACTAAACACGATGGCCATTTGAGCAGAATCGCCGATAGTGTGCAGCCAATGGTACTTCTCGCCCAATGCCCCGTCTCCAGACTGGACAAATTCGAAGATCTGATAGCAGGCTTGCCCAAAATGGAGTGAAGATGCAATAATTGCACCCGTAGTCACGTTTAAACTGAGAAGACGCTGAGAAAATGGCCAATTACGGACTCTAAACTGAGCACAGCAGAGGACGAGATTGGCCAAGATTCCAGCCAGTGCGATGAATAGTTGAGTGGGGAGAAATATGCAGAAAATGATGCTGGACAATTTACTCGGTTCTACATCTGTGCACTCGGTCGAATTCATTATTGCCTGAAAGGATTCAAAGATTAACTGATCGGTGACCTGTGCGAGCGGGAGTCATTTTCATTCCACGACCAATCTCGAGGTAAGCTTGCTCGGTTGCTGCGGGTGACCGGATTGAAACCTTTTCTCAAGGGCAAACTTCTGCGGAGAGCCTCGATAAGTAAATTAAATCTGTCCATATGAAACTCGTTCCGAATAGAATCCGCGAAAAGGCTATTATGGAAAGGGTGTACGAGAGGAAAGCGCAAAACCGCTGTAAAGCGAGCTCCTATTGTAAAAGCAACCACGGCCGATATACTGGTTTCACATCAAGTGTTGGGACACTCTGACATCACCCCATGAATACGGTCTCCTCTCGTGCTTCTGTCTCCCACAATTTGCTCTTATGAAAACCGCGTTTCTTCTGTTACGCAGAAGCTAACAATGGGGAAAGGAAAACAGAACAGTGGACTAGGTATAAAAGTCTTTTAACCACTCAAGCAAAGTATGCCATTTTCAATAGTGGTGGCACAACAGTCCCACGCAAGACGAATGGAGGTATCACGAACCATCAGCTAAGAAAAATAGGGTATATACGTAGGGTGATAAAGCGATGTGAAATACAGCCGGTCGATCGAGCCATAATTATGTATACTGTAGAAATAGGTGTGTTTGTGAGCTAGGCAAATGTTAAAAACACCAGATTGTCTTACTTATGGAAAAACTGAATAACAATCCCCGTCCCTGAAACACCTGAGCTGGCGTGGACGGGCTGCCTAGGCCATTTGAGAGCAAGTAAAGATAGAAACGAAGCAAAAGGGGGCCAGTGCGAGCCTCTAAGGCTTATACTAGCATAATAAGGCAAAAGATAACCTTCCGCCCACGTGATACGTGACCCAGATCTATGCTCTCTTTCAGCCTTCCTTTGCATATTTAATGAAGGTTTTAGGTTGACCTAAGAACCCCGTAGCAGTCAGGCCGGCTAGCAGAGAACTTATTGCTGCTCGTGTCCTTATGTGCGTAATCCACTTGATTGTTTTCGCCCTTGTCTTGGATTTAGCTCCAGCGATGCCTTATGTACACCGAAAAAAATATTTAGTGTCGTCAAGCAGTAACTGTCTTGTTTCATGTTGTGTGAGCTGAATAACACCTTTTCCTCTTAAAATCCAGAATTACTGTAAATCCTCACTTGTATCCCCCGGGGTCAGACCCTCTGAAATCCTATAGCCTCCTCACTTACAATATATACCTCGAGTAAAAAATTTCTCCAAAATATGGGTAACTACGTCATAAGATATATTTTGAGCACCCATTCTTTGATGTTCTTGATTTTGATCTCTCTTTCATTTTTATTGTTATCACTGACAAAAAGGACTATTATTAGGGTCCACGTAGGTCACTATGCAAGCTAAAAATAATTTCTTTCAGACATAAATATATACATGCTCAAAAGTTTGAAATCCACCGGCGAATTTTATGAAAGATAAACTCGTCTAGTTTTAGTTCTAGTCATATTCGCTAAAACGCATATAATGCGCACTCGAATAGAAAGTCACACAGTAAGAAATAAAAAACACAGGGGGAAAAACATCTAGAAAACGTCGTTTTAGAAATCGCGTGATAGAAGGATGCATATTTCGAAAAAGTGACATCTTCGGTCAAAGAATTCCACGAAGTCATAGCAGAAAAAATCTTTGCTTGAAGCAAAAAATGCCAAGGTAATTAAATGATGAGCATCCACGTTACTAGCACAGTTGCATCCACAGTTATAGCGTTAGTATATCCATGGTTGCATCTATTTTATGCCTAAAATTATGAAAACGAGTCGATTCTAAATTTTTGACATTACGCGGGCAGCTTTTAGGATGGCCGTCACCTTGCACACATGTGTTTTCAAAATATGCAGCGTACCATTTATCGACTTTTTGAATTTGTTATAGGCGTCGTGCCGTTCTGATTGGTCAGTTCATGACCAATCAGAACGCGCTGGAATTTTGTGTCGCCCTCAATTGCGCAATTGCATCCACTTCAGCGGACCCCCCCCCCCCCCTAGCAAAACATTCGCTGGAAAAGCATTGCTCTCAGCATCGACAGATATGCCGAAACAATAAGTATTGTCGCGAAGGTGTACACGCGATTATACTCGTACTAGCGTGCATTTCCTGTCATTCCAATGCTCATCTGCATGGTATGGTTTCCACGGTAGTTTGAGCTTTCTTTCCTATCTAGTTCTCTTTTGCACCGAGACAGGCAGGTTTGTTCTATGATAGGATGGCCTTTGTGTGTTTTCATCTTCACTGACTACCTTGGGTTTGGTGCAGGACGGTTGCGTCCTTTGTGCTCCTGGTGTGTGGCGTGTGAAGGAAAACCTGTGCCAATTTGGGACCCACCGCCACATCAAGGACTTGTCCCTATTCACGGCTACAACTCTGCAAATGTCGTGAAACTATTCCACTGCGTCCACGACAGGTACAGTATCGGCCTTCAGTCTGATTCGACTGTAGCATCCGCCGAACTGGCAACTAAAATTTTTTGCGCTGTTTCTGCTTTAAAATAATAATGTCTATCATGCTACATACAATTAAAAAAACAATTTTTCAAGCAACGCGGGTCACTGATTCGGTGGATAACGGAGATCTCGCCGAGTTTGCACAAGGTTGGCGCCGTCGGCGGACGACAGCGCCGCAGCTAATCAGAACGAATTGAGCGCAGGCGGTGAATCGCGGGTGCACGATGCAGCAATGAAAACGGAAGGCACTGGCGTGATCAATGACGGAGATGGGCCTGGATAAGTGGTGGTGGCGCTTACTCCTTATTTGCGCTGTTTTATTTTTGCGTGCAGTTGGCGGGAGGGCCTTTTCACAATTATAATAAGAAAATTACGCTAATTTTCCGATATATCTCCCGAAAAATTTTGTAAAGTATGCATATGTCCACTTGGTGCCACCCCCCTCCCCCCGGCTAGGGTGTTCGTCCTTTATGGATGGCCCCTCTCCTACTGTACAGTACTGTATCTCAAGATTTGCGGAAGACAAGTTTTGTCCCAGCCGCAGTCAGAAACTAACACTGTACATTTCTGTCCCTATTCGCCAGCACACGTGCTGCTTGCTAGTCTTGCGCTCACCTCCTCTAGCACCTGCGGTCAACGCTGAACGCGTTTGAAACGTCTTGCGTCATTTCGTCTCGCAGTTTCTCCAACACTCAAATCGCGTCCAAGATGGACTTCAATCACATGCCCGACCACATTTGCTTGAAAATCGTCCAATACCTGCCATTTAAAGAACAAGTACGTGTGGGCCGTGTCAGCCGTCGATTCAAACAAATTTCCGAATGGGCGATTTCGAAGGTGACATCCGTCAACTTCGATCAGTCAGCTTACAGGTTTTGCTCGATGGAACTGGAATGAATGAAGAATATGGTCACGCTCTTTTCTCGAAATCTGGAAATTTTGGCTTACTCGGAATGGCTTTTCTTCGGTGACTACAAAGTGACCCTGCGAAAGCGCCTGGCGTTGTTGTCGAAATATCGACTTCCTCGTCTGAACAAGCTGTTACTATTGAAAGCCGATTTCGATTCGGATGTCGTTATTTGCAATCTGCTTGCCAATAGTCCGAATCTGCCACACCTCGAATGGTCCATTCCGACACTTAGTACGTTCCCAAACGTGCTTTGCCAATCTCTGCAAATCGTTCGCATTAACTGGTGCTACAGCGAATTTTTTGAGTCGCTGGTGGCAAAATGCCCGCGATTAACGTGCATCATTCTCTATAATATGCGCAGGTAGGTGAAACCGTTGGACGACGTTTTAAACGAAGCAACCGCTAATCTGCCATTGATGGATGAACTGAAGCTAATGCGGTGGATAGAAGGCGGCGACTTTATACTGCTAAACTTTGAAAGGATGCCGAATCTGCGGAGTTGGTCATCGTTGCGATCGCTGGAGCTCACCGACTTCCCCATTAATGATCGCGAGTTGAAGTTGATATCTACTTGGTTTCCCAGACTGCAGCGGCTGGAATTGTGGTGCGGTCAAGTCACTGGTGGCGGTGTCTCTCGATTGTCGCGCCTGGAGCGCCTGTGCTCTCTGACTATCTTCTTGCTGCCTGAGAACGAATTCGATCCTGACCTCGACCAAGGATTTAGGCAGTGCAACTGCTGAAACTCGTCCAGTTCGAACATTATGTGATATTGAGTGTGGCGACGGTGACAGAGTTCGTGATGAGATGCAGTCATCTGAGAGAAATATTCGTGAGACGCTTCGCTGATCTCCAAACCAAAGATGATGTGGTCCAATTTATCGATTCTCTCGCTGGCTTTCCCCAAGATGCCGTCCGCATTCACTTGCGGATCACAGACGAAGATTTGTGGGATCGTGCCAAAGTTAAAGAAGCGCTGACTCGAGTGAAAGAGCACGCCAATGGTCGCTTGATTTTAGCCATTGGCACCAAGTACTTTTGGCTCGAAAATGGACATGTCGATGACGATGGCACCAGCTCACGTTCGGAGTTCCAGGGCGAAAGCAAGTCCGAATTAGAATCCGAATCTGAAGATAGTGGCAAGCATTCGATCAGGAATCGAATCGCTGAGTTCGTGTCCTGTGTGATCGGCTTGTTTCGCAGGCTGTATGAAATGATTTTCCACTGAACAACACGTCCAGTCGAAGCGAAAATTAGTTAATTATTTACTAGAATAACAAGACCTGCGCTAACAAGGATGATGAGACTACATGAACAGGCTTTTTGTGTTGTATGGCGTTACGTCTCGCTGTGTAATAATGACTGCAGTTTTTGCCGAATGATTCGTATGTCTTAAAGTTAAAAATGTCGACTGTGCTGCCGAAATATCGAATTCTTTGCCTGGTCAAGCTGTCATTGATGACGGGCTATTCCGTTCGAGAACACAGTTCGAGCAGTCTGCTGGCCAACAGCCCAAATTTTGCGTCATCTTTATTGCGCTGCGCGGGGTCGTTCCTCGCTTGAGCCATCCTCTGGACGGGCCTACAGTAGATACATAGCCATAGGACGAGCCAACGACTTGCTTTATTGGGACAACTGGCTTTACCTGACAGAAATTGTTTTATATCATGAGATTACCAATTTAAAAAATTCAAAACCTGAAAAACACCCAAAAATATTCTGCAAACAGGGGGAAAAAGCAGAACTTACGAAGGTCTTTGACGGACTGACGCGTGAGTGTTGCTGCTTTTATGCCGGAATATTATTTTGACGCGCTATCATGAGCGAAGCTTGATGATGCAGCGAAGAGACTGTACTCCTATGTCAATCGGGAAAACGAACGCTACAAAATTGAAGATTAGATGGACCTGGCCCTTGTAGTGTGATACACGGCCCGGTCGAGGAGTGCACAAGGGCGCTAGAACCTATGGAAAGACATACTGCCTGCTCAAATTACGGGTTGCGCGACAGTTATCTACAGGCACCCTTAGATTCTTCGCCCCAAGACACCAAGATGGACCCACGGTGAGCCTGAAATCCCTCAAAATCCCACACGGGACCATGCTATCCCATATGGTGCACACATGGGAAAGCATCCCAACATGCTCGTGTAACAGGCGTGTACTAGTCTCTCCGCTCATATCAGTGCACTTTGAGGGAGACAGAGAGCGAGATCGAGGTCGATTATTTTAAAATATCCTCGCCGAAAAGTTTTTATGGAAGACTCAATTACATGGTAGCAGCTTTCCAAGAACTCATGCATTTTTCTAGTGCAATGGCGATTAGGTACTTGGCGGGTCTAATTTCCGATGCACGCCCCAGCACCCCAATACTGTATATATGTAGAATAGGGGTGGTAGGATAAGAGAGAATTCTTTTCTGACATTTGCCTTAGTTAGACAACATAATCTTTAGGAAATTCACGATCAGGGGTACAGTGTTTCAGGCACAAGTAATAGAGTTAGGCTTATAATTTTATCTCTTCGCTGTTTTTGTGCCTAACTGGCCCCCCACTAAAGTCATGGTCGTCGTTTGCGCTTGTTGTCATTTGATTAAAATATGTCATGCAGAATGGACATTTCATGGGAATCGGATCTAAGGCCGTGGGTTCATCCAGTATCTTCATGGCTTAAAACCAAAATTCAATATACATAATCTGCCATATAAGATACTGTAAGCAACGAGACGTGTGATTTGCTGATAAGGCGATACATATACCAAACTATGCCAGGCTTTTCTCTGCGTCTTTATCTTCAGGAATGAATGGGGTCATTATCAGTCAAGAGTGCCTATGGCTACATGAGTTAGGACTTATAATTTTATCTACTCGATACTGTCATGTCAAAACTCACGATCAATCTTTCACTACGTCATTCATATATTTTCCTTGTCCTTAAAGTATGCCGTGCAGAAAGGATTTTTCGTGGGACTATGATCTAATGATAAGTGCATCTCGTAGCGTGGCTAAAGGCAAAATAAACTATTACCATCCGCCAAAAACATAAACTACGGCACAAAGCGTGATTCGCTGATAGAACAGTCAATACTATGCCAGGCTTTTATCTTCGTCTTTGTGCCGTAATAAAAGGGCAGACTGCTCGTCTCACAATCAGAGGGCGTGGCTCGTAGCCGGGAGGTGCACTCGCACCCATAAGACTTTGATCTCCTTAGGTTCGGTGCAATTCCCTTATTTAGCCTCTGTCGCAAGCGTTCTCTCTTGGTGGCCAGCAGGCTATTACTGCTAGTGCCAGCTTTGCTCTGTCGATATAGAAATGTCTCCTTCAAACTCGAGTGCAATGGACGGAAAGTTTAATATGCTTGTCCAGGGACTCTTATCAGTACAGGTGATTTTGGCATCGATCGGATTTGTGATGAATTGCATTTTACTCTATGGCCAAATCAGAACTAGGCATTGGCCTTTCTACCAGCGCTGCTTGTTCATTAATGTAACTACAGCCGCCACAGTTTCGACCCTGATCCACGCGGCTCAAGGAAGTTTCCAGCTTCACAAACTTTCTACGGGCAGTAACGGCAATTTGGAAGGTAATCAGCAATGGTCTGATCTCGTGGCTGACAGCGCCCAGACGGCAGTGGCCATTAGTATGGCTACATTGGCATTTCAGAACTTTTATGCTCTTCGTCAATGCGACAAACGAATCAAACGTATCGTGGGTAAGGAAACTAACGATAAGAAGTCTGTGAAAGCACCTTTTGTCATCCTATTGGTCATCGCTATTTGGTCAGTGGCTGTCGGGTTTGTGGCGGGGGAACTCAATCCCCAGGCCCAGGTCTACAGTGGAGATCGGAAGACTAATGCCTCGACCTACATCAGCTTCGCTATCGGCCTGTCCATAGAGTTCAGTGTCAGCTGCGCCATCTACGCTACACGCCGATTGCTGAAACGGTTACAGGCTGATTTTGTTGTCCGCCAAGCCCAACAAACCTTGGCCGCACGGGTCCATATAAAACAGACCATCAATCTGACAGCCACCATCGCCAGGGTCCTGTTCCTGCATATCATTATTTGGGTAACATCGATCTCGATGGGATTCGGCATAAATCGGTACTTGAAGTCGTTGGAGGAGGAAGGAGAAAGCAAAGACGAAATGGAAAACCAAACCGCCGCCTTCACTGGAATGGTCGACGTGGTGGTCATGGCTTTTGATGTAGCTTATTCTATTGTCGTGCTCTGGAAACAGCCTCAGCTACAAGATCGTATGGGATTCAAAACATTTTGTAGACTTGTTTGTCGAAGAGGAACAGACAAGGAAGACGCTCCGAAAGATGCTTCTATTATCGCTGTGCAAGTAGTTGTCATCCCCGACCAAGGCAACGCTCATTTTGGTGCCCTCCACACACAGTGGGATCGTGTGGCCTATGCTACTTTCACTAAAGCATCAAATGCGTCTTACGCGGCGCCCATCGCAGCTACCAGTGCTTTGAGCAAAGGGGTTGCAAAGAGCGGAAGAGCAAACGCGAAGGCTTGGACTGACAGTTAGTCGGAAGGGATTGATTCGCAAGAAATAAAGTTATCCTACGAATGGTCGATCATCAAATTTTTTTCAATTGTGGAAACCAGTCAGAGCCATTGAATCCATCCAAAGAGCATGGTTCATTAAAATTCAGTATTCCATAAAAAGAGTACCCGACACATCTTGTGGTCTCTTGAAAACCCACTTGGCGAAGGGTACAACTCAATATAAAAAGATGATTCTAGTTTAATAAGGTGTCTGAAGACCTACGAGACAATCTTGCAGGAGCACCAAACGATGGAAAATTCTATTTGAAGCCAAAGTGTCCCTGTTTGCTGCATGCATGTATGTGATTCGCTTGAAGAACTAGATGCTCATCGATTTTTGACAAATTTGACGATGCCATGTTTGCTTTTTTTGCAGAAAACATCAACATGATGTGTTTGTCACACGAAGTGCTTAGTAGTACGACATATACAGAAGAAAACCACCTTATAAATACAGGCGTGTAGTTTCCCTCTCTTTCTGAGGTTCGTATTCAGGCCAGGTCAAACAGTTGGTCCAGTCAGCTGGCAGCCAGATGGCAAATTTATCCTGCACAGTGGAGCCGGATCAAAAGTAGTCAGTAGCATCCAGCTTTACTGGCACGCATCAGTCCAAATTATAAGCATGACAGGCTCGTTTGCCGAGGGGCTCAGATATTTCAAATGAAACGTACTCCTTCTGATTCGGAGCGTGTTCTGTACGAACAAAACTTATTGTGCGTCCTCTGTGTTCGTTCAGCGTCGTTTGTTCTCTCCAACACTAAATGATAAATTGATATATGATGCGGAATGCAAAGAAGAATCTCTCCTCGGGTCAGGTTCCCACTCGCTGCTACATTACCTCGATCATTTATGTCTGCACGAGAGTGGAACCTGATTAGAAAAGAAACCCCCGTGGATAGGCCTTGAGCCAGGCCTCTGTCAATTATGGCAGCGAGTCTGGTCGCAAATGGGTGAGGTTGAAAAAGTAAGGACCATAGACGGGGGTCAGGGAAACTGCGTGGCAATAGAAGACAGTCAGAAGTCAGAAGACAGAAGACAGCTCATATTTGTGCACTTGACGTACAATAAATTAGTTTCTGAACGCTTGCCCGCACCTCAATTTCGTATTCCTTTAGAATCCTCTGGCCACCTGCTACACTAATGAGAAAAGGAAACACCCACTGTAAATTTGACCTTTTTAGCTTGCACTCAACGTCTGTGGTAGGCGGTTAGTCTGAAACCCCAAGCGCCGAGTTTGCTAGGGAAGAGTCAGTCTGTATGTACAGAATGGGAGCTATACCAGGAGCTAGGGGAGCTAGGAGGAACTAGGAGGAACTAGGAGACTTTCCTTAGGGGCAATACATATGTATGCTGCTCTGCTTCACTTCACTCTGCTTGACACTTCTGCTCTGCTTCACTACTGGAAAAATGTTCCGTAAATCCATTTTCCTAGGAGCTATACAGTAGGATTTCCGACCTGGGTGGGGGATGAAAGTGAGGAGCTTCCAGGATTTCGAACAAGTCAGACGCGTGTTCCAATACCAAAGGGACTGTTAGGTCTCCACATTGGCATGTACCTTAGGTTCTAATCAGACACCCTTGCAGCGACGATAAAAAAAAGAGAGCAGCTGTAAAACATTGTGAAAAGGACAACAAAATAAGGGTGACTCTGGAGGATACAGCATACATCCATAAGTTTGGGCTGCTACTGTCCTGAAATTGCACGTGATATCACCTTCTCTCCCGGAGGACCTTTGTGTTTGCAAATTTCGATCAAGTCTTATGATGTCAGTCGGCTTCTCTTTCAGGTTTTGCACATCCAGTCGTCTTCACATAACGTAATCCGAATTTCTGAAAATCGATTGAAGTGAAAGGACGTGACACTTACACTAAGCTCTCCTCAAGAAACTTATTCTGTAATTGTCCTGGAACCTCTACAACAAATGTTAGTACCTCACCTGGGCAAGGCCTCGTTCCTATAGACCATGTGCGGACACAAAGGGGGTGTCTTCACTAATTAAGACAGCTGGGCTCAAGTTCGCACGTAGCTCGTTAATTAGGATGCACTGATTTGCTTCCTCTTGTGCGTGATCTTATCGATAATGCACAACGTTAGGCCAAACGATCGTCCATTGGACTGTCGAACTTAGCCCTTCGTATCTTATGGCGTTATTAGATCTTGTTTGAAGACACTCACTGGATTTTATCTCCAGTACTGTAGATTTGGGACCGACTGATTGAAGAGAAAATGAGGACCCTTCTAGATCCCTTCTTTCTCTTAGTTTATGTTCAACTTATGGCGCAATCTTCCTGTGCACCCAGCGCGGTAGGATAATGCCTATCCACTAGCGACGACCGAGCCTAAGAGGTTCCCGCTATGGCCTTTCTGAAATCTCTTTCTCCTTGGTCGTCTATCCGAAGATCATATGACTTTTCCGACAGGATGCTAATAGGGACGTTTCCTGGGTATCATCTGGGGTGACCTTCAAAGTTATTCCTTTCACAAGACAGTAAACAAGCAGGTATGCACATGACGTGAGCGCTACGTGACCCCACTCATCCCAGGTTTACGTGCGTGATAAACAAAGCATCATTTGCATCTCCTGGAGAAAAACAGTCACGTCTGAAGGCGTTTTGCCATGGCACTATGGCACGTTGTGGCAGTGGCAGATCGTAATCACAGGGAAAGCCATTGGGGACTTCTTTGACACCCGTCAAATTAGATATACTGTATATGGTCATACCTTTCCGGTCTGCACTGTAAACCCGCGACCTTCGTGTCCGCCCATTTTCATGCGTGCTGTAGCCCGCATCACAATTCTCTCAAAACTTGCATTCAGTTCTGGCTTGATAATCTTCAGGGCCTGTTCAGGATCAGCAGGTCTTCGGTTCTTCCGCACCCACAATCTGTTGTTGCCACTGACCAGTCACTCAATTTAATAGCTTACACGAATGCTTGAAAGAATGGACCCCTCTTTTTCAATGTCTCTACAGCGGGGAGGGGCAGAAAAGGCATTCATTTTGATCAATAAACTGTTCCTTTCATTTTCTCTTTTTCCTTGTCCTTCTCTTATCATTCCCATTAGAGCGCATCTCTCCGCACGAATCCTACCTTGACACATTATCCGCACGCCTCGGCAGCAACATAGAGCTGGTAAGATGGGACAGGTGCTTTGAGCCGTATGTGCGTGGATAAGGCTAGCTTCGACGAAAAGTCAATGAGCTGATAAGTTAACCAGGTTCTTATTGTAGAGAGCTCAAAACTCACGATCAGCTTGTATATAAGTCCGCTCCAACACCCTTCTACGAGTGACTGACCGGAAGTGATCAGTGAAAGCCTAGATCTCCTTGACAAACGGGGCAACTATGGTCAACTCGACCAACGCGACAGGAACGATCGACTTGCTTTTTCGAATCTTCTTGCCCATTCAAGTGCTCATATCTTTGGTCGGATTCGTATTCAACTGCATTTTGTTCTATGGTCAAGTCAGGTCGAGTAATTGGCCTTGCCAACAGCGTCTTTTATTTCTAAACGTGACTTTGGCAGCCGCCCTCTCAACAATTATTCACGCCACTCAAGGCTGTTGCCAAATAAGGAAACACGCCGAGGTCGGGTTTGGGCATCTGGAAGGTGATCAGAAGTGGTCGGATCTGGTAGCTGATAGTGGCCAAACCGCAGTGGCACTAGGCATGGTCATGTTGGCCTTTCACAGCCTTTTCGCCCTTCGTCAGTGCGAAAAAAGGATAAACAGTACAAAAAGATACGAGAGCAAAAAAGGAGAGAAGATTCTGTCCGTTGGACTTATGATAGCTGTTGTGTGGGCGGTGGCGATCGGGTTCGTGTGGGACGGATTGAATCCGCAAGCCCAAGTCTACAGCGAGGAGGATATGGCCAATGCAGCATCGTACATCAGCTTCATCATTGGATTACTGATGCAAGCCAGTGTCGGGTGCACCATCTACGTCACGCACCGTACACTTGTCAAGTTGCAAGCTGACTTTGCGATTCGAAGAGCTCAACAGAATTTGGCTACTCGGGTGCATATCAAGGAGACACTCAGTTTGACAATGACCATATTCCGTGTCCTCGTCCTACACGTTGGGATCTGGGTCACGTCGCTGACCGTCGGATTCGGTTTGAACCGATTTATTAAATCGGCACCAAAAGAATACGGAAGTCAACTAGGACTGGCCGCATTCACGGCCCTGGTTGACGTCGTGGCCTTGAGTTTCGACTTATATTATCCTCTGGTGGTGGCTTGGAAACAGCCTCAACTACAGCGTCGCATGCAGGCGCTACTACTTTTCAAATTCAGCACAGTGGGTCATTCCTCGATGACCACCAAACAGATCGTGATACCGTCCATCGAGGTCGGCACCAGTGTGCAGCCCACAATGACTCATGTCCACTTCGGAGCTATCGAACAAGTTTGGCAACGTGTGGCCGAAGAAAAGTGCAAGATTCCGCCCACAGTGTGCTCGAAACCAACCGAGTCTGGTACTGCTACCTGGGTGAAGTCGATAGACGAGAGAGCCAGTGAGATACTCTCGCATAGCCGTTTGCCATAAAAGTGCCCCTGGCCCACCCGATTACAGTGATTATGATGCTTTTTGCTTTGCTTGACTTTGTTGTTTTTGTTTGAATTCTGTCATTGGTGAGCTTACAAAAAAGTCTTGGAAACAGAATCTTGTGAGAAGAGCCATGAAAACAGCAGCAGAAGTCTATCGATGCTGTTTCAATTTATTTGACGAAGGAGGGCCTCATTAGCACTCAATCTCACAAGCAAGACGCAAATTAGGGTCTCACGGCTTACGAACAAGCTATTAGGAAGACAGAAATGCTCTTCACCCCACACCCATCTGATGCATTAAAGGTCATCTCAGATTGGCTTTTATATGATTTTACTGCTAATGAGCATTTTTGGGCCCCACTTTGGCAAGTTGTTGACGCAAGGCAGCTGGGGACACTCCCAAAAAGGAACTTTGACGTCTTCACGACAGCAGTCCCATGCTTCTTACGCTCATGCTGTAAACTGTCGTCAACAGAAATTCAAGGGAGCGAGAAGCTGCGGACCACATTTACTAGAGTCTCCCACTCACAATTTTATCACTTGGTGAGTCTTGCGAGTAAACACGGTATTTAGATCCGACTGGGCGCAGACATGTAAGGGCAAGCTATCATAGGGAGAGTGCGTGCATGAATAGGATGTTGCCTCGAAGATAACTTATCAGTAATCGCATAAGTCACGCCTACCGTGCCTGATAAGAGTACAATATGTGCTAAGGCGAGTGTGAAAAGTCCTCTTCAATCAAGACATGTTTCCTTTCCGAGTGCGGATGTGCCTGGGAACAAGACGTTATAACTCTCGTGTACCCTACCTCAAACCAGTCGCCTAGACTAGCGACGTGCAAGGAAGACGCGCCTGCCAGCCAAATCAGATAACATGATGGACTAGGCATGGTAGTAGTGCAAAGTGAGTGCGACGAATGTGATTGAAGATTCTTTTCGTTTTCTGTGAGTACGGTTCATTATCAAATGTTTCTTCGAAGTATACCGTATTTAAATCAAATCAACGAGTGATTCTGCCGCCAATTTCCACTGCGACGGCAGTGTGTGTATGATAAACCATCAGTATGAATTCTGCAGATGGCAGACACCAGCTATCTCCTCCTTATACTCGTTTTTGGCTCCCTCGAATAAACGCACCGCCCGCTTGATGTTGGTACTCGGTATAGAAAAGTTGTGAGACGTCCTCCCCCCCACTTGGTCGTCTCCCCACTGATCGTGAGACGATTCCCCCGCCGTGTCTGGTCAGGTCGTCAGGGAGTCGTCTCAGGATCTATAGAAGCCCCACCTTGTGTACTGAGAAAATAAAAAATATGATGTTGCCGCAATGGAACTGGGGTGAGAAGTGAGCACTAGAAGTACAGTACTTTGCGGAGAAATATAAAGCAGAACGAGCCAAACACAAAAGGAATTAACTCTTGGGTCAGGACTGCTACTACCATAGCTGGCGGCCGCGGTGGTGCAGTGGTTCGGCATTCGTCTCTCCGTATTCCGTGGGAGCGGGTGGCTGGACTCGCCCTGGGTTTAATAATTGACGGAGGTCGGTTTACGAACCATAAACCCTCGCTGACCTTTCATGCCAAGCCGCGGGTGACTCACACGGTACCATCGAGGTGCTCCGAGTGCCAAAGCCAAAGGAGTAGACAGTATCGGCTGTCGAACACCAACAGGTTTTACAGTCCACCCGCCATCGTCCGAGGAAGTCGGTGTCCAGTCCAGGATGCCCTCGTGTGGAGGTGCTCCTAGTGGACACATGCAGAGGGACGCTGCTGTGCGTGCTGGTCACCTCACGGCCCCGCTTACAAAGTTTGACTGCTGGCCGGCTATGGGCAAAAAATTTTTCGAAATGCTACAATAGCCGTACGGCATACCAGGTAGGAGCATAATACTGTATGTGGGCAGGTAAATGTCAGCAGAGGAAAGTTGAAGCCCCTTCAAAACAGACCCCTCGTAAGATCAAAATAACATAAGCTCCAGGGCTAATAATCAAGGAATAGGGTATTCTGGCCGATTCGAACTTTGCCACCTGTCAACGCGTTCTGCCCACTCTTCTTTCTCACCATCCTCCGCCCGCCTCCCAGTTCCTCTTTTACCACATCTCAAATGCTTATACGCACTCGAGGGCCGAAGGGGCAAATTACACAAGAAATGATTAAAGGGGCCGAGAGTCGAACACGCGCACCCAGCGTGAGAGGCAGACGCCTAACCCACCAGGCCAAAAGCCCGGTATGGTCTCTTTGGTATGAGCCAGCATGCATCGCACATCGGCATCAAACATAATTAGAAAACTTATGCCTCTCCCATGTCTGACATGCCATGCGCAACAGGTTTTCCTAGTGCAGAACCCACCCCTACTGTCTTGGGAACATCCACTACTCCTGGTTTACTAAAGCTGGCGGGCCCAAAAACGTGTCCCCTTTTACCCCCTGTGCACGCTTTGCCCCAGCACCAAACGCAATCTTGAACCTGTAGGGGTGACACCCATTTAATTAACAAATACTCTTCGAGATTCTCTTCCTCTGATGGCTCTATTGGCGTTTATATTTGTATCTGATGGACGAACCGTGGCTAAGGACTTCTTTTCTTTGCCTCTACGCAGGCTCCACAGTTTTAGTATCAAATTACTTCAAACCCCCTTTATCAATGCTAACAGCTTCCTTTAACCGCTAGCTAACCACGCATACACTAGCGATCCTCAGCCTCACACTTAAATGCTATCACTTTCCAAACAGCTCAATTCCAATAAACAATATCACTATCCCTAGGCAGATCCATATCCATATCTGGTCACGGCAAACCCACACCAAATCCTATTCTACAACACAAACCCGACCAGAATACGTACAATTAGGCAATTACAATACGAAATCTGTAAGCACAGCAAAGACCAATCGGGACACAGATTCAAACCAAACTTCGACTTGTTCTAACTCTGAGCAGTCTTCTGCGCCAATTCTGAAAAAGCTCTAGCATACCTTCTCCCGAGAACACAGGCAATACATATCACCGTTCCTAGCTCAGATCTTTGACTCACTGGTTCGTCCTTGCACACTATTCTGGCACCCGCGGTGTTACAGCCGCGTTTTGATTTTTCAATTCTTCTTCCAATTCGCGCAAATTTCTTTCTAAAGTCTTCACCTCGTCTAATCTGCCAGCCACTGCAGCCTGCTTAATGTAACCTTTGATCAGAAGGATCTGCTCTCGTAACGGATCGATCGGCTGATCATCATCGAATGGATTAAATCGAAATAACATTGGCGCAACAGTCGACGTATCGGGCGTCCATCCAGCTTCCGATTCTGCTCCACCTGCCCCGAGCAGTTTCCGTTGATAATGAGAAGACGGATCCGGCGACGACTGACGACCAGGTTGTGCACCTGGCTCAATGGCCTGAAAAAACCACCCGTCAATAATCAACGGCCGCATATATACCAGCACTTACTCTTTGACTTTGCGCCGCAGCGTAAGCAGCAGCGGCGGCTGCTTTAGCTCGTTCTCTTTCGATTCGCGATTCTAGTTCACGTTTGTAATCCGCTTGTAACTTTGCGTATTCGGTCGGTGTCGGCAAAGCCGGCGTGTGGTAGGCGATGTCTTGGAGAAAAGCCGCTGCGAATTGACGAACGTTACGTTGGAGCATTTGTTGACGAGGTGACACAATTCCGCTTCCAGATTCCGTTTGAGCATCACCGGCAGTCGTCCCATCGCCTTGTTTCATCAAACCCAGTGTGGCAATGCGTTTACTAAAATCACAAAAGCAATGCTCTGCTAAAACCAGAAACACGAAAATTAAATATTTTACCTAAGAAAATCAATCTGTTCTTGAATCTTAAGTAAGCGTATCCGCACGTCTTTGGCTGTTTCCAAATCATAAACCGACTCTCCCATGCTGGAAAAGACCATTCATTACTTGAACTGATTCATCAAGACAGAGACCAAATGAAACTAGTTTACCCAATGAAATAAAAATGCCACCCAGTGCTTACCTAAGTGATTCTGCCATTTTGCAATAGGAAGGAAATAATCGTTCGGCTTCTTCCATTGAAGAACGCAGTCGCTGCAAAATTATTTTCTCGCATGACTGATAGCCAACCATCAAACACTGCTGATCAGCTTACCTCATACATCTGTGTAATAATCGGCGGCTGAGTTCGATGTTCGACCTGCTGATCACGACTGTCCAATAGTCGCTTGCATTCCTTGCAAATTCGCAACTGGTCCTCGCCTTCCTACAAGTCAATAACGGAAGTTAAAGCACCTCATGCTGTGCGAATCCCATATTATTTTGAAACGTAAAAAAGGAACGTTAGAGCAGCATTTTCCGGTCATTAGGAGACTAAATAACAGGAAGATACAACAGGGGGTTAATTACTGTTACCCGCACGACTAACCGGAAACTAATTACCAATCCCACAACCTTTTCCGGCGCCTGGTCAAGTCTGAGACACTGCAGGTGAGGGAAGCAGGAAAACACATTCTGCACAATTCAAACGAGCAAGCTGGTCAGTAACTAGGGGCCTCTAAAGCTTCCCTGCAGTTGATTATCGTAAGTCTAGTCTACCCGTGCCTCAGATGTCAGTAACAAGCAAGCCACCAAAGCACACACCTGGTTAAACAAGGAACTCAGACTGACTTCACTGCCGTCCCGTTTCAACTTGGTTGCCAATGTGGACAAGAGTTTCTCGCCGGCAGTTTTCAGTTGCGTGTTCGGACTGCCCCCGCTACTACCACTCGGACGTCGAATGCCAACGGTTGTTCCGTGCGCTTTCTGATCGTCTTTTTCACCCTGTTCAGACGCACCTTGATAACCCGCGGCGAAGGCTGGATTTGTTAATTTTCCTAAAACGCACAACTTAGCATTTATTTCCAGGATTGGAAACCAAAATTCAATCTTACTTGCGTATGCGAAAGTAAGAAATTGCGAGCACGGAGCACAAACAATTCTTCCGCATAATCGGCAATGATGGCGTCTTTTGGTCAGACTAAATTTTCCCCCACAATCGCGACAATACTGGACGTCCGAATCGTTGGTCCAAGGAACAGTTTCCCGTTCAAACGCTAAACAGAAACATAAACACCAGAATATCACGAAATTTATGAAAAACCAATCAAATAAAGCCTAGCAGAGCGGTGCATGCCAACAGAGGTGCAGTTCACTCATGCACATGCAACTGAACTGCAAGAAATGTTAAACAACCATTCAAATCTGGGAGACCGTCCAATAAAAACCACATCTACCAAGAAATATGCAAGCAAGGATGGATGATTCTCTAATAGGCAGAATGACTAAAGGGTAGACGAAAGCGGCAGGCCAGCGCTTACTTTCCTGAAGAATACCTTTGCGTTTGGACGGATCGCTCGGAGCGTCCGTTATCAACTTATCTAACCGAATGATCAGCTTATTTGTTTCGACGGCGCATTGATCGACTCGCGCATCACGAATCCGTTTCAGGTAAACCGTATGACTAGTCGCAGGACCCATGGATTGCGGTGACGGAGGAGATTCATCCAAATAACCACTTTTGGATGAATTCGCAACAAAAATAGTAGACGCCCCTTGCTGCTGTTCTTCATCGCCTCTCGTTTGGATAACGGGTGATATCGAAGTCAAAGTGGATTCGAATTTCAAAATACGTTGCTTCGCTCGTCCGAAAAAGTCCTTCATATGATGCAGAGCTAAATCGGCCGCTTCGGACGCAACTGACGGAGCTGAATGGCCTTCTGAGACGTGTATTTGCAATTGTACAATATCGCCGAGATCCCGCAAACATATGGGACATAAGAATCCTTCCTTCACTACCAGCTCGCTATCACCGCCACCCAGCGCCGCCATTTTCAAATTAGGACGACGAGAACCGGTGAACTTACACAAAATATCTATTTACATAAAAAATCAACGCGAAAAGACTTTCTTTACGAGCCGTTTCCGCTTCCTTGAACAATGAAACGAAGTTATATCAAATCCGCCAGTCAATCAAAAGAATACATTCCCGCTTTTAGCAGACACAAAATCCTGCTAATAAAAAATCCTGCTGTTTTGTCATAAGCAAAAAAGTAAGCAATCAAGTGGCGGCAGATTTAAAATATAATCCCCTTCGCACCCACTATAGGAAAACTACATGTGCCTATGCCCTTGTAGGCCAGGCCAGGTTGACTCCAGCACGTTCATTTTACTGCGACCAAATATAATTGAGGTCCCTCGCTCGTCGAATTGATGGAGACTAGAAGTCATGTCATGCTACAGTGGAGTAACAAAAAACAAGAACATAATCATCAGAAAAAGATATCTAAAACCAATAAAAAAGTATCGCTGAAGAATCTAGGCAGCGAAGAAATATTGGAATCAAAAGGCACATGCATGCAGCAATAAAATGATCAAAAAACACTGAACCGATGCTTCAGGTCTTCTTGCGTTTCCCGCCAACCAGCAAATCGCTGTTGTTATTGTCATCTTGACGTTTTCGAGCACTTTGCTTGTCAGTGAGCTCGATAGAATCGCTGGCACCCGTGGTCTCTTCAAGAAGGGTCTCGTCCAATTTATGAACCATCTGCAACCCAATGACACGTCATCCTGAGAACTGGAGCCTGCGACCAAACTGACGTCAGCCACGAGCCGACCCTGGACGCGGCTCGATTCTGACTGGGAGAGATGGTTTTCGTAAGTTTAGAGGACCCAGTCTCGACAGTAGCCTAGCTTTGCACATCAGAGCTGACCATCGAGGGCTCGACAGGCGGACGCCCTCCTTTCTCGCCCAATCATCATACAGTAGGATGTGACCCAAGTGCTGATACAGGGTGCCCTGGCGGAAGTGCTTTCTGAAGGGCTAGAAAGGAACTTTCGAAGTCGTCTCATGACCTGGCTAATCAAATTGGCCTGCTGGCTTGCTGTAGGCAAAACGGACAGTCAGGCGGGGAAGGGGCCAGGCTAGTTTTTTGATTACACCGCACTCTCTCATATCCTCCCTTAATGAAGGTAAGCTACTGCCACGCGCAAGCTTACCTCGTCAACATCAGATTTAGTGAAGCAAATGGGTGGTTTGATTTTGATAATATTGCCGTATGGGCCTTCGCTGCTTAGGCACACACATTTGCGACGCATGCTGAGCAGAATCCGTTTGGCCATATCGGTCGCTGGCAGACGTTTTTCCAAATCGGTGACCAAATCGATACCGGCGAATAGACCGACACCTCTGCAAAATGAGGTCACTATTAAAAGGGCGGGGTTGCGAACACACTTCCAATCCTACCTAACGTCACCAATCAATTTCGGATGCTTCTTGCGCAACTCTTTCAAACGCTCCAACATGTGCTCACCGACTTGGCGGGCGTTTTCTTGTAGCTTCTCCTTCTCAATCACGTCCATGACAGCCATAACGGCCGCACACGACACTGGATTCCCGCCGAACTGAAACGAGAACAGAACAGAAACAGGTCATGTGATCCTTCACCCCACGCGCTGTTATGCGTTTGGTGATGTGGTAAAGCAGGAACAAGGAACAGGTGCTTAAGAAATAGAGCCCTCAACATGGTTGTACATGAGTCTACCATAAATGTCATTCGTGTAGTGCATCACTGTGCAGGTGGCAAAAAAATTGGTTAGGGTATGATTCCCATCGCACGAAAAAGACATGAGCTGGGTACCCACTGCTATTCGTGATTCTGTCAATGTTTGGTCCATGCTTTATCACTGGTGCGCATTTGGCGTCGTGGTAGGAACCCATTGTCTTCCGCTGGCTCCTAGTAACCCAAACTGATCCTAGTGATCTTATCTCACTGGCCAACCCACGACCCCTGCTAAACGGTCCAGATCTCGTAGATGGAACAGCCCAACTGACCTCTACGGTAGGCCACTGTACAAGTCACGTTGCATGCTTGTAGGACTAGGAACATACTGTATTGAAGTACTCCATGCCGTTTCCAAACTTTTCAGCGAGTTCTCGACGACAGGCCACAGCCGAAACGGGGAAGCCATTGCCCATGGGTTTGCCCATAGTCACGATATCCGGCACCACATCTCCAACAGATCATTCTAGTAAGGGACTAACATGGCGACCTATACTCTGTCCTCACCATCGCCTTGCAGCTGGAACGCCCAGAACTTCTCGCCCACTCGACCAAAACCAGTTTGTACTTCGTCAGCTACGACGACACCACCAGCATCGTGCACGTGCCTGAAATGATGATCCCTGCATAATCTAATCGTAAGTTGCAATGAAGGTGCCAATATGTGTTCTTCGTCATGCACGCGGCAAGCACAGAGGCACCATCGTTCTATTGCACTCACTTAATAACATTTCGAAGGTACTCGGGTGGGGGGATGACTTGGCCACCACAACTTTGCAACGACTCCAAATAGAATGCGGCAATCTTTGGTCGTCCTTGTTTGGCGGCGTCCTCGATCAACGTGCGGACATCCTCGGCGTACTTGCGTCCCATCTCAGCCAGAGCCTTATGGTCCTCCAATAAGTGTTCCGGCAAGCGATGCTTTCCACGGTACACGTCCGGACAAGGGGCCTGAGCGAAAGAGCATGAGGACGACTCCACATCCACCCACCTCATATGCTAATCATACCACGTGCGTATGATCAGGCTTACCACGCCCACCAACCCCATTGAACTTGTAGGGGCTAAAATCAATGGTCGACGACAAGTGGCCGTGGTAAGCGCTAAAATCATAAACTCTCTTGATCTCGTAAGAATGAGAAAAGACAACGAATGGACTCACTGATCAATGACAACGATGTCATGGCCTCCAGTATAGTCCCGAGCAAGGCGCAAGGCCAAGTCGTTGGCCTCTGATCCTGAATTGACGAAGAATACACGATCGAGTTGAGGGGGCAAGGTGGCCAGCAGGCGTTGCCCGCACACAACAATGTTCTCGTGCACGAAACGTGAATTGCAATTCGTCAGTGACATTTGCTTCGCCACTGCTTCCACAACAGCTGGATGACAATGGCCAACTATAACGGGAAGTTGATATGAATTGCTGGCACTTTGTATGCTAGGTTACAAATACCCGGGGAAGTAATTCGAGGGGAACTATTTGATGTACACCTCGGAATAGAAGTTCTATCATCAGATTTTCAAAATCGGTGAGGGCATGTACATTAAATTCAGTCAATGACCATATTCGCCATTTGAAACATTATGGCGGAATATTCATACCATAAGTCAGCATGTACTGTCGCAGTTCACGCCACACACTACCCTGGGCAAAATAGGGGGGGGGGGGGGGGGGGTAATGAAACGAGTATATTTATGATAGTTAGGATCAACAAACTTTTTCATCTCTTCCAAACTTTAAAACTCACATCGTCTTTTTGACAAGACATACGTCAGACCAGCCCGAAAGTTTTTTGACATCCTTATCATATATCTCACGCGCCTAATCAATATTATGGCGATGCCAAGCTTGACCTTGTAAGGTCCATCGAAGTTCTAAACATGCGATATCGAAAGCAGAGGCGGAATAGACATAAATTGGAGAAGATACCGCGGGGATCGCGTGGTCTCAAAAACCGTCCAGTCAAGCCTCCTAGTCGTAGGAGCCAAAGCCATCAACCCGACAGGTTCCAGCATCGCCTGGAGGGGAGTATTGAGCGGCCAACGAAGGCAAGTGATACGCTGAATGCGGCGGCCAGTCAAGGCAACCACATGCACTACCTTCTCAACAGGCCAAACACACCTACTAAACAGGAAATAAAGGCGAGGTGGCTGGAAACAGGAATGGTCTCCATTTCCAGAAACAGGCGAGTGTCCTGGCTCACCTAGAGTTGGCCTTATCGCACTAATGCGGACCCCAAATCCTCCACTTGAAATATCCATCAAGGAGCCCCAGCCTATGCACATCCACGTGCCCAGGATCTGACTCCTCCCGCATTTCCTATCATAGCGCACAAGCTTTCCCAAAAACCGTGTTTCCTGACGTGTCTTGGCTATCTTGCTTGTCTAATCCCAGTTTCTTGGCAGGAATTTTCGCACGAAGTGGCTCTTGGCACACCCCAACCTCAAAGAGCTCCCGTGTCTTACTGTGTTGCACGTTGCTGATGCAATCCAAATGCCGAGTGCCATGTTCATCGTACAGGTACTGGCCAGAAGCGCGGTCGACCAGCAGGGGATCGCCCTTGAAGAACACTGTCGTACACGGCCTACAAATGACATCGGATGTTATACAACAAGCATACAAAATAGGATTCCTTACGCGATCACTTGCTGCCGCATACGAAGAATCTCTTCTTTGGTCAAGCGTCCATCACTCTTGGACGACTGTTGGTCGACAGCAGTTGTCAGGGGCACGACGACTTGCGACGAGGCAACTTTCATTAACGACTGGCAGTTCTTGTTATCGGCGATTCGTTTTTCCAACATGTTCGAATCCTGCTTCAAAGGGTGGCCTTTGTTAGCATCGGCTACAGCTACCGCCATAACACGTCTCACGATCAGAGCGAGCGCGAGCGACGGCCTCTCCAAGAATGCACAAACATATACTATCACTTCTCAAACAAAGTACGTTTTGGCAGCGCAAACCAGACCAGGCGGTACGTTTGATCAAGTGGTCCGGGGAGAAGACTAACAATTTTTCAAAAACAAAAACTGGCGCAGCAATGGACTAGAGAAGAATGGCGTTTTATCGCAACTCATTTCACAACCACTGCACGCAGACAAACAGGCGGCCCAATTTAAAGGAAGGTACTAGCAGTCGCGACAGGACACTGGCGGACATGCCATACAGTATACCGCATGGGGGGGGGGGGGGAGGTGGCTGGCGAAGATCTATCAAAACTATCCTCTCCGTCCAGCAAGTGTGAAACCAGGCAGGGTGAGGATTTTGGTCCTATGCCCCTCGGAACACTCTCATCACACACAACACATCCATCATCAACATGCAAAATGGTGATAAGCCTTTCGTAATGAAAAATGGATTGGACCCACACATTTTTCAGTCATCAGGGACGGTTGTGAAGAATGTGCTAACCTGTAAGTGCACCTGCGCCTGACTTCACAATCAACCTTACAAACAGGTCACTCAGCACACCACACCACACACAACCAATTCCCCTTCGAAGACGAAAAGTGCAAATAAAAAACAAAGCAAGCAGCACGTGGCAACGCAAAGATAACAGTGTATCACTGCATAACAGTCTCCTTTACGGCCTATCAAACTGACCCCCTTATCAACAGTACTAAGCCTCATTATCTTTACAACCTAACCAACTAGAAAACCACCTGCAAAACAATGCAATAAAGAACAGAGGGCTGGGGTTGCACCACAAACACAACCCCAGTGCCCACCCTAAGCAACCCAGACACTCGCCCAGGACAAAAAGCACATCGCAAGCCAGTAACGAGCCACAGGGTTTATTGGTCATTGAGCATAGTAACACCAAAACTCACGCATGCACACAAAGCGCAGAGCGGCACGCGGGCAGGAACATCGCACAATGGATCTTCAGCCAAGACACACCCCGCGTAGGCAGCTAGTAAAAACAAGCTCTGGCAATGACTCAATTTCCCGCACAACCAAGGAAGTACGCCGCAGACAAAACTAGCGTCTTGAGCCTGTTCCAAAGTCTGCCAAGTGCCTTTAAATACCCCCCCATCCCCACTTTGAAAGTGACACACCATCACGAGTCCCAAATGCTCGTGACCGCAACAGTGCAGCCAATGGGCTAGAAGAGAGCATGTGCAAGTAGGAATCTACTCGCAAACTTCACGTGCGTGGCACACGGACGATGAGTGACCCAACGACCTGGCAACCTCTCGAGCAACAAACACGATAAAATGGCGCCATCCGAGCAGCCTTATCACAGACGGACAAACAGCAATTAGTCATTGTTTGGGGTCCCGATGATGTTTGCCAATCACGTGGGGCACGTAGTCCCCTCCCCCCCAATGCACTCACGTACTCTAACTTCCGGCTAACTGGAACAATGCAGATACGGAAATTCTTTACGACCATTCACCCAAACGTGACCCCAAAGAAAACAGACAAAAATAATTTCCTACCATCACGTACAATTCCCGATCGCTAGTCATAGCTTTTACCAATTTCCACCTTTGCCCTTCTTTTTCGGCTTCTGCTTTTGCCCTCCAGGACGCATCTGGCGCGGACCTGGTTGCGCAGTCGATCCAGCACTTGCTCCAGCTCCAGCTCCTGCCCCCGCGCGTGGCGATGCTGTAGCTTGAGTTTGAGTGGTCACAGTACTGTCCCTGAAAAATGGCCATTATGCAAAAACATTGAAAGAAACGGAAATCCATTTAGACGCTTGTCAGTCACTCATCTTACTCACATGGTAACTCATTGTCCACCGGCGTGAGATGAAATTACCACCCCATATTACTGAAATTTGATGACTCCCAAGGTTTCTGTAAGACCCCTGATATTTCCCGGTTTCCCTTTAGAATTCTTAGACCTTTTCTATCACACATATCCCCATCGGTTTTGCCCCGATCATAGGATCACGTCAAAGACACTACCACACCCAGCTGAGTCCCTTTTCAAAGACTTACAACTCGGCTCCGCCACCCACAGCGCCTTGAGTACCACGACCGATATCCTTCTCCTTCTGTCGCTTGTCCTTTTTCTTCTTGAAAGCAGCTCTTTCAAATTTGGGCAACCAACGCTCAGGATCAGGTGGAGGACCATTCGGATCGTAATTCTTGGGCAGACGCTTCTTCCTTTTCTTGTGTTTCCGCCGTTTCACTAACCCGCTTTCGTCGACGGTCCCAGTCTGAGGCGTATCACCAGCCGCAGTGCGTGTGGCTTTCTTGGCTCCGTATTTTGTGCCGAGGACGAGCCAACCAGCACTTTCCAATCCGTCCACATCCAAATCGTGAGTCAGACGACCGAGCGGAGGCAAGGCCTTACTTACTCTGAAATCAGAGAAAACACTCGGCTCATCTCGTACGTTTTCATCAGCGAGTCCCTAACTAAAAATTAAAATCTTACTCTTCAGCTTTCTTCGCATCGAATTGCACATACGCGTTCATCAACCGCCCCAGAATTGCTGGATCGTTAGGCCTCATACGACGCAAATCCTCGAGATACGTCGTGGCAGTTTTTTGATCACCGAAACGTGCGTGCAAGGCGGCGCATTCTTCGATCAGTGAAGGCAACTGTGGATCCTTCGCAGCGTCCTTACGATTTTTTCGCCAATCGACGCCCTTGGATAAAACTTCGAGAGCAGCCCGCCGTCCATCGTCATCGGATAAGTTCAAAGCGACCAAAAGACCCAAAATTCCAGGTTGATATTGAATATCATCGCCCAACGAACGTATGTGCTCGACGGCACGATTTGGCTGGCCTAAAATGCATGTATGCGAAATCCAGACTCTACTGAATATAAACTTCCAGTATTACCATCGAGCAAGTACATTTGGGCCAAGGCGAAATCGACGACTAAAGACTTCTTTCCACTTTTCGCCGATTCCTGGATATGCTTCTTCAGGACTTGCACAGCTCCAGCGGGGTCTTTCTGCCGGGCTAATAAGGTCGCCTCGCATAAAACGGCCGTCTCCAGAGCGTGTGGAAAACGTTGGCGCAGGTCTTCGATGGCACGCCGGCACGGTTCCAGCTGAAAATGAGACAAAAATTAGCCCAGGCAATGAATACCTGTTAATTCAACATACTTGATTACTATGCAATAAAATCAGGGCGTTATTCAAGCACACCACGCCTTTTTGATAACGGCTCAATTTCTGTTCCACTTGCGATGTCGTACAGTTTTTCATTTTCTTACGAGCATCGAATAAATTTTGTTCTTTTCGAATACTGATCAAATTGTTCGATGCTACGGCCAACAGACCCAAATCATTGGGCCTAAAATGAAAAGCCATACAAGCGGTTCAAATTCACGCACCACCCTTCGCTTACTTCTGCTTTAGAACATCGTTGTAGATTTTGGCCGCTTGTTCATTCTCACCGATTGTTTGCAAGCAATACGCCAATTGGATACGGATCCCAGCTAGTTCTTCTTCGATTTCTTCTTCAGTGGCTTCATCTTCAGTCAGAGTCTGACGACAGGCCTCTAAAAAAGCAAAGAATATTCACTACGTAAACTTTAGAAGGCACGCAAGACATACTTTCGGCTTTTTCCAACATGTTCTTGGCTTTTTTGTATTTTTCAGCAGCCGATAAACGACATGCTTCATTGAAACATTGTTCATACGAGTCACTTGATACGGCCGTGTCCAAGTTCAAACTGGGATTTTTCATGGTCAGCTGAGCAGCGACAGCGGCCAAATTTGCTCGACGAGTTTCATCGAAATCGTCTTGGGAATTCTTCAATAAATCTTTGTAAATTTCGAAGCATTCATCAAATTGTTCGGCTCGATAAAGCTAAAACAAAGAAGTCTTTTATAAATGGAGCACGTGCCATGTTTATCCGAATATCCGGGTCCTTTCGACGATCAGGATACCAGTTGCTGCGACTAATTAATACGCTCCCCAAAAGATTACTAGACCAAAAGCACATACCAATTGAGCCATCAACTCTTGACAGCGGAAATCTAATTTTGTTCCATCGCCGGAGGCAGTGCGTAAAGTTTTTATAGCATCTTCGGTTCGGTTCAAACGATATTCACAATAAGCTTTCTCGAAGGCGAAATCTCTGAAACGGCAATCGTAATCAAAAAGTTCAGGAAAACTATATTCTTACTGGGCATTTGCCGCTTTTCGAACCAATTGTAACGCTTCGTCGAATTTCGATAACTGGATCAAGGACACCAGTTTACATTGAAACGCGGTCGAATCATTCGGAGTTGCTTTGAGAACTGCAAAAATCAATATACTCTAGAGTAGCGTTCGGCTGACATACTGTAATGACTAAACTAATCAGTTACAATACTGTACACCCGCAAAAGATGTTTTCATCAAATCCCGATTTGGTCTGATAAGCCTGCTCCCTCTCTGGTAACTCCCATTCCCTGGCACATGATCAGCAGGAATGACGGCTTGTTTCTCAGAAATCCTTCCCTTCACAGCCGATACTGTAAAACAAACAGAAAACAAAACCCGACTTGCTTCGATTGCATGCCTTCAACGCTCGTTCGAAATCGCCGCTTTTCTCCGCCTTTGCTAATTCCTGATACGTTTGTCGCAGGTTGATTTGTGCTTGAGGTGCAGCCATCGGATTAGATCAGTAATGGATCATAATCACCTAAATTTCTAATTCTAAAATTCGGCAATCTCACCCGCGACACGGCTTACTTGCGCACCGGCTCAACAGACTGCAACTCGCACGGCTTATTTATCTTCAAATGGCGGCAATTTAAATTATGCACATCGCAAGAATTAGCAGCATAGCATCGGGTTATTCTGATTATCTAAAAGGACCAGAAAAACGTATTGTAATATTATCTAAGGTTCGTTGGATATGGATTCGATAAATCCCAAGATACCTAAAGTATTTATTCTGCAGCGCCACCTAGCGGCAAGAGAAATTTGTCTGCTTTACGCGGGAAACTGCTCTTTGAACTTTAGGGCTTCACACTTTCTAATAGTTTTTTGATCTGCGCATTGGTTACATATTATTTGAGATCGGTACTTTTTAGAGAAAATGTCGGCAATACTCGAGCACCAATTATTAACTGCAGGACTAATTTCGGCCTTTTGGACTTGGTATTATGATCAAAATATTATTTCGACCATTTTCGTCCCAATTCTTCTAACCATATTTGGAATCGTAGCGATTTATATTAGTTATTCTATCGAACAAAAATGGACTACGTGGAGCTGCGAGAAACCAAGCTTTTGGATTCAGCAATTGAAAAATGTGAATCGTCTGCCCCAAATGTTAGGTTTCTGGTGCAACTTTCTTCCCATCATCCTCTGCTTTTTGGTGACGTTTTCGAGAGAAGAAACAGATTATTTTCCGTTAGTCGTTCTGCTTGTGGTCAATTTCCCGTTGACCCTGCGACTTATTCTATTTCGTATTCTGCGGAAATGGAAATTATCATCATTGCTCAGTTATCTAGTCTCGATATCGATTACTCTTTTCGCCCTGATATCGATTCTCAACGTTCAATTTATGGTCGCGATGGTCTTATCGATATTGCCGTCACTATCGACCACTACCTTGGTACCGAAGTTGATGACATGCGCTTCGAAAAGTTTCACGTTGGGCGAGTTTAGTCTGATCTATTCTAGCATCAGCTTAGCATTGGCAGTGTCGATCAGATGGATCGGTACGGTTCGAATCAATGACGAATTCGACAAAATTTTGCTACTGTTGGCTTGGAGTATAGTTTCGTGCATTGCGTTTGCTTCAATCTGTTTCGTATTTTCGATTGTTAGACGATCAGGGATCGTTTTCTGGTTGACCCTATTCGTGGTAATCATAACGGCCTATCTCCTTTGCCTGTTCATCAACGGCTTGGATCTTCTGACGTGGATAGCCGAATTTATCCTTTTCGGATCATCGCATAGTGTGGCATATCGGCGATGGATAGTCCTCGTTTTCTGGCTGATTTGTGTGGCGTGGACTATCAAATTTGCTGTCGCTTGTTGGACGATGCCTCGATTGAGCACAGTCCATCGAAAATATTTCCACTTGACAATTGGAATGGTAGTCGTTAGTGGCCTGCTCTACGATCGATCACTCACATTCGTGGCCAGTGTGTTGATGTTAGATGGCTTTGTCATCTTGGAGATTATTCGTTTGTGCGAAGTCGATCCGATCGGAGCATCACTTAGCCAAGTATTTTCGAAATTCTTGGACCATCAAGATCAAGGCCCGCTAGTACTCACACCTATTTATCTCTTGATCGGATGTTTCATCCCTATTTGGATCGATTTTCCAATAAATGGTTTTCACGACACGACCTTGCGTCATTTTGCCGGATTGATCGCCGTGGGAGTGGGCGATGCGGCGGCTGCTATCGGGGGAACTTATTTGGGTCGTTCTCCGTGGCGAGTAGTGTCTAATGGCAGGAAGACAGTGCAAGGCACCAGTTGCGGATTCATTGCTCAAGTAGCAATGATATTTTGTATTTTATACTGGTTAGGGTCCCTCGGAGCGTTCCTTAGTTTCGGTAGGATCGTATGGCTAATATGGTCATGTTTTTTGATATCCATGTTTGAAACGTTTAGTGCACAAGTGGACAATTTGGTACTGCCTTTATTTGCCTATATTTTATTTATGGGTTGGTGATACAGCGGGTATGATTCATCTTTTGTGACGTGCACGCGGGCGAAGTGATTAGTTGCCTTCTGATTGAAGTTTTCTTCATTACATAGAACTACAGAAACAAGCGGGTGCAATCAGTAGAAACAACACGTCCCTCCTACACCTCTGGTGCATAGGGGCAGTACCAGCCAACATTTCAGCTCATATATATGTACAGTACAGCATCAACAAAACTAATTTTAGCAAGCATATTTGAATTCAAGAATTAAGTCAAGACTCAAAAGCTAATTTTGCAAGCAGATGAAAAAGTGAATTTGTTGTAAGGAATTACCCTTTTCTGAAATTCCTTTAACGGAGCGCGCGAATTTTAAATTTGAATTCCAAGCAATGTCTTATTAAAAAACGACCAACATTTCAGGTAAAACGGTAACAGCATATACGCTTATGGGATCACACAATTCAAAATCGCGCGCTTTGTCATAGGAATCAAAAACCTACTGAAACACTCATTCCCGATTTCTCGGCAGTATGGTCGTGAAAAGGTGTAAAATTAGTGATTTGCGCAGAGCCTTCCTTGAATTCGAATGAGACTGCTAATGATAAGCACTGGCAAACACTATACAGTAAGCGATAGGCTGGAAGTATGGGTGGGAATGGGGCGAGGGGAAAGCCTAGTGGGTTGTCAGCGCCATCTTGTTCACATGGGAACCATCGAAATATTGGTCGTAATGTCGGAATAGATTTTGAAATTCTAAAACCCAACGAGGCCTCTCAGTATTTTGAAAAGAAAGCTATATATCTGCTGGGTGTCACCTTGGAAGTCGATGGCTCCATCCCCATTAGAATCGGCTGTTCTCATCATATCTTCCAATTCGCTGGTGCTTAAATTTTCTCCCAACGTCTTCATTGTATGGCTGAGTTCTTGGGCTGTTATTCGTCCATCTTTGTTTAAGTCGAATATCTAAAGCAGGACAGTCAACTGCATCATTTATAAGGAGGGCCTGCTTGGTACCTAGTGACGGAGAATAAATGGCCCTCGGCCGCACTCAAGAAGCAGACATCCATAAGGGGTGGGATAGGCGTATTGTGTACTGGTACAGTACACTGCTGGGGTGGGAACACTGCCCCTGTGTTTCCACACCTAGCCAGGCACGACAGAACACAGTGAAGCCCAGTTAGGGCTTGAAAGTGTTCGTGCGAGAGCACCATGCAACACGTCTGTGACCAGTGGAAGACCATTCTCACCCCGGGACAACGGACACCACCCACCTCAAATATAGCCTGCAAGTCTTCGTCGGCGCTGTGCTGATGGTCATCTCCAATGCTGTCTGAGAATCCGTGCGTGACCACTTGTATGAACTCGTCGAATTCTATAGTCCCGTTTCCTGAAATGACATCCACTGCCATCACGTGATCGACATATGTCGCCCTTATTTTTGGCGAAGTTCAAGTGCCTGGCATGTGACCCCTCCTGCGGCGAATAGCACAGAACATTTTAACAGGAGTTATTATAAAAGCACCGGGCACAATATGCCCGTGCCTCGCTTCCTCGCACCATCGAACCACCCTCGGCTAACGATAACAGAAGCAGGTGATTCCGCCGACTCAGTTTCCCTATCACTCATTTTCTCAGCTTGACTGCACCAGCATTTCCTCCTGCCCTTGATCGGGAAACAAGTACGACTGTCGTGAAGCTGGGCCCGATGTGGCACCTCGTGAGACAAGGACTAAGTTGGTCAGCTTCCTAATTATGACCACATAAGACAGTATGGGAAGTCAGTATGGGTTCGAGGGGGAACAAGTCCGTCGCTGGCCTCGCTCGCTATCATCCTGGAATGCTGGCGCTTGCAGAGCGTTCCAATGTCAGAGGGGCCCTGCCGTGAGAGTCGGTCGCCTCACGGCCCGGCTTATCATATCATGACTGCTGCTGATATGGGCAAAACGGGTTGGAAGTCCCGTGGGGAAGCTTGGGCGGTGGGGGTCCAACCCAGAAAAGCTTGTGTAACAAGAGTCAGCATGGGAAATCAGGTACTTACGGTTAGTATCCGCCTTGTCGAACATGTCTGCAACCTCCTTTTCACTCGGTTGGTAGCCCAAGGAATGCATGACACGAACCATCTCACTGAAATCAAGCTTTTGTGACCAACCAGACACTGTAGCTGACGAGAACGTATGAAGCCAGCGTTTAATTTGAAAGAACCTTCTACGACCAAATTATTAGGAAACCATAGTGAGCCAAAATAGGTCAATAAAACACGCAGCTGAAATTTTTAGGCAGTGTCACCACCACATTGGAGTGACCACGCCATTTTTTTAAAATTTATATGAGGGCTCCTTTAATTTTGAGTTCCCCCAACGGCTATTATCAGACTATACACTTGAAAGGCTCACCTTATGAGTGACCAAGCCTGACAGGGAAAGGAGGGAGTGAGGGACAAAAACTCTGGCCGGACACTCCGTCTTGCGACTTACGGCACGACTTACGGCACGGACTTACGGCTTACTCTATATACTTACGGCAGAAACATCAACCCGAGAGGTTGACGTCTCCCAGCCAGGGGAGAGAATCGGTTACTCTCTCCCCCTCGCCATGGCCTACCAGGCATGAAGGTTAAATGTGCTGTTTTGAACCATTTCACATTTTGGCCCCCAGACACACTACTGAACTGATCCCGACTGATAGGCACTCCGCAATGTTAACTTACGCGCTCGTAATTCGGCCATCGGCATCCCGATCGAAAATCAGGAAGGCTTCCCTAAGTTTTTGAATATGAGCTTCATCATCCGATTGCATAGCAGCTTTATCCGTTTGGTTCTAAAATCGAGAACATCGCAATGCGTGCCTTTTCTATCACTCACCTGCTCCTCTCACCTGAGTTGACCGTTTTCTCTTATCGTTGTCCCGAGGCGGCTGGCAGTCGATGCTGACCGCTTTCCTCAATTCGCCTCTCATCTGAGAATTCGATCCCTTTCGGGCCGAGTTGTTCTCGCGCATTGACTGGGCGCTGTGGTTTCTCGAATCGTCGTCTTCGATGGTTCCGGGTGTGACGAAGTCGCTGGCGAATGTTGGTTTTTGAGCGGCCTTTGGGTTCGGATTGGGGTTGGGACTAATGCGAACGTTGCCTATGAAAGGAGAGAGGGCTGGCACGTTGTTCTATCACACTGCATTCCCGCTTACTCATTGGTCTTCGCTCGGACGAATCCCCACGTTCAGTCTCGTCGATGATGAATGAAGTGGCCGTTAACTCAGTTGTAGCAGAACTGGAGGGATCATCACTGGAACCACGAATACTCATTGCGCTCAAGCAGTAGTCGTAGTTGTATGCCCGAACTGTCCTAATGCTTTGACAGCTCGCTCGGCTCACTGGCACGCCTAGGAACGAGCTGAAAAGCCATAATATTTTCAATTGGCTTGGAAAAAAGCGCCAGGGTGCAAATTAGGGTCCGCTTCCGTAACTATCATCCTAGTACACAACAATGGCACCCTAGGCCGTGAATTGCAAATGACGACCCTGCTCATCGTCCAAATGATAAGGCTAGGCGTTATTAGGTGTGAATAACTAAGAAAATAGAACTATATAGTAACGGCTAGCGACGGCAGCACGTGCGGCGAATCACCTCTCCTCGACTGCATTATAGAAACAATTTTCGAAGAAATCGATAGTTGGGGAGTTGAAGTAAAAATGGGCTCCCTCTCTGGGCGGATGCTAACTCGAATAAGACAGCTTGAGTAAACTTTAATCAAGTGCCATAAACATGAACTTCCTTTTTTCGGCAAATAGCTACGCCCGAAATGAAAACACCGAAACCGAAGTTGATACTAGCGAGTGACGGGAAGCGAGTGGCGGGAAGTAGTTTTCCCTACCTCATTCCATACATACTTTCCAAATAATTCTTTGAAGTGCAGGCAGGCTTGTTTGCATAGCTTTCATTGCTAATGCATGGCCAGTCTTGACACTTATATATCAAGTCTGATAAGCGCATGCAGCCCTGTAAGCAGACACCTACCTTCCACATTCATGCACTCACGCCAAGTCGCGTGACCTTGTGCCCACCCTGATCAAGAATAGTGCTATGACGCAAATGCCCACTTTTCACCTGCCTTTCTCATTACTATAAAACGAAATAACTATTCGTACATGACGGCAAGGTCAAGACCAAAACACAATGACACCCCGATAAACCAGTTAGGAAGCAGTAGGTGGTCGTCTAACAGTTCGCTCCCCGCTCTCCCAACCCGGCCCTGTCGTTTGGGGCCATAATGGCCCGCCTTGTCGCCTAGCATTTTTTAAAACTTGAAGATAAAGCACGGAGCTCTTTGTGCCAGTTGCTCAGTGAAGTGGGCCATTTCGATTTTGTTGAATGCACGTTGCCTGGATTCAAGAAAATCTGCTTGCGTATAGCCATCAATGAATGTTTGTATTGGGACGAGAAGCGGCCGCTTCATGTTCCGACCGCTAGGTAAAAGGACAGCGCACTAAATTTGCTTACATTTATCAAATTGGATAAGGAAAGGCGAGATAGGCGGGTATGACGCGGGTCCAGGTCACTGTTCTAACAACCTCTGTAGGTGACTAGAATGCCGTATCCAAGGCTGATTTACGGGAGCCATATTTGGAAAGAGTGATTCCCTCTTGGGCCTGCAGAAATGCTATTAACGTGATGTTTGGCGTCCTTTTAGTACCCTTTGACTCCCTGGTGTAGGCCCTCCCAGGACACTTAGCAATCGTGTTGACTTGGCGCTCCGTACACAAAAGCAGATGAGCTCGTGAAGACACGTCGAGCGAGTTCTGGCAATCATATTGTCTCTTTCAGGTACCTTATCAGCTTTTTCTTGGTAAAGCTTGTTGACGAGGTCACATGACACAGATTCGTTTGGAAGTCAACACTCGCAAGCAGAGATAGAGGCAGCCGCTAGCCAAAGCAAGTGGGTGCATCTTGGGTGGCAGGTACTGCAATAGATTTCCTCAGTCCCATACCATTTAATTCATATTAAGATCGGCTTATCAAATAAGGGCTGTCACAGTGAAGGCAGTAGTTCATTGCCCATTACATTATGAGCTAAGCCAGTGATTTTAAGCTGGTTATACCAGAGCGCTGTGCTAATTCATCCAGTATGATAGGCAAGCTGTGGTGCAAGAGGGAGTAGACTCACTCATAATCAGCTAGAAAGCTCAAAGTTGACGCGATTTGCTTTGCTCAATCTCCTTGAGCCCGGTCAAAGCAAACGATGCTGGCCATCCAAGCAGGATGGAAACTTCTACCTCCACATGTCACCCCACAGCTCTTCGCCACCTCAAATTTCGTCTCTCGGCATGGACTTGTGGAACAAGGATGCATGGCACTATCCTCAGTAGAACCATTTTTCCTGAAGAAACAAGGAGAGCAGGTCAACAATTACGAATTCCGATTCCGATCCTGATCCTGCCTCGACCAGAAGCATTGAGATTGATCAGCGAAGTCATACAGCGTCAAAACCCATGCGTAAAAAGTCACGAGAGATCCTTGCACTTACTGTAGCTGGCTGTATGATTGAAACTATGGCAGCAAAGATTCAGCGGAAAATGCATGAACTGAATTTCCTTCATACAGGCTACTGTATGTCCCTTAGCCCTCACCTTGCGGGTCCTGCACTAGGCGCTCTCATGGTCAGACTTCTCTCTGCTCTGTTGCTCTAGTCACTAGTTTGCGTAACCAGGGGGAGAGCGGGAGATATGAGAGACTGACTTTACCCAGATTTCCCTCTGAAAAAATCCACAGCCCCTTCCCCTAGAACGCAAATCCACATGAGCGCAACACCTTGCATGGCCCACATGTCATCGATCCACCCTGGATTCAGGAGGACTCTTTACAGAATAGCAGTGGATGCGCATGCATTCTAACGACAAGATTAGTAGAGTAGATTAGAACTAACAATTAAGAGTTTAGTGTCTGTACTTCAGGGGATCGCGCAATGAGAGATTCGAACCTAGTACGCGTGTACAGTAGGTACTACGGGTACCTGTGAAACCGGTGTCCTCGTAGGATAGTACGGGACTGCCGGTCGATGGTGTAGGGTAAGGTACGATCACAATCACGCAGCCCAAGTGTCGACGTTAGTTTATTTCATCCGAGCCACTAAGCCAACACTACTATGACCCACGCAGAGTAGGGTCGGCCACACTCGTCGGTCGGAGGAAAGATCATCATCTGACGGGGCGATTGAGGATGGCGATCCTCGTCCAGAAACTAGTCAATGTAGGCGATCCTGTACTAGTCATGCCAATCTCTCAGAACAATAGGAAAACCAAACCTGGCAGGCAGGATAACAAGTAGTCTGTGCATCTGGTGCACACTAGGTGTATTATGCAAATAGAATGCACTGAGGAATCTATTACACCTGTACCGAGTGTGGATAAACATCGACGGGGCTTGCAATTGAGGAGAGACTGCTATTGTCTAAACAGCCCTCACCAGACGACCATCCATATGCAACCTCAACTCCAATGATCAAAGTCACTGCATGTGCACCCTTTGCTGTCAACCATGAGCCTACCGCGTTTCCTCTTGCTCATGTTTTCACACCAGCGGGTTGTTAGGAACTAGTCCAGCAGCACGGCCACCCAGCACCCAGCACCCGCAGGCGCTTATGGGCTGTCTTGCCAGATCTACCTCACAGTAAGAGCCCTCCTCAGCGTACCAACCATTTGACATTTCTAAAGTGAGCGACTCGTTCCTTGACATAGCCGATATGATGGACTTATGAAGCATAGCCGAAACGTGAAGGGCATTCCTTCCGCAAACCTGTTTCAGGTATCCGTAAAACATGATGATGACCTCTGCAAGCGGTCTGCTCCGTCAGTTTTTAACTTACAGTTTTATCCACGGGAACTTGCACTGCCTTCGCGTCGCGTTGAAATCACCCTCATAACTAGCAGTCTGATCGTGAGCACATATCTGCAACACGGCAGAGCATGCAGTCCAGTCCGTGCTCTGCAACCAACAGTATTCGCCTGAACACAAGCAATGGTCACACTTCTGCGAGATGCAGTTTTGAAGAACCAAAAAACATGAATAAAAGAAGTCACAGAAAAAACGCACTTTTGCACGATTCATACAGTATGACTTGCTAACAAGTTATTCGCTTCTGCTATTCTTTTCACGTTTGCAAGAATGTGATTTGGTAAGTATATAATCATTTGATGCATAAAAAAGGCGAGGGGTCGTCCTGACAAACAACTCCTGTGATCCGAGGCCAGTATAACTTGCCGAAAACTAGATAGTCACAAGAACACGACGCCATTGCTGTGATCCAGTCTACAATTTAGCTCGTCCTTTTTTCGTACTCGCTAAGAAGGAAGATTAATGGTGTCTATTTCGCAATAATCGTTTTCGTTCCAGCCATTTCGACAGCTGAACTGCCTCTCTGAGGTACCTCAAAACTTGTTGACATGATAAATGAGTGGACTTGTTCGGGGGTTCAATGGACCCGTGCTCGCGTGTGACATATCGTTATTGATATTCGAAACGACATTTTCCTAATCCGACTCGCATTCTTGCCTAAACACCGTGTCTGACAGTGGTCCGATGAGATCCGGGCTTGTGCATCAATCACTCGATAGGTGCTCCCTTCACCACCTCGTCTTATCTTCTCCCAGCCTGCCTGATGCTGAGGACATCGATTGTGTGGCGGTAGCGAATGGAACTGGGCAGCAGCCTCTGATAAGCCATTGTTTGCCGAGTCTCTCGACTTATTTTAGTGAATTTTCGATTACTTCGTAAGTCATTTGAAAGATAATTTGTATCTGCCTGGCTAAGACTCGGGCATTAGCACAAAATAAACAGAGCGGCACTTTGCTTCAGCTTGCTCGCTACTGGAGTTTAGTGCGAGTAAGCGCCTTTGGTGAAGTTCTGTACTTACTGCGCCTGGTTGTTTTGAAACTTCACTCAGTCCATGGACCACTCGAGAAGTCAATCCGAATCGGCATCTGGGGAAAGGAAGTAAGAAGGGTGTGGGTGAGGGGGTGTGGAAGGGATGGTTACAAACTCGGTCCTTTTAGGGTGTCCTTCTCTCCCAAGGCGGCACACGAAAACGGAGCCTTTTCGGGCGATCCCGACAATGGGTATTCTCGGAGACGCGGTCGTAACTCGTCTGGTGTGTCCGCAAGCACCATTGCACCTTCGGTAAGTGCAAGGAGTTGGAATTGAAATGCACCCAGTTCACAAAATTTTGTTGCAGCTTGTCGTTGAGCTATATGATTTACGTCGTACTGAAACAGACCGAGGGGTAGTAGGGGACGAATGGGTCCAACTGGGTCGGTGGATCAAGTACGAAGAAGTGGTTGAAGGACCGGATGGTCGGTTTGGTCTTCCACGCATCCCCGTCTTATCATATCACTCGTTACAACTACTCAACCTCTACTTACCGAAGGGTAAGGTTTCATGTTTTATCAATACAGTTGGAAGACTGTCCTTTCAGCCGTGTTCATTCCAAACTTGGACGCGGAGACATTCGGGGATGTGGCAGTCACACTGGCAGAGGCATTCGCTGAGAAGTTCAACATGCAGCTCAAGACGGCGAGGGCATTTATGGACACGTTCTGCAAGGACTTGCAGTAAGCAGAATCTTGCAGCACTTCTAGCGAGATGCGGAAAGTTGTTTTTTTTGCAGACGTATTCCTGGTGACAAGCATAACATGCGGAAGTGTTCGCTGAGCGAGTCGTCGATGGTAGTCGTCAAGAAACAGTAAGTTCTTCGGAGGACCAAAGCGAGCTTGGTCAGCAGTTAGAGACGATGTCCATACCCACCAGTAAGCCAAACTGCAATAAGGTTAGGTCCATATAATTGGATGAAGTAACCAGTAGAGAATTTACACCCCGCCAAAAATCCAGGACAGCCAATCAAGTTTTCCAGCCCAGCCACTTGCTGAAACATCACCTCGACGGATAACACTTCCAGCTGGCGGCTCTGCGCGCAGAATTATTGCCAGTCGTGCCTCTGCAGAACCAAGACAGGTTCATTGCGCTTTGGTTGCTTAGCCATCACAGTCTAACGTCAGCCTTGTATCTCTGCGGCTAGCGCTCTACGCCCAAAGTGCTGCAGAGAAGCGAGCTCTCGAGCTGCCGGTTTTATCATTGGTGGGTGGAATTTGTTATCTGGAATCAGATTCAAATTTAGCCTAGATAAATGTCTGCACACTGCCCTGCTGGAGGTGGGTCTAATTCATGAACGCTTAGGCTCAACCAACTGTCGCTCTTGATGAGCCTCAGACAGACCCGCCAAACCTATTCAAAACCAGAAGCTGGGCGTTAAAATGTGATCCCATTTTGACTTTTAGGTCGACCTTCCTGGCAGTCATACCTGAATCGAATAATCCATCTGAGAAATCGTTTGATGGACAACAAGATGAGTCGCCCCAGCGCAAGCAGGCCACTATTCTCAAGAAGGCTTCAGAGAGGAGGCCGTTCTCCAGCCGAGAACAAGAAATATTGGCAAATAGAAGACGGAGCATATCAGTGGGCGGACAGGCAGTACCGGACCCGCTACACTTTAGGAAAGTGTCGAGAAGACAACAAATTGCGAATAAGTTGTCAGTGGTGAATAGACCTGCAACGAAGACTACTAGCGACTATGTACAAGAAGGTGCAGAAGCGTGCCAGGTGAGGGAGCTAGGCCCAGTGCCCTGCTTATGTCTGATGTGACCATTGCAGATATTTGCTGGACTAATGACCGAACTGAAGGACGTGCGGCTAGCTATGGCCCGTTTGGTTAAGCCGTTGATGATTCCAGAACACATTGACTCATTACCCATCAGATTCGTTTTCACTGTGATCGGGCCTACCGTATCCGACGTGCACTATTCTCAATTGGGTCGTGCCATTGCAACCCTGATGGCCAATCCGGTATGGCCTTAGTATAATACTGTATCCCTGTGCTTGCATGACGCAGAGTTATCATGCAGGATTTCCAAGAGATCGCGTATGCGGCCACTGACAACTCTGATTTGATAAGGGGACTGGAAATTTTCATGGACTCGAGCGTTGTCATACCACCCGGGGACATATACAAGAACGACCTCGTCCACGTGGAGGATGTGAGAAAGATATTGAGACACAGAAAGTTACAAAAGGATGGATTGAAGAAGCAAAGAAAGGACTCAGGTGAGTCGGCGCTGTGATGGCGCAGTGGCACACTATCGTTGGGCCATTATCCTAGTCCAAGGCATAATCGTTCTCATCGTCAGACTGGCCACCCACCCTCAACCCGGATACCTTTTTCAGTGTATCCGTCCAGTCAGCCTCGAAAGCCTTCACAGGACTATGAAGCAGGGGCGAGGGGTCCAGATATCAAAATAGAGCCCAAAAAACCTGCGCAAGGTTTCGGTAGGCCGTGGGAACGAACGGGCAGGCCGTTTGGCGGGTTGATAAATGATTTGAAGAGACGGGTTCCACTGTACATATCCGACTTCAAGGACGCACTCAATCTTCAGTGCGTCATTACAGCCATATTCATGTTCTTCGTCTGTTTCGCGCCAGCTATATCGTTCGGACAAGTCATGAGTAAGTGCATGTCAGGTGTGCCTTGGGCAACAGGAGAAGGCGAACTTCTGGCACCTATTCTGACCTCACGACCCTTTGCTTGCATCACTGAGATGGCGGGGCTTGTTAGGCACACCCCTTATCACTACAGGTACAATCACTTCAACGCTTATCATATGCCTGTAGACCAGCGATTCGAGGGATACATGGGCATCACGGAAGTGTTCGTGGCACAAGGCATAGGAGGTATTGTGTGGGCACTGTTCGCTGGCCAGCCATTATTGATACAAGCCGCCACAGGGCCATTCCTTGTGTTTGAAAGTGCTTTGTACCAGGTAGGCCAGCTGGTAGTTGAGACTACTTGACACTCGGCAGTGCATCGATTTCAGTTTTGCAAGAAGAGTGGCTTGGAGTTTCTGCCCGTTCGTGTGTGGGTTGGCATGTGGACGTTCATTATGTCCATACTGATGGTGCTGGCAGAAGGGTCATTCCTTATTGGCTTTGTGACACGGTTCACCGAGGACATATTCACTTGCCTGGTGGCTGGCATTCTCATATATGAGGCTGGAAAGTTCGTTGTCGAGGTGAGCTTAGATACTCTTTGGATTTGTGTTTCTGTTTTAGCCATGCGCACTCGATTACTCTGAAGGGGATGTAGGGCAGCCAAAAGATAAAATGTCATGGCTTGATATTTTATAGTACTTACAGAAATTAGGCGCATGCGAAACGTGCGGCTAACATGAAAATACAAAAAAAGGCAGCTTGACCCCCATGACCCCTCTGTAATAGGAGTGTTTGGCCTGTGAATATGGTTGTGTATCTGGTTGCCTTGACTCGCTACCTTATACACGGAGAAAGTATTAGCTTGCCCTCGTTGGCCGCTCGATACTCTCTCTCCAGGCGAGGCAAAAACCCTTCTGGCCCCTACGACTAGGAGCCCTGCCTGGGGTGTTTTTGAGACCATCCGCTCCCCGCGGCACCTTCTCCAGTGTACGGCCATTCAGCCTGCTGCACCATCTCTAACAACTCTGGACTCTTCCAGGCTTTCACTGAAAACCCGCTGCTACCAGCGTCTGAATATTGTGCTGTGTCTTCAGCATGCGATACGAATCACTCATCAATATCTGTATTCAATGCCACCAACTGCAGTAGGTCCCTTTTGAATTGGCATGTGACGATTGGTCTTGAGTGACCACTCCGTTCCAGCTCGCCATACACCCGACTCTACGCATGAACAACCAAACACCGCCATGGTGTCCATGGTCCTGGTTGTGGCCACGTTTGTCTTGGCCTTCATTCTGAAACGGATTCGTACAAGCCACTTTTTTGGACGGACTGTAAGGATTGTAGGATTCGCTTTTCAATGACTTTGCCCTAGTTAATCTTTCAGATTCGGAAAGCACTGGGTGACTTTGGTTTGCCGCTCACAATCCTAATCATGGTCCTAATTGCCAAGTTTGCCTTTTCCGCCACTTATCTCGAGGTAGGTGATACCACAGCCTGGTCCCTCTGCTCCCGCACTGCTTGTCTTCTTAGTTTATCGACATGCCGTCAAGTTTCGGTTTGACTGAGCCGACCAAACGAAGCTGGTTTATCAACCCGATGGGTATGAAGAAGGCACTGCCCACTTGGATCATTGGTGGTGCCATAATTCCTGCATTTCTTATAAGCATTCTATTCTTTGCTGAAACTGAGATCGTACAGTAAGTGTGGAGTGGCCAATGGTCAGTGGATGTTCATGTTCATCACATCACCAGACGCGGGTATGGGCACTCGGGGGTGAAGGGGCACATCATACATGAAATGATTCAAGCACTCGCAGCTGCGCACATGACGTAAGAGGCAGGGCCCTGAAACACCAGGTGGGTTAGACCTGCCAAACGCGGGGATAGTTTCAAGGCTGGGTCTTACCACCTTACAGCAGGACAGCACTCCATATGGCATCACTGTGTAGTGAACGGTCTCTGGCTTGCCTCGCGTTCACTGATTTGTTCTGCACTTTAGTCGGGCCCTTGCCCTTGTAGAGGCTCGACTGGCAATCGATACTCTGCACAGAACCGGCTGCTGGGAGTGTCGCCCGTCAGGGTGACGTTTCAGCCATGTCCTAGGTCGGAAGACGTGGTAGGCTACTTTGGGTTTTTGGCCTGGTGCTAAAGCTTCACAGGTCACTTCCTTCAGTATTACGGACCCAGTCGTATTACACCCTTTCACCGTGGGCAGGCAAGTAGTTACTCAACAACTGTACCTGTGTTTAAGGTTACTCCTGACGAGTAAGGAGCGTGGTCTGAAGAAACCGATGGGCTTCCACTGGGACTTGGTGCTGTCTGGCGGGCTGATCTTTGCGGTTAGCCTATTCGGTCTGCCTTGGATGTGCTGCGCCGCCGTTCAAAGCCTGACCCACGCGTCGGCACTGGCAGTCATGAAGAAGACTGCGCCTGGAGAGAAACCAGCAGTCGACTATGTCATTGAACAAAGAGTGACCACAATGCTCGTGGCCATCCTCACAGGCAAGCTACCTGTAACAGGCCCAGCACCTGTTACCCTACCCGTGTGATTTCAGGTGCGTGCAGTTTCCTTGGCGCAATCCTCAAGAACATTCCGATCGCAGTGCTGCTTGGTGTCTTCCTGTACCTTGGAGTGTCGTGTCTGATGAACGTGCAGTTCATTCATCGATTGATCCTGCTATTCATTCCTCGCAAGTACTTCCCAGATATGCCCTACGCCAAACAGGTAATTGCACCTTCCGGGGCATCACTCGGCAGGCATGCCCGATCAACCTTCTCTCGCAGGTTTCCATGTGGCGCATGCATTTGTACACATTCGTGCAACTGATAGCCTTCGTTATTCTGTGGACAGTGCACGCCATACAGCAAAGTGCCTTGGTCTTCCCATTCGTCATTGCCTTGGAGGCCGTGGCGCGACGATTCCTGCTACCTAGGGTCTTCTCCGACATTGAACTACACGCCGTATGTCGCACCAGCAGCAGCCTTTATACTTCTACGACATTTCTCATTACAGCTGGACGCGTCCGATGCCCACGATGACAAGGAAGAGGAGGAATCAGATGATATCTACGACGAAGCACGCTTGCCCGTTTAGGTACTACGTAGTACTCCTGCTCGGATCGTCATTGTGACATGGAAGTTTAGATGTACAGTAAAGATATATCAGGACTGAGAAATGATTCAGCTTAGCAAATCCCAGAGAACAATATCATATCGAAATCGATGCAGCTTCCTGTTTGCCCTGTTCTAAAAGGAGAATCCAAAGAGCGGGAGGCGAGAGCCAGTCTACGTAATAATCTACTGCATAAGCCGGCATCAACTCAAGATACACGTCACACTATCTTTTGCTTCCTCCCATACAAGCTGGTGATTTATCGATTTTACCGCCTCGCTCTTCCCACTGATTCGGAGTGTGAGCCACGATCGATAGCGCGTGGACACCAGAAGCCAATTCGTCTTTTAGTGTATCGTTGACCAGACGATGCCTCTGAAAAAATGTTCTTTTTTAGCACTTGTAAATATCCGAAATAAAGGGACATGACCAGAATTTTTACAACCTGACCACGGTTGGCGTGAAAACGTGAACGGCAAAACATTACTGTTGAAGAACACGGACAGAGGGAGGGACATAGAAGATGGTGCCACAGAAAAAGGTAGGTAGGTACTAAAATAGCATTGCTACCAGGGTTCACACAAGGAGCGGGAGATGATTTTTCCAGACAAAAATTTAATCTTTACACACTACCACACGACTCCTAAACCAATTCCAACTGATTTGCTGACTTCGAGAATGACCAGCAGCCACAAAGAAAAGGCGGGTGATGCGAAATTTTGAACCTCAACATGTAGCCTCTCAGTTTTTCCCGATTCTGGCTCAAAAATTCCTATTTTCCCTGACTTTTTCCTGGTTTTCCTAGTTTTCCAGCCTTGTATGAGCCCTGGGCTACGCCTTAAAAATAGTGATGGCCAGCTGTAGGCTAACACCATCTGGTAAGCCTGCATTTGCCGTCAGACAATTCTATTCGCATGCTATGCTATTGCTTCAAGCCATAGAGGTTCAGTGTATGTAGTAGAAAACCTCGATCTTACCTGAATCAGAGGTAAGTTATCGAAACGATCGGAGACAACAAGCACTTTGAAATGCGTCTCCGAGCCTATAAACACCATCATATTTTGTGTAACAGCATTACTGAACAAAAATTAAAACCTTTGGGAACGTTGTGCATATAGCTTTCGTTGATGACGTCCAAGTGCGACGGTCCAAACCTTTCGGTTAGTTTTTGACGAATTTGCTCTTCAACAGGCCCCTAGAAGTAAGCAGATGACCTGACGAGTGAGGTGTGACACACTTATGCACAAACTGATGATCCCTTCAAATGATACACGAGCGCAAGGAAAGATGGTGCTCCTTCAGCCCCAATCCCTTATTTGAGGAGTGCCGGAAAGATTACATTAGCTGTAGTGGTCTATTCAAAAATTATTTCACCAAATAGCCACACATCGATCATCAATAGGGCCTAGGAAAACTTACTGTACCATTCGTTTTCCGACAGTGCCAGAAGTTGCGACCGAAACCAATCTGCGTGGAATGTTGATGATTTGCGAGAAAGGAAACAAAACTCCGCTGATCACTCTGCTCATCAGTTACACATCAAAATTATAGTTGATGATACAAACAATACGATCAGATTGATTGATCGATTGCTCTCCGAAATCCCCGAAATCAAATCGTGTGCCCTAGCGCCAATTAGCAACCGACTTTGTCATAAGCAGCGTAAAGTCTGCTTTAAGCGCGCAGGATCGGTGCCAAGAAACCAGTTGGATCGTGCAACGTGGCAATCGAAGGTCAATAAACATGCTCCTCTGAATGTCGACGTAGTAATCGTTTGAGCCCGGTGTTGTTTTTGCTTAAAAAGGCGCCACTTCGACGCCGCGACACGACCTATTCCATATAATTGGCCCGGCCATAGCCGACCCCGTCGTCGATCGCATCTTCCGCAAAACCGGTTTCATTCGCCCGTTGAGAGACTAGAGGGCTCGTTGCGCATCGCTCATTGATCAAAAATCGCCGCCTCGAGTCGGTACGCTCTGTCTTGACAAGCCTCGAATTCCGGCTACCCAACTGTTCGGCTCCTTGGATTTGGCTGATTTACGATCATGTGTGGTATGCCCATGTCCTGTTTGACAATGTTGCTTTGTACTTCCATGTATCTGTTAAGGTATCTTTGCTTATTTAAACTATCTGGCCCCACGAACGAGACGAGAAGTCATCGATATTCTGATCAAAGGCCTGCAGCGTTTAGAATATCGCGGTTATGACTCGGCTGGTGAGTAAAGTAGACGTAGGCTCTGATTCGACCTCTTCCACAATCGGTTTTTTCATGCTTTAGGTATCGCCGTCGACAGCAGTTCCAACGGAACACCCAAACCGGATATCATTCTTTTAAAGCGGTCGGGCAAAGTGAAGGCTTTGGAAGATGAAATCATAGGTAAGGGAATGTCTCAATTGACCCCAGTGATGGGGCCAGGCAGGCCTTGGTAGAATCTATAGAGACTCTTAAAATGTTAGGATCATTTACTTGGTCATTGCTAGCATGCAACCAGCGTGTGTGCGTGCTGACGCCCGCACCAAGGCTTATAGGCTTTATCCGTGCCTAATTCTTTTTGACATTTGCATTGTGCGCCCGAGCTTATTGATTTTTTCGAACTTTTACCCACTTGGTTTTCTTGTTAGGCAATAAAGACCTTAGTCCAGATATCACGTTCGACATTCATTGCGGTATTGCTCATACGCGTTGGGCCACACACGGCGAACCTAATTGGGTCAATTCGCATCCACAGCGATCCGATTCGAATCACGGTAAGGCGAGTTCCTGCGCATCCTGTACTTCTTAGATGTGACGATAGGTCGGTAAACTTTGCGACCTGAAGGATGTTTACCGTGTCTGCGGTTGCCTGGTTGCGTAGTTGCGTAGAGCGCGGCTAGTGGGATAGCTAATGGTGCGTCTTTGGATTCGAGTGGTTGACGAGCCATACGTGTGTGTTCATTAACCAACTCTAAGAAGGGGGTTGAAAAATGAGAGACCTACTTCCATTGATTGCTTTTCTGGTGGGGCCTAGTGTTCGCTGGTCACGTACATGGAGTTTTCTGATGGAACCTATGGTCATAGTTCGTGCGCGAGGATTGTAGGGCTGCTGACCATGAGAAAATGCCTGTTTCACTGCTAGACTTTGTCGTCGTTCACAATGGTATCATAACGAATTACAAGGATATCAAACTGTATCTGGAGAATAAGGGCCACAAATTCGAGAGCGAGACAGATACCGAAATTATCGCCAAATTGATAAAGCACGTTCGTGACCGTCATCCGCAATTGGAGTTCCGTCAGTTGGTTGAGCAAGTAGTACAACAATTGGTATGAAATTTTCCATTTTAAACCCTCATTTTATGCCTAAATCTTGTGTTTTTCAGGAAGGCGCATTCGCGTTGGTTTTCAAAAGCCGACTTTTCCCTGGCGAGCTGGTTGCAACTAGGTCTGCTACTGTGTATCGCAAAAGTGACCTTTTCGAACTTGGTGCCTATCTTTTAGGCGTGGTAGTCCCTTGCTGGTGGGCATAAAAAGTAAAACGTGCCTGACCACGGATCACTTCCCAGTTTACTATAGCAAAGGTAAGGTCAATGTTTTGGTCGTGGCCAATGGCCATTGCTGCATGCCAGTTTGCCTCAGCATGAGTTAACGAGTGGGATGAGCTTTCTTGATGTGCTATTCGCGCCCCAGTGATCGCATTTCGCAATAATTGGAATCAGCTACAGCTAAGGATGGAAAAAACGATAATACGTTTTTAGTGTGGACGTGGGCGGATCTAAAAGGCAATAATCGCAACCCAACATCGGCTGTTCCCTCTGATGACGGTACGATACCATGCCCTAGGAATCGTATGCTTTGTCACGTAGTTATGATTTGGCTTGTGCAAATCACGTAGATTTGGTTTGAGGTGCCTCCTAGGAGTTTGGGCCTACCTGCATGGAACAATAAGAAAACCTAAGCTTATGGTGGAGGGCGGTTATGCTGTAACAGCCTCAGTGCAGGAGAATAGAACAGTGAATTTGTGGTAATCTCAAGAAGATGGTACCAATCGAAATTGAAGAGTGCTTGAATAAGATTTTTACTTTGATTTCTTCTGGCCTATTCGGGTTCACCTGCTTGCTTGCTTATCTTTGTTGCACTTGGCACAGTATTTTGTTGGGGTGCTTAATTTGTGTCGTCTTTGCTTGACTCAGGAGAGCGCATTGGATCGTGGAATGGTCGGTCGCCGTGGCAGACAGAGGACAACTGCTGTCGTATGCTAGATGACGGGGACGTAGTCGGGGAAGGTAGGCTGACTATAGCGTTCGTTCGGGATCGCCCCTCCCGAACCCGATCCCGATAAAAAATGGTCGGGATTGAATGTTGTGGAGATGTGTGAAGAAGTAGAAGGGGAGAGGAAGGTATCGGGAAGGGAGTGTCCCCGAAGGGTAAGCTGGAAAAACTTTGGTGGATGATTGAACTGGTAAAGAGGAAGTGAGGGATTTGTTTGCTAATTGGTGACTAATTCTAGGTCTTTTTGCTTGCCTGATTTTGAATGCCATGATGAATACTGCGCAAAAAAGTTTTTAGCTCTATATTTGCTGGCTACTTGGGGCGGGTTGTAGGTTACCTACATCGAAGTAAAAGTGAAAAAATAACACTCTAAAAATCCCGGTCCCGATCCCGGCCGGAATTGAGCGAATCCCGATCCCGAAAAGAGTGATCCCGAACGAACGCTAGCTGACTAGAGAATGTTTTGCTGCTTTTTTCTAACCTGTCTTGTCAAAGTATTCCTTTGCGCTGTGTCTGTGCTTACAGTGACAACACCTTTTTCTCCTGTCATGTCTTGTACTTTTCAGGTGCATGTGTTTTGTTCTGCAGGGACAGACAGAGGGGTTCTTCCGTTGTGGCTTGTTTGATAGTGAATACTGAATACAGTATTTGCTTGTTTCTCAGCTCGTCGTTTGTGCTCCTCATCGGAGGAGGACCAAGCGCTGTCATCCGTTTTCGTGTCTCCGAAGCCGAAAATCGCAACCGTTCCTGAGGAAGACTTGGATTCGACTACAGAATTCCGTCCATCGTCGTTGGAAGTTGAGTATTTTTTCGCATCGGACGCCAGCGCCGTGATCGAACATACGAAACAAGTGCTGTTCTTAGAAGACGATGATGTCGCGGCTGTGAAAGGAGGAAGTGAGCAATGAGTATTTGGATTGGCGGGGCGCGTAGTAGATGACTTTTCGTTTTTTAGCTTTGACGATCCATCGTCTGAAACGTTTGGATTCTGGTAAACCAGCTTCGAACACGCCGCAGACGCGCGAAGTTCATCAGTTGAATATGGAAATACAACAAATTATGAAAGGCGAGTTTAAAACGTTCATGCAGAAAGAAATCTTCGAGCAGCCGGACAGTGTGGTGAATACGATGCGAGGCCGTGTTAATTTCAATAGTAAGCGGGTCACGTTGGGCGGGATCAAGGATTTCTTGCCTGAAATCAAACGCTGTCGTCGATTGATCATGATCGCTTGTGGAACGAGTTATCATTCGGCTGTGGCGGTAAGTACTCTTGTTGCTAAGAATGTCTTAATGCGACATGCTTCCTGTTTCAGACTCGGCAGTTAGTCGAGGAGCTGACTGAGCTGCCAGTTATGGTCGAATTGGCTAGCGATTTTCTTGATCGTCAAACGCCAATCTTTCGCGACGATGTGTGCTTTTTTATCAGTCAATCGGGCGAAACTGCGGACACTTTGAATGCTCTGCGTTATTGCAAACCGCGGGGTGCCCTGATCGTCGGCATCACGAACACTGTTGGCAGGTTGGATGCAATGCGGGTGATTAGGTATTTTTGTTTTACTTTTTCTTATTTTTAGTTCCATTTGTCGCGAGTCCCATTGCGGAGTACATATTAACGCTGGTCCTGAAATAGGCGTTGCCAGCACGAAGGTATGCCATGTTTGGTTTTTGGGGAATGCGTGCTATATTTTGATACTTATTAGGCGTACACGAGCCAGATCCTAGCTTTAGTAATGTTCGCGCTAGTGATGAGCGAGGATCGAATTTCGTTGCAACCGCGTCGGGCTGAAATCATGGAAGCGTTGGAAAAGTTGCCTGGTAAGTGACGGCTGAGAGGGCCGCGTATATGGCACTGCAAGGTACTGGTTTTAGATCAGATTCGTCAAGTCTTAGCGCTGGACGATGCTGTCTATCAGTTGTCTCAGAAGACGTTCCACCAGAAAAGCCTGCTGGTGATGGGCCGTGGGTACAATTACGCCACGTGCTTGGAGGGCGCGTTGAAAGTGAAAGAATTGTCGTACATGCACTGCGAAGGAATCATGTCGGGCGAATTGAAACACGGCCCCTTGGCCATGGTCGACGAGACAATGCCTATTGTAATGATCTTGTGCAAGGACCAAGTGTATACGGTAAGTTCTGCGGGCTGAGCTCGCTAATGTTTGACTATACCCGAATCGACGCCTTTTAGAAATCGTTGAACGCATTGCAACAAGTGGTGGCCAGAAAAGGACGTCCAATAATCATTTGCGATGATCGGGTACCGGAAGAAGATTTGTGCGGTCTGGAGCATGTATTGCGCGTTCCGTACACGGTCGACTGCGTCCAGGTGATCCTGACCGTTATCCCCATGCAGTTGCTGTCGTACCATTTAGCTGAATTCAGAGGGCAAAACGTAAGTTGAAATTGTATTATGGGTTACTTGGCTGCCAATTGGTCATTTCAGGTCGATCGTCCGCGTAACTTGGCCAAGTCGGTGACAGTCGAATAATGGCCCGACCAAGCAGGCAATATGGCGAACAGATTTTTGGGGCACATTCCCGCCACTTATTTCTCTCTAATACGTTATTTTTGTGTTATTTTAATTCATTATGTGATAACTTTTTCGTATTCAGTTGCTATGCCCATATTAGTACCAAGACATTTAATTTTGGAGGTTTCTTTTTGGATGTTTTGCGGTTTATGAGTATTTGAATGATGCGTTTATAACTTGGTATTGTATTGTCTGCATGGCGGTTTGGCCTTTCACTTGAAGTTGCCAATAAAACCAGGTTATGGTGCCAGGCTGGAGTGGTAGACACTAGCGCGGAGTTTTTAGAGGATACAGAACCTCTCATTTCAGAATTATCCCTTCAAAAATCGAGCCTGGACAGGCAAGTACAAAATGCTTACGTGGAAGTAGTTCTATTTCAAGAGGAGCAAGGAATCAGTGTATGGGGGACTAAACTATTGTGCTTTGGTCCCCCCCCCCCCAACAAATGTTTAGTCTGGCTTTCCCCTTATCGTTAGGCTTAGGCCATGCTTCGATACTATATATAGCTTAGGCTTAGGTATATAACTTACCGTAGGGCTTGGTTAGGGTTGGGCAAAAAGCCCAACTAAACATTCGTGGGGGACCGAAGCATAAGAGCACCCCCGCGGTCTTCTCAAGACTAGTTTCTGGTCGGCCACACAAATGCTCATTGTCTGATTGCATTGGGGAACAACTGGTTCTGATACAGAACGCCAGATCAAGTCTATCGCACTGGCAAGTACCCGTACCACAGAAAAGCGGTTAGACGTAGGACTCTACTGTTTGGTAGAGGTATGGGGTACCAGTAAAATGGAAATGGTTACTCCCTGATGCTGATGACATGATTACTAGGCTCATTCCAAGTTTTAGTGGCGGTAAGGACAAGAAAGGCAATGTTGATGTGATGTAACAGAAGTGGTGGAGCTTCTGGTGAGATGAGGGATAAACAAAACGCGGAGTATAAAACAATGGAATACAAAATGCATAAAGTCAAGGCGATGATAAAAGACTAACGCAACTACTGTAAGCTGTGTCAAAAACGCTCACGCGACAGCGAGTTCGGGCTGATCTTACAAGCGAGCGGTCCAAGGTCTTTTATAGGCAAGCCTGGTAGAAAGCCTGGCTGCTGAGTGTCGATCGCTGAGACCCCGATTCGTAAACACCCTAATGATCAGGCATACAGTAGACGCCGCGCCTCTGGGTGCCTGCAACTGCTCTGTGCAGTGATACACTAGCCTGGCTGCTGGTCGAATGCACCCAGTTCTAAGATTTCGGCCACCAGTTCGCGGTGAACATAGTCAACACAAGAGCACAGCAATGCATGAGCATGTTTCAGCAGTTCCAGACTGCTGAAACAGACTGCTGCAGCAGACAAACCAAGTACCTGCCCTCGGGTCAACTCCTGGACTCTCCCAGTACGGACCAAAGGGAAACGACGACCGCAGAGGCCCCTTGAGGGAATGCTAATCGAAGTCCCTGGCTGGCGCCTGGCCCGCACCACAGATCTGCCAAACTGGATGAACAAATCGAGAGGGTGGCCTTATCAATGCAGAAACCACACAGTCTCATGGTCATGAGCTATGATTAAAATTGGTGCAGATTTTGAGAACGGTTGATTTGTGGATCTCTAGAGTATTGGTTTTTTCCGTGACCGCAAAATCAGAGGCCGTATTCCAGAAACTCGAAGGAAACCTCGAGGTGAAAGAAAAATTTTCCTTCAAGGTCACTGGAACTTTCCTTCGAGCTCGCAGGGAAAAATCTCCTGGAGCTCGACGGAACTTTCCTGCGAGCTTAAAAATTCGTCTTTTGGCTATTACACCGTTTAAAAACAGACGACAGCGAAAACTCTACAACATGCCAACGTCACGATTTCTAGCTTGCTTATCAAGAACGCGACTTTCTAACTTCGTCTTTTGAAATTGTCTTTTTAAATTTTGTGGGCCGAAGCCGAAGCCCTTTTTGCCTCTGGCCCGCCAGCAGTCAAACCTTTTAAGCAGGGCTGTGCGGGGATAAGCACACACAGCATCTTCCCTCTGCGTGGCTCCACTAGGAGCACCTCCACCGAGGGCGTCCCGGACTGGACACCGACTTCCTCGGGCAATGGGCTTTGAACCCTGTCGGTGTTCGACAGCTGAGACTGCCTCCTAGTTTGGCTTCCCTCTCTCCACTCGGAGCACCTCGGCGGTACCAAATGAGTCACCCACGGGCACGGGCACGGGCGTGCAAGGTCAGCGAGGGTTTATGGTTCGTAAAGCGACCTCCATCACCGGGATTTGAACCCGGGACGAGTCCAGCCACTCGCTGCCAAGCAATACGGAGAGATGAATGCCGAACCGCTGCACCACCGCGGACGTTTTTTGAAATGGTCTTAATGTAGATGAAAAAGAGACAATATATGAAGTGAAAAGTCATTCGCATTTAATATACGATCATTTCCGAAGAAATAGACGCGAATCACTCGAATGCTGTAAGTTTGTTTTTCGATTTACAACAATGTTATGGGGACTGGAATAAATAATAGGGAAGGCAAACTCGGCAAACAGAGAGCGCCAATAATTCACAGATTGAGATGCGAATTCATTATTCTGTCACGACCAGTTTTATGTTCATGTTCATGTTCATGTTTTACCACATGACCAAACGCTTATGCGCAGTTTAGTTTAGTGCAGGGATAAATGGGGAGAATGTGATTTGCTCATGGCCTTCATCCCCGACTTACGATTAGCAGCCCTCACAATGTGAGCCAGTGCGAGATGAGTCCTCGCCATCTGCTGCGTTGCGCAATTATAGCCTTCGTCTGCCCGCGTGTGAAGTACCTAGTCTCGTTGTCGCGAACAAGAAGTAGCCTTAAGAAAATAAGTGTAGATGATTTGCTAACAGCAAATACTACATTCCCGCCACTTTACACTTCCCTCGCTGGCCCAATGCACTTTTGACACTTTACACTGTCTCGCGGCCAATACATATAAGCGAGCTGCTGGCCGTGTCTCGTCATTCCGATTGACTGCTCGTTCACGAATGATGGTCTTGGCTGCACAAATGTGGGTCTTGTTGCCCACGCCTGTCAGTCCGTTGCCATCGCCAGTGAGCCAGTTGCCAGCGAATGTGGGTCTTGTTGCCCTAGCCGGCTGGTCTCGTTGCAGTCGCCCACGAATGTTGGCCTCAGCCAACGACAGATGGGTCTGTGTATCGGAATGGCTGCGATGTGACGACCTCCCCGTGGTGCAGCTGGAAACTGGTCTTCCGATCAGGCCAACGTCACACAAGAAAGAAAAGTCGAATACAACGAGCGACGGACGAGACCACGGACGGGGGCGAGCTGCTGAGTATGCTTCGTTTACTTAGTAGACTGACTCCTTAATCGACTCCTTAACTTTCAGGCCCGACTCCCGATGCGAGTGGCATATGTCTGGATGATCGGGCCGGAGAAGATGGTCTCGTTGGATTGATCTCTAACGTGCTCGCCGACAATGACGGACTCGGTGAGGTGAGTTTGGTCTCTTGCACTCTTTTCTCGCTTCTAGCTAATCGAGCTTGTTTTTCAGGTATCAAACCTCAAGTCCGCACTCGTTGGGGCGTCACGACGAGAACCCGAGCAGTCAAGCAGCGAATACAGACAAGAGTGAATCTGCGTACATGGCCAAACCAAACGATGAATCAAGCTCCAACTCTGCCGTCGACCATTGGGCGTCTTGGACGAAGTCACGATCGTCGGAGTGACATCCAGTGATCTCGATCGTGACAACTTGTGTACGGCGTATCATGGCTTATATTGATCATGGCCTTGTATGTGTCTGTTGGGTTCCAAGGAGAAGGGTGGGTCATGGGAGCGACGAGATGACGATTCCGTGCCTTAAGAAGCATGTTAGCAAGCGAAATCATGTCGATGCCATGACATAGGTTACATGCAGTCTCGAGTCATTCATGGTAGTGAGCGTCACAGGGCTTGCAGAATGGGGTGACTAAAGCGTAACATACCGTGATCTAGTGCAGTGTGGGATTGCTTAAGCAGTTGTTGTGCTCGTAAGGTTTTCTCTGATGCTGCGCTATCGACTGTGAGCGTCCTTTAATGGTATCGTTGTAAATCCTCGTTTGTTATCCTGGGGTTAACGTCACACGGCATTAGGCGCGAGCTGCCAGTTGGTACCTCTTACTTCCTCAACTGTGCAGTGGAGAGCCCACCCCTTCTGTCTCGATTGCCTCTCTCAGTAAACTAGGAACCCTCTCGGAGCAGGGGTCTGTTTTGCAATGTACATCACCCTGGCTATACTCTAGTGCCATGTGACTTACCACTAACCGCCTCCTGACTTCCAAACTAGGGTGAAGTAGGCAGGGCGGGGTCGGGCGAAAAAGGGTGGATCTGGATGGTCTTGTATGTTTCCTGTGTATCAGAAGGCTGCTGTAAAATTTATGATGTCTGATCATGACGAGAAGTCAACCTACAAGAGGCTATAAAAGCTATGCTGCAGTCTGAAACGTGTGACACCTCTTCTTGTCGCCTATGCACTTGCGCACGCTGACAAAGTAGGATTTCAACAAACTGCGTGTCTTCTGCCTGGAATTATCGCTGTGATTCACGGTTCTCTTTTCAAACGAGCCCATGTCTCCTTTCTCAAGTCAGTCAGCCTTGGTTCCAAAGACTGAAGCGATCTTGCTGGCAGATTGGATTCTTGTGTGGATCTACATGTCGCAACATTTGCGGTGGTTGTGGTGGTGACACTCGAGGTGCTACGATGGACGATGTGCTTGCTGCTTCTGCTTTACTCCCTGGTCATTGTAGAATGACTTTGGAGCAGTTTCATAATCGTTAGTTTTCGAAGGCCGCATTTTCCAACAGAATGGGCGCTGGGAATTACAGAAAGAGGAATTACAAATACCACATCACGACTTTCGATTCGTGCACTATTTTTGGATGATTCGGCCATAGCCATGGATGGACACGCTGGGTTTGGTCGACTTTGATCTGTTCCTGTTTTACCAGATCATCAAGAATGACCATCTTGTGCTTCACATTAGGGAGAGCTTGGTGCTGGATATGTCTTGTTCGATGTCATATTTATCAATCTGACCATCGAATCAAATATTTGGTATTAATTTGATGGGTGGCTCACTTTATTATCGATCGAGAAATTATTGTTTGCTAAGTGGGTATAGGATTAGACTTTGTACGTGTGAGAATAGCTAATTCATTCACTTCGTTGGTGAAGTCCATGCTTAGCAGAAAATCTCGCTGGAAAACGATTCAAGAATACAGCCTCTACTGGTGTGCAAAGTCAGCGAGGGTTCTGGTTTTTCCAAACTGGCCTCTGTCACCAGAAATTGAACTCAGAATGAGCAAGGCCGGCGCTGACACATCGCTCGCTAATTGCTGTAAAAACAACAGGGCTTGGCTTAGGTACTGAGAGGAGCCCAACAGTATAAGAGCCCCCCTCCCCAACTTGATTTGGGAAGTTGTATAGCCCCCTCCATACCCCGTTTCCTGGTCGATCTGCCATCGATCCCTCCTATCAGCCAGTCACACCACCATTTCCACCGGGCCACCAACCGATCGATTGCCGACGGCGCCCCCTAGCGAGAGAATCGCCCTCGAGGCGTCCTCCCATCCATTGGACATTGCAAAATCAGCCCACGATCGAGAGGCCGATCGCTGGCTACCATCGTATTTTTCTACCACGAAATATGGCTTTTTCGCCACTTCTCACTGGCCTCGCAGCCTGCTTCGTATGGTACATTCACTTTACACTGCCCTCGCTGGCCAACTGCACTGTTGACACTTTACACTGCCCTGGCAGCCAGTACATAAGCACGCTGCTGGCCGTGTCTCGTCATTCCGATTGACTGCTCGTTCACGAATGATGGTCTTGGCTGCACAAATGTGGGTCTTGTTGCCCACGCCTGTCAGTCCGTTGCCATCGCCAGTGAGCCAGTTGCCAGCGAATGTGGGTCTTGTTGCCCACGCCGGCTGGTCTCGTTGCAGTCGCCCACGAATGTTGGCCTCAGCCAACGACAGATGGGTCTGTGTATCGGAATGGCTGCGATGTGACGACCTCCCCGTGGTGCAGCTGGAAACTGGTCTTCCCGATCAGGCCAACGTCACACAAGAACGAAGAACCGACGAAGCGGCAATCGGATCAGAAGGCGAAGAGAATAAGCGACGGACGAGACCAGGTTAAGCTTCGTTTACTCAGCACACGGACTTCTAGCGTCTTAACTTCCAGGCCCGACTTCTGATGCGAATGGCACATGGCTGGATGACCAGCCCAGGCAAGAAAGATCTCGCCCCGTCCAACATCTCAATTCGACAAAAGAGAATCCCCGATCAGGCCAAAGTCACTCAAGGACGAAGGTCGAGTCGAATGGCGAACTAGACGAGAGGTAAGTTATGGTTCATTCTTTCTAGACTGACTTGTAGTGATTAGCGGTTTAGATACTATATTCGAGGCAAAACTCTTTGTCGATGATCTGGCAGCAACTACGTCTATTTGCAGTCCCTACCGTTCTGAACATGCATTGGGTTTCAGAAACGACTCCGACGAAGATAAACAGCTGCGCCGATCAGCGTCCTCATCATCGTCGATGCATAGTCCAGAAGTAACGGAGCAGTAAAGAACCCTGATACCCGAAGAATGTGTTAATGCGTGCTGTGAATCTGGCCAGGCCGCAAACAATGAAACAAGCTCCAACTCTGCCGTTGACCAATGGGCGTCTTGAAAGAAGTCGCGATCGCCAGTGTGACATGCTGTGATTTCGATCGTGACTGCTGATTTGTTGAGTTGAGCCGCAGTTCTGTTCTGACTGGGGACGGCAGTTTAGTAAGTCCATCGCGGGCCTTGCCCACCTGGCTCTGGGCGACTCACCCGGTACTGTCAAGTGGCGGACGCCAAACGAGTAGAGAATCAGGAAACTGGTTTCCGAACACCAGCCTTCAAGGTTCCTCCCTTCTCGCCCAGTATCATCCTTGGACGCTGGTGCTGGATGCCCTCGTGTGGAAGTGCTCCTAGTGGAGACACAGAAGGAAGCTGCCGTGAGAGCTGATTACCCCACGGCCTTGCTTATCATAATATAACTGCTGGCCGGCTACAGGCAAAACGGGTTGGAAGTTCCGTGGGGAAACTGGGGCGGCACGGAGCATAACCCACAAAAATAAAAAATAAAAGAAAAAATTCTTAGGATCTCTAATAACTTTCTCGATAAAGACCCTGGATGTCCTGCAGCGACAGCTCATTCGCACGCACTTCCTGCATGATACATCTGCCTTCTTGGTCACTCCATTTAAGAATGACTGTGACATCAAGCCTATTGATACTCCTCAGGCGTTGCTCGTACCACGTGAAAACTAAATGCTAATCGCAAACCCCATTGGTGCTGTCTAATATGCATTCATCACACATAAACGTCTCCGTCCTTTTCAGTTCAGATCCTGGACGCGTACAGATGGATTTAAAAGTATCTGATAATGGGCAGGAATTCCCCCGACCAACTAGCGGGCCAATCGATTCGTGCGGTTTTTTATTGGCTTAAGGTTTGCTGTCTTGCTAGGGTGGTCGAGTGGTTAAGCGGCCGACTAAAGCCGTGGATGGAGCTTTCAACTACAGTTGCTGGCCGTCTCAGCCATTTTGTGACCGCGATACTGGCACGTATAATGGTTAACGCAAACGCGCTGCCATCTCTGGTGCTTGAACTTCGGCCCAGTCTAGTCAATGAAACCTAGAAGAGGCAAATTGCGTCTAGGCGCACAATCCCGGCTGGCTAGGCGCGGTAATGCCAACTGCGGCCAGCCGTGTGTGATTGGCCCTGGCAACAAGTTAAACAAGTTAAATTTAAATTCCTTCAGCGATTTCTAGCGGTGCCTGCGAAGTTGGCTCTCTGAGGATGCCTAGAATCGGCAGAGTGGCCTTGACACTGATATAATAAAACCATTGTTTAATAGTCATGTTTCAGATTACGTGATCGGCTCTCCCTTCCAAGAAGCCACCCCTTCGTGTGGTCTACCACATTGGCAGAACTGCAGCGGAGTCAGGTGCTGGCAAGGGACTTCGATAAACATACTCTCAAGGGGTCCCTGCGGTCGTTGTTCCCTTTGGTTCATTCCGAAAGAGTCCAGGAGTTGACTCCAGGCAGGTACTTGGCTGGTCTGCGGACTTGTTTGTGGGTAAGATCTAGGATGTAGACAGCATCGTGAATTGCGGTGCTCGCAAGGGATCCACCAGTGTTGACTGGACACGCCATCAACAGTTGAACTGTTCGCCATTGGAGGCATCTCAGGACTCTGGACCCCTTAGGCATCTCAGGTGCATACAGTCAGCAGCCAGGCTGGTGTATTATAGCACACAGCTTTTTCACGCGCCCAGAAGCGCGCATACACGTCTAAGGAGCTGTAGGAGTTGCGGTCTTGATGATCGATATCCTGTAGGACATTTTGCGCAGAGTCGCAAAAGAAAAAGGGGTTACCGCTCAATGGACTGCTGAGCACCTGATATTTGGTTCCCGCGATCCCACTGTGTCACCTAAACTGAGAAAGCGAATGAACACAATCAGGATGGTTGCTAATCAAGACATATATTCGCAACAACGCGCTAAATCTCTCTCATACTTGGGAATTGGTTTCTGCTCGCTTTAAAGCGTTATTGTTGTATCATTGTCACGCGGCTCAATCGCTAGGTCGACTAAAATTTTTCATGACGTTTAGAAATGCTACCTGTAATACAGCATACGCTTCCCTCTGTCTTCACGCGATGAACAAATCAGTGTTTCCTGTTCCTCTTCTTTTTTTGTGCGCGTGCATATGGTGTATGTTTGAATTTCTGTGTTGTGCTCTAGCTAATGAAAGCGCGTGCGTGCGATGTGCATTAACAACTGCCATGCTACACATATTATGAATGACAATCTTCCAAAAAGATAGCGTCACAGCGTCAAAGTCGCCTCTCTTACAAACCATTCCAAAAAGTTAGACATCTTAGGGGTTTGTGGTTTGCGTTCTTGTCCAATCCATGCTTGGTCTCAGCGTGCCACACGAATTCCGCATCTGCACGCGCCAGTATCGCATCTTTGAGCGAGTATAGCACAGATTTGTCGATGCCAATCAAAACAGCACTTCTTCATTTGATATTCAGCTCGCATTACTTTCCATGTGTCGCTAGACTTACTCTAAGGCTATGAAGCTTCGAGCCTCAAAGGCCCGAATTGCCCGTCGCTCCAACCGACCTCATGCGCACCAGCCAGACAGTACATACACGGCCAACATGAAGATGAGCCGCACAGGCAGCAATACTATAAACACCATCGCGATCACAGCATGTCACACTGGCGATCGCGACTTCTTTCAAGACGCCCATTGGTCAACGGCAGAGTTGGAGCTTGTTTCGTTGTTTGCGGCCTGGCCAGATTCACAGCACGCATTCACACATTCTTCGGGTAGCAGGGTTCTTGAATGCTCCGTTTCTTCTGGACGATGCATCGACGATGATGAGGACGCTGATCGGCGCAGCTGTTTATCTTCGTCGAAGTCGTTTCTGAAACCCAATGCATGTTCAGAACGGTAGGGACTGCAAATAGACGTAGTTGCTGCCAGATCATCGACAAAGAGTTTTGCCTCGAATATAGTATCTAAACCGCTAATCACTACAAGTCAGTCTAGAAAGAATGAACCATAACTTACCTCTCGTCTTGTTCGCCATTCGACTCGACCTTCGTCCTTGAGTGACTTTGGCCTGATCGGGGATTCTCCTTTGTCGAATTGAGATGTTGGACGGGGCGAGATCTTTCTTGTCTGGGCTGGTCATCCAGCCATGTGCCATTCGCATCAGAAGTCGGGCCTGGAAGTTAAGACGCTAGAAGTCCGTGTGCTGAGTAAACGAAGCTTAACCTGGTCTCGTCCGTCGCTTATTCTCTTCGCCTTCTGATCCGATTGCCGCTTCGTCGGTTCTTCGTTCTTGTGTGACGTTGGCCTGATCGGGAAGACCAGTTTCCAGCTGCACCACGGGGAGGTCGTCACATCGCAGCCATTCCGATACACAGACCCATCTGTCGTTGGCTGAGGCCAACATTCGTGGGCGACTGCAACGAGACCAGCCGGCGTGGGCAACAAGACCCACATTCGCTGGCAACTGGCTCACTGGCGATGGCAACGGACTGACAGGCGTGGGCAACAAGACCCACATTTGTGCAGCCAAGACCATCATTCGTGAACGAGCAGTCAATCGGAATGACGAGACACGGCCAGCAGCGTGCTTATGTACTGGCTGCCAGGGCAGTGTAAAGTGTCAACAGTGCAGTTGGCCAGCGAGGGCAGTGTAAAGTGAATGTACCATACGAAGCAGGCTGCGAGGCCAGTGAGAAGTGGCGAAAAAGCCATATTTCGTGGTAGAAAAATACGATGGTAGCCAGCGATCGGCCTCTCGATCGTGGGCTGATTTTGCAATGTCCGATGGATGGGAGGACGCCTTCGAGGGCGATTCTCTCGCTAGGGGGCGCCGTCGGCAATCGATCGGTTGGTGGCCCGGTGGAAATGGTGGTGTGACTGGCTGATCAGGAGGGATCGATGGCAGATCGACCAGGAAACGGGGTATGGAGGGGGCTATACAACTTTCCCAAATCAAGTTGGGGAGGGGGGCTCTTATACTGTTGGGCTCCTCTCAGTACCTAAGCCAAGCCCTGTTGTTTTTACAGCAATTAGCGAGCGATGTGTCAGCGCCGGCCTTGCTCATTCTGAGTTCAATTTCTGGTGACAGAGGCCAGTTTGGAAAAACCAGAACCCTCGCTGACTTTGCACACCAGTAGAGGCTGTATTCTTGAATCGTTTTCCAGCGAGATTTTCTGCTAAGCATGGACTTCACCAACGAAGTGAATGAATTAGCTATTCTCACACGTACAAAGTCTAATCCTATACCCACTTAGCAAACAATAATTTCTCGATCGATAATAAAGTGAGCCACCCATCAAATTAATACCAAATATTTGATTCGATGGTCAGATTGATAAATATGACATCGAACAAGACATATCCAGCACCAAGCTCTCCCTAATGTGAAGCACAAGATGGTCATTCTTGATGATCTGGTAAAACAGGAACAGATCAAAGTCGACCAAACCCAGCGTGTCCATCCATGGCTATGGCCGAATCATCCAAAAATAGTGCACGAATCGAAAGTCGTGATGTGGTATTTGTAATTCCTCTTTCTGTAATTCCCAGCGCCCATTCTGTTGGAAAATGCGGCCTTCGAAAACTAACGATTATGAAACTGCTCCAAAGTCATTCTACAATGACCAGGGAGTAAAGCAGAAGCAGCAAGCACATCGTCCATCGTAGCACCTCGAGTGTCACCACCACAACCACCGCAAATGTTGCGACATGTAGATCCACACAAGAATCCAATCTGCCAGCAAGATCGCTTCAGTCTTTGGAACCAAGGCTGACTGACTTGAGAAAGGAGACATGGGCTCGTTTGAAAAGAGAACCGTGAATCACAGCGATAATTCCAGGCAGAAGACACGCAGTTTGTTGAAATCCTACTTTGTCAGCGTGCGCAAGTGCATAGGCGACAAGAAGAGGTGTCACACGTTTCAGACTGCAGCATAGCTTTTATAGCCTCTTGTAGGTTGACTTCTCGTCATGATCAGACATCATAAATTTTACAGCAGCCTTCTGATACACAGGAAACATACAAGACCATCCAGATCCACCCTTTTTCGCCCGACCCCGCCCTGCCTACTTCACCCTAGTTTGGAAGTCAGGAGGCGGTTAGTGGTAAGTCACATGGCACTAGAGTATAGCCAGGGTGATGTACATTGCAAAACAGACCCCTGCTCCGAGAGGGTTCCTAGTTTACTGAGAGAGGCAATCGAGACAGAAGGGGTGGGCTCTCCACTGCACAGTTGAGGAAGTAAGAGGTACCAACTGGCAGCTCGCGCCTAATGCCGTGTGACGTTAACCCCAGGATAACAAACGAGGATTTACAACGATACCATTAAAGGACGCTCACAGTCGATAGCGCAGCATCAGAGAAAACCTTACGAGCACAACAACTGCTTAAGCAATCCCACACTGCACTAGATCACGGTATGTTACGCTTTAGTCACCCCATTCTGCAAGCCCTGTGACGCTCACTACCATGAATGACTCGAGACTGCATGTAACCTATGTCATGGCATCGACATGATTTCGCTTGCTAACATGCTTCTTAAGGCACGGAATCGTCATCTCGTCGCTCCCATGACCCACCCTTCTCCTTGGAACCCAACAGACACATACAAGGCCATGATCAATATAAGCCATGATACGCCGTACACAAGTTGTCACGATCGAGATCACTGGATGTCACTCCGACGATCGTGACTTCGTCCAAGACGCCCAATGGTCGACGGCAGAGTTGGAGCTTGATTCATCGTTTGGTTTGGCCATGTACGCAGATTCACTCTTGTCTGTATTCGCTGCTTGACTGCTCGGGTTCTCGTCGTGACGCCCAAACGAGTGCGGACTTGAGGGTTGATACCTGAAAAACAAGCTCGATTAGCTAGAAGCGAGAAAAGAGTGCAAGAGACCAAACTCACCTCACCGAGTCCGTCATTGTCGGCGAGTACGTTAGAGATCAATCCAACGAGACCATCTTCTCGGCCCGATCATCCAGACATATGCCACTCGCATCGGGAGTCGGGCCTGAAAGTTAAGGAGTCGATTAAGGAGTCAGTCTACTAAGTAAACGAAGCATACTCAGCAGCTCGCCCCCGTCCGTGGTCTCGTCCGTCGCTCGTTGCATTCGACTTTTCTTTCTTGTGTGACGTTGGCCTGATCGGAAGACCAGTTTCTAGCTGCACCACGGGGAGGTCGTCACATCGCAGCCATTCCGATACACAGACCCATCTGTCGTTGGCCGAGGCCAACATTCGTGGGCGACTGCAACGAGACCAGCCGGCGTGGGTAACAAGACCCACATTCGCTGGCAACTGGCTCACTGGCGATGGCAACGGACTGACAGGCGTGGGCAACGAGACCCACATTTGTGCAGCCAAGACCATCATTCGTGAACAAGCAGTCAATCGGAATGACGAGACACGGCCAGCAGCGCGCTTATATGTATCGGCCGCGAGACAGTGTAAAGTGTCAAAAGTGCCGTGGGCCAGCGAGGACAGTGAGTACAGAGAACTGTTGTCCATTGCCATTTTTCGCGAACAATACGATCAAAAAATGCGGCGTAAAAAAGATGGAATTACGCGTGGTGGCAATTATATTGATCGGCCTATTTGTTTTATTTTGGCGTCAATGCAAAAAAGGCTGTGCACAAGGCTAAGCAAAATTTTATGCAATCTTCGTTCCTTGAGGAGGAGTGGCATTCGAATATCTGAATATGACAGCTTTTGTTTTCGCTACGCTGAGCCCGCGGCCAGCGGAATCGATCCATCAAGAAATATAATCTACAGTAAGGCCGGTAGCCCGGTTGGAGCACAGTATCTTGCGATTATATTCCTACCGATGGTGCGGCAAGGCACGTGTCGTCGGCATACAATTGCAGGCAATTTTCCGAAATTCCTTGGCAAAATTCTAGAGCAGCCAAATAAGCTACAAATAGCAGAGGGCCAAGGATGCTGCCCTGAGTAACCCCTGATATTATTGGAAGGACCTGGGACATACAGTCACTTATGCTGACGTATTGATGCCCATCAGATAAATATGACTTGAGCCAACTTAAAAATTTTTGTGAAATGTGATGATAATGCTCCAGAATCTCTAGTAGCTTGCAATAAGGAACTTTGTCGAAAGCTTTGCGCACGTCCAGGAAAACTCCTGCAACATGGCTGACTCGCTTGGAACTAAGCCAGGAATGAGTCCTTTGGGTGCAGTTGATAAGAGCACTAAATTGTAGACCGTCGTCTCCGAAACCCGAATTGAGCGGTTGATAGACGAATATGACGACGAAAAAGACGCTCAACATGTCGTTCGAGGATTTTAGACAATGTTGATAGCAGAGAAATTGGTCGTTAATCACTAATATTTGACTTGTCACCCGACTTAGGGACGGCGATGACTGTAGCGCTTGGGTGGGTTTCTACAAAGGGGACTCTACTCGATTGATAGCAACTCCTTATTGGCTTACCGAAATTGACGAACAGACTAAAAAGCGCGTTTAAGACACGAAAAGACGAGCTACATGGGCTTCCTAGAACACGTAAAAACAGCATGATTCATGATTAAACACAACAAATGTGCTAGTGCCAAGTAAAAATGAAGGAAACCATATTCAAATAGCAATGCGCGGTAAATATGAAACTAACATCCTCCTGATCACTACATGACCTTAGTAACCTATACAGTATACCGCTACAGGAAAAAGATATCACTGTCGTTCGTTAACGACATCTCAAAAATATCGTTTGCGTTAATCGTTAACGGTTTCTCAAAAGATATAGTTAACGCATTAAATATCGTTACTTTCAAATCGCATCAAATTATGTCAAGCTTGTATCTAACTATCTACACGGACCTTGAAGCTTGTGGAAGTGCAAAACTTGTTAGCATCCCATAGCACCTATGCTGCTTGTGCTTTTGAAGCGGACATGCGCTTTTTGCATTTGCTGTGATGTGAGTATAGAATGCATAGTATGTATGAAGTTCGATTGCCCGACATGATCGAGCAAACTACGAGCCCGTACGCCGTATGCCGGGTCCGTATCATCCAGCCGCTACGAGCGTAGATGCGCTGGCTGCCCAAAAGTTTTCGATTGTGGGTTTGGAAGTTCGAAATGCGTATTTGATAATTCAACTTTGGCGAGCTCGTGTCTTTTGTACACCAACCCTTCAGCAGGCATTTTCTGGCAAGGGCGTCAATCTATCGGTGTGTGAGTCAAGCATTTAGTCAAGCTGCATCAGCCGCTAGCCGCAGGTTTGATATTCTGCTCTCACTGCTTCTCGCCATAGTTTATTAGCTCGCTATCTGGCGCTTAACGATGCTTAGATATCGCCCAGACTCCAAAACTTTGTAGTCCACAGTTGGATTCTACAGAGATTCCAATACAATTCACCCCCTTTCAATCCACGAAGATCCATGCCGCAATCCACATGGAGTCCAGAGTATACACTTGGTATACATTCTGGTTGCAATGGATAAAATGCTCCAATTTTGAGAACTTTTCGCTTCGGAAGTTTTCAGCGCATGAACCAGGCATGGCCTTTCTTAGGAACAGAAAAATGCAGCAAGACAATCCTGCCCCTATATCCCTCTTTGTAACACCGAAACAGACATACAAGGCCGAAATTGTGGCATTATGTGGCAGCTTGTTCTGCTGCGGTATTTCATATTCGGATGGTTACTTGCTGGTTGCTTTCCCTGAAAACATATCGTACCATAATTTGTAAGATCTTGAATTTCCAGCAACAAAAGAGGGACATTTGACGCAAAAGTGAATCCTCTAAAGAAAGGTATTTAGGCTTTGTCCAGATTACATTGAAAAATAATCCTTTGATATCTTATTAAGATTAAAGAAGAAAAAAGAAAGGAGACGAAGTATGAATCGAACAGGGTTAAAATAATGATCTTACAGCTCTTTCAATCAAACATCTCAGAAGCAGCGCTTCAAATACCAGCATAGGCAGTCTTCTTTTCTCAGCGCATGCAGCAGAATTTGAAGCCGTGTGTCTGCCTGCGCTTGCATTGAGCAGATTGCATGTAAGAGTCACACACAGTAGCCACAAATGTTTATTCCGCTCGCCATTAGGGCCCTAATCACGAGTAGTATCGGGCTCAAACAACTACTATGAGTTTCAGGTGGGCAACTCATGCTGAGGCCAAAAAATGACTAAACATTAATTAATTAATTTGCATTCTCCTCTGCATGAAATTTTATCTAATCCTAGAGACGTCAAATATTGATAAAAACCTAAGAGGACTAATTTTTCCAGAAGTACTGTTGCGAATGAACTTGTCCTTCTTCGGGCTTTAATGAGAAGGGTAATAAGCGGTGGTGCACTCACGTGCCTTGTTACTCTCCCTGGACCGTGGGAAGTGCCGCATACTCCTCAGCTGTAGTCGAAACGAGCCGTGAGCTAGGTCTAGCCGTGTTGAGTGGTTCTAGCAGGTGATCGCTTGTTGATTGGTTTCTAGTTCCTCTTTCCTGCATAGCACAGAGAAACGAGGAATCAACAACCGATCATCTGCATTCGACCTCGATTCCCGTGGCACTCGCCAGCTCTTTTACGGCGCTCCCAAGAGTGGTCTTTTGCCTGCCCTATCTCACTATCAGAGCAGCGTAGCTTTCCTTTATAGTGTGTAAAACATTTTAAGTCGAGATGAGCGCAAAAAGCATCTCCAATCTGACTCTCAATTCAGCGATCCCCACAGAACGTTTCGTGATTATTACAATCACAGCTGTGGTTTGCATTTTTGGAGTTGTGGCCAACTTGGCTGTGATCTTCGTAATTTGGCGTTACCCTCAACTCAGACAAAACTGCAAATACTTGCAGGCAGCTTTAGCTGCAGGGGATACAGTGGCATGTTTGGGCCAGATCGTGAATTATGTTGGAAATGTGCTCCTGGCCTACGCCCTGCCGACAATGATTCGGTGGCAATGTTTGCTCTATTCCAGCATTAACGCGGGTGGAATCATGTACTCGTCACTCATGACTGTTTGCATCGCATTCGATCGCTGTTTTGGCGTCTTATATCCAATAAAACATTGGAAACTAAATAAATTTCGATTCTGCGCAGTTTGTGTTTCTGTTACAATTGCCGTCACTGGAGCATTTATCATCGCTACTTTCTCCGACGTCAACCTCTTCGATTACCCGTCTGGTTGTCTGGGCGCGAACAGTCGTAGCGCACGTCTGAGCGCAATGATCAATTATTTTGTGACAGTGACGGGTGGCATCGTTTTAGTGGTATCACCAGCCACTGTGATCATAATGCGTTCAAAAATGAAACAGATTTCCAACGGAATGCAGAATTCGCAACTAAATTCCATTTCTAACAAACAAGTCGCGGCCACTGTTGCAATCACGTACGTCATTGCAGCTGGTCTTATTCTCTACGTATTCCCCAGCACGGTCGTTTTAATTTTGAGCGCCAAAAATATTCCTGTGTACAACGCCCGTTCCTACGTCGCATTGACATCATCGATCCACTCGAGTATCAACTGTTTGTTGTACGTTTGGAAAGAGCCCAGGATGCGATCTAAGCTAAAACTGGCCTTTCTCTGTAGAACTAACAATGTGGCCCCCAGCGTCAGCAGCGTAATGGCGGGTCACAACACAACCAACAGATAAGATGGAATCGATTGAAGAAATGCCAGTAATTACAACAAAATTGGCTCTGAGTGTCAAAGCACCCAATTTTATTTCTGGTGCATAAGAGACAATGACAAAATCTTAGGACAAGATAACATTTGAGTGCAAGCAGTCATTTGCGCGGACGCTGACACGAAACATGTCAATCAGGGAAGAGCAAACGCCTCATTTAATCATGTTTTTCCTTTTCCGTCTGGCATTTATCTGACAAATTCAATGATTGTATCAGTAATTGTAGCAGCGTGTGTTGTAGTGTGTTGAGTTTGTAATAACTGTATTTTATGCTGAAAAACTACAGCTTTTTTGTAGCATATGATTATGTTTTTAGATAAAGCTGCTTGCTATTTCTTCTTGCTTTTTGCGCCGCCCACTGCTATCGAAAATACTTTCAGATTGCACTGCATACTCTGTCCCGATTACAGATGTAACCTAGCTTGGCAGACGTAGGAGAGAATTTGGGCAGGACTTCGACTAGAGCAAAACAGGTCTTACGGCTATACATGAGGTTGAGGTTGCGACTGAAACATCAACCCAAGGGGTTATCAATAACCAGGGACATCAATTATTCCCTCCCCCCCCCCCCCCCCCCCCCACTCCACCCCACCCGATAAACCCACCAGGGGCTGGGGTTATGCTGATAGGGAGAAAGTGCTTGCTCTTTGTGAAAGCGCTGAGGCGGTGCATATTCTTAACGCCGTTATAGCGTGCACACGCACTGTGATACATCTAGCCTATACCAATACCTGGTACACCTAAGCCTACTCAGAAAGTGCACCGGGATCAGTTTTTATGTTGCAACCCAATTTTGTTGATTAAGATCTGCTCTTTAATCATGCTATCAGGCTTGCCTACGCATTCTCTGCACAAAAAAGCATCGCTTTAGCTTTTTATCAGCTTTCGATTTGTCACAGGCATCAGTTTTATAATAATGCAAGCAGCTTACGTGCTTGCGTAGGTGAGTTCTTAGGAGTTGGATGGTCGCAGATTGTAAAGTTCGTTTTATTAAAAAAGAAAATCCAACGAACGACGAGAAAACACATTAAAAAATTACGGCGTACAAAAAATTCAAAAAACAAATAACACAGCTGGGTCTATATTGCGCCTCTGGCCTTTTTGTCATGCGAATCTACAGTATAGCCAATGACAAATACAATATTTTATGAATAGCCGTTGCTGTTTCAATCTGTCCAAAATATTGTATCTGACCGGAGGTCGGTTCCTCTAATAACTGAATGCTGTCTAAACCTACTTTAATTTTTTTAAGCCACCAAATTGTTTCCTTGCATAAGCTACCAATGCAACCACAATTTGTGCAATGGTCATTAAAGTGCCCCCTGCGAATAAACCTAACGAGCCTTCGATATTGCTTACGAGTGTGTAAGAAGTGTATGTACTGACTTCCTCGATCGTGAGGAACCCTCCATCCTGAACCCCGCTATGCTTAACTTTCAGGGCTATAAAAGACATATTTTGTGTGTCCGCGATAAAAGCGAGATCATCAGCACCATCGACATTGATCAAGTCGACCTGGGATGTTATGCTCACATCAAAGATCCTTCTGTCGCACACCTCGGGGCACCGTTTGAAACAGCCAGCCGAGATTTCTCTAAAAAAATGCTTTGCCTCAACAGACTCAAAATATTCTGCCCAAGTATTATTCTGATACTGATCATGGAAATTGCAAAAATGAGACAAATTGTTGATGCTATGATTACCTGTCAGCCACTGACTGCAGTTGAACTTCTCCTCAAAGAAATCATTTTCACATGCAGCCCAACATTCGAGAACGGAAAAATTAGGAGGAACCATATCTTTTAGCAAACAGGGCGCTGAATTTTTCCACAGATTAATAAACTTTTTCATATATATTTCTATGACACAAATCCGATTGTGTACGGGTAAGCAGTAGAACGTGTCAGCCGCATCATTTATCGTTAGTTGTCCCACGTCATTTCAGTGAGTCTTACAAGCAAAGTTTTATGTATTCTTCTGTAAATATGTGGAATAACTTGTCACCTGAAATTGCCTTATCTGATTGGTCCCGCTTTTATTCACTGCTATCGAGCGTTCAGTTTCAAAATTGACTCTTGACCTTTTAATTAATCTTCATCTTCAGTATTTTAATTGCTTGACTGTACTGTAACATTGTCAATTGTGTTTCTTATCCCTCGAGTGCGCCTTGGCGTTTGGATAAGATTAAAGCATGAATGAATGAATGAATGAATGAAATGACACTGAAGTTGGACGATTCAATGATCAAGCCGGGATTTAGATCAGGGTCGAAGTAGTGGTCTTGGGGAAAGTAAAGATTCCACGCTCGATAATATTCTGATCTATCTTGAGACTTGGCGTAGATCAGTCTGTTTGGGACCCCGAGTCCACCCGAAGCATTCAACAGTGTGAGAGTATAGCATGTACCGTCGCCAGAAAACACTTTCTTCATTGGCGAATCCAGGTCACTGCAATAATAAGCTGGCCCCTATATTTGTGCGAACTCAGCCTCAGATTTAGTTCGTGCCAGGTCAGTAGTGATTGTGCGTAGTAGTCAGGGAGTGATGCAAAATTGTGCTTTTCATAAAAAGACACGAATTCAAGACGTGCTGACGTGATGTTGTTGATGCTAACGCTGTGAAAATTGTCGAAATAACCGAGCGAAAATTTGAGAGCGTCCATGGACAAGTTCATATTTAGAGCTTTGCTGGCATCTAGCCAGACATGAGGACACAGAACGACGTGTGGGAAGTTGTAAGAAGAATGACCACTTAAGGTAATCTGAAATACAGTATAAGTTTTCGTTTAAAAAGTCCATTTTTTTTGTTTCTCGAAAAAGGTGGAAAACAAGGCCAGTTACACTGCAGCTTCTCACACATCTAGCGGTTCGTCTTGTGTACAGAATTATCCCAATATTGCTGGTGTTCTGCAAAATTGAGTCAACCGAAAAGTTTTTGCAAAGTGAGATTACCATACCAGCGGACAGAGAAGTGGGCGAAGCTCGAAAGTATACTCTGGCGAAGTGGGACATTTTGAACTGCGATCCTACTGTATGATGGTCCGCAGGTACCTGCATTTTATCGGCTTCCTGGGAGTGCCAGCAAAAATGTAACCCATGATTTCGCTCGCCTTTTCATGCGACATACAATTAAGGAAAATAGAAAATCTACCAGATTTGTTTTCTCTCATTAGGAAGCGGGCTATTGGCGAAGGCATGGCTGCTAGGCGGACCCCACTGTTGACGTTCGTTGGATCCAAAGTCGTCCAGTGTTGATCGATACCTCAGAAAAATTATCTCTTCCCTTTTATTACTGTTTTATATACAGTGTAGCCCAGTCGCCACAAAGTGGGCATCTCTCAGCTTGGATGGAATCGATCAAAAATGCTTCAAATTAGTATCTGGGTACTAGCTTCTCCTGGGCATATCCACAGAGAACCCTGACAAATGTCACGAACATACTGTAGCAAGGAGAATGGTCATTCCATGCTTTTCTTCGCAAATTTCTTTGAAACAAGACAAGCACTTACCTTTGTTGCCGTTGGCTCTTTCAGGTATCCTTCTCCTGTTTTGACTATGTAAAATGCTGTTGCTGAAATGCCAGCAATAAACAAGAAAGTCCATAAATATTTCACGGGTTTGAGATCTGAGTCGACAGCTTCTCTCAATCTAACACGACAGAGAAGAGAAGAGACACGTGGTCTGCCAGATAGGTGAGAGAGCCCACTAGAGAAGAGAAGAAAAGAAATTTTTTACACAGAGATCATCGTGAATTACAACTCACTCTTGTCTGTATAAGCCTGATTTGAAGGAATTTCTTTCGTGGATACTGAACTTTCAAGTATCTCATGTTTCAAATTTAGCAGTTTTCCAGAACTTTAAGTTCAGCTTGAAAGCTTCTAATGGCTGCTTCGAGGCTGACCACTTTAGAGGACAGACTTTCAAGTTGGCTGACGACATTTTTTGCTATCGCTTCGAGTTCCGCACTTTGATTTTGAAGGCCTTCAGATGACATGATCACCAAATATGGTCTCAGCTTGCCATGAGCACGAATCGAATATTGAGGCGCATGTAACAACGACAGCTCTCGGCGCTCCCAAACCATTTATGAATTGGGCATGAAATACGAAGACTCTGTCACGTTGGCGGTTCGATCCGTAACAAGTAAGGTCAATTAACTGTTTACCGCTTCTTAATAAGCTAAAATATCCTGTTTCTGTACCTTTCCAAATACTATTCTGTAGATATAGTCCAGTCCACTCATACTCAGACCGGATAATATCACCATTCGGTTCTTGTCACAGGTTTTCAAATCCCAAATTTTCCCCCTATAATTTGTGTGTATTTATATATTATGAGTTCGCTTATTACCACACTGAATTTTGCCCAGCCCGCTTACTATCAACATAAATTTCTCGGACAAGCGGAATAAGTATGAGGAAAGAGTCTCATTACAATCCTGGCAGTCCGAAACAAGTGCAAAATCGTCAAAAACTAGGATTTCTCGCAAGAAAACGCGTACATTTAGGCATGGCACCTTATGCTTCAGCTTTTAACTTGACTGCTCCTCATAATTAGGATTTCTTTGATTATAAAAACTATTGAAGAAAGCGTTGCGTCTTTCAAGGTTAGAAACATATGAAAATGATACGAAATTGCGATAAAAAAGATAAAAGCACGTGTAAAGTTTTGACCATTTTAGTGTGTACTTCGGTTTTAGTCGCGGTCCGGACACTGTCACATTGTCTTCGCATCCGGAGCTGGTGATACTAAGCGGACTCGACTTTATATACTGTAAACCTGTATATTCTATTACTACAGCTCGATTACTTTCGTGAAAACAATTCTAGACTCGGACTTTTGCGCAAGCTTTTGCAACAATGAGATGCGGGCTACTTGAGCTGATAACCTGCGGACCATCATTGATGAAATGGCCTCGGAGGCTTAAAATGATTATACTGAAACGACGCAACGCTCAATGTATACAAAGAAAACAGGATGATTTCGCCATCAGTTCCGTATGCCAATTCGACGATTTTATTCATCAGCCAAAGCATGCAGGGGAGGACGCTTTTAGACGAACGATTTCTCAAAGATACGAAGTACAACGTGATTTGATACGAGGTTTGTGATGTGGCCAGCGAAGTCTCTCCTTAAAGGAAAATCGCCCAGTGAAGTGAGCCTATTCCAGAAGCACAGTGACCTCAAAGGAAACTGCCAGTGAGCTTGAGGGAATCAGCTCAGTGGATGTTACGGTTTCAACCAAGCGTTCGTGTCTCAGGCTCAGGGCTCAAATGTCAGCAGATGTTGAGTGCGATAGGCAACAGGGCGATAGGCGATAGGCACGCTCACAGTAGTACTGTAAATAGTCGTACGTATATCTGCTATCCACCACTTGCAGCTAAGGCGCCGAAACTGACTTTCAGCAGCAGCAGCAGCAGCAGCAGCAGCAGCAGCAGCAGCAGCAGCAGCAGCAGCAGCAGCAGCAGAACTTTACAACCGAACTCGCGATCATCAGCGACCTGTTGTCTGTGTGGATGTCTGGTGCGCGGTCGCGTCGAGCTTCCCACCTCGACGGAAAGGAGTAGGGAGATGGGTCTCATGGGCCGAAGCAACCCGGTGGACTTGGAGGCATCGATGGGCGAGATGGGTAACTCGATTAGTTTATTCACCATAGCTTCGTGTCTGACGGCTGTCCTCTCCTTCGTATTCGTCATTCTTTTTTGCGCATGCTGCGAAAACGATGAAGCTAAGCAAGTTCCTGAACCTGAAGGAAGCTCGCAAATGGGATTTGCTAAACAAATGGTAAGTGTCGATTGCTATGCGTTTGACGATTGGAGATGGGACTCGAAAGTCTATCGAGGGGTGACAAGTCTGGGCTGCTTCAAGCCTGTAGCTTGCAATGTTTCAGTCGACATCAACGAGAGGAAAGGCCAAGGGCAAGCATGAAATGGAGCACGTGCCAGTTGATCAGGAAACGATTCCGTAAGCACGCCTCCGCTTCCGTGCCTTCGCTAAGTAGCCTGTCTGGTTACAGGTTTCAGGTAAGGAAAATGCCAACGCCGACCAGCCACCGCATACCCTTGGCCCCTCCTGGAGCAACCGTGCCTCCACCGATCGTGCCAGGTGACGAGGATCCGACCGTGAATGTGGAACGCGTCAAAAAGAGTGCCAAGACGTCTTGAAAGTGGCCAATAGCAAAAAATGTCTTTGATAACTGGCCCTTAGTCTCGATCATACTGGTTTCATTGTAAATGTCTCTTTTTGTGCCCAGTCTATCGAAGATGTGCTGTAATTATGTAGCACGTCAGGCCCATATGATCCGTGGCAAATCGACTGTCAATCCTGAAACTTTTGATGTAAGAGCGGTTGCCTTGACAAAGTCGTACAGTTTATGTACATTACTTATAATCAGTGGCGCCAAGGCCTTGTCGAGGTCATAAAAACAGGCTTATTTATTCAAGGATCACCTCGTTAAGTTGTTTGGCATCTCAAGCAGCTAAGGCAGGTTTTTCAATCTGATACTTCGTTGCTTTATCTGTTTTCTGTCTGTGCTTTAGCCGCGCACGTTTCGATGCATGCATTTCCTTGGGCGATACAAGAGGAGAAAAGACTCCTACAGTCCTCACCCTGTTTTACTGTTGCGCCACTGACGTGCGAGCAAACTGGAAAACCATTTCTGAGGGCCTCATGTGTTGTGAAGAGAAGAGCCCTCACTAAAAAGTGCCGTGATAGAATTCACTTGTTTCTGCTCTGCAGCTTCTAAAGAAAGAGTAGCTGCCATAATGGACAGTACTTCAGTATGCCGTCAAAAATGGCCCGAAAGCTAGTTTACGAGAGTATTAGCAAGAAAAGATGCAGCATCCGAGCGATAACGTTAAATGAATGAGACATACGCAGGCAGCTTGCTAAGACACAGACTGTACGAATACGATACTCCTACGTCCGCACTGAAACCGATCGAACGCTGGGCGTTGGACGAGGCGACACAAACTGCCGCGCTGCTTTCACAGACGTCGTCAGTTTCCTGAAAGCACTCGAATAATATGCGGAATGGCGGCATGGAAGAGCGTACTTGTCCTTCAGTTCCATCACAGACGTCTTGCCGGCGCCAAACTTGGCTTTCCCGTTCATTCTTATGCTCGCACTGAAACGGGAGACGCATCATTGTCGCCCACGATGAAGGTAATCAGCGCCCCGACCACGCCTTTTTTAAAGCTCTGCACTTACGAAGGAAAGTTGGAAAATGGATCGTCCACGTCGAGTCCGAGAGTCCGGTAGGCCGGGTCGTCGAAGCGGACAGCATCTGGCGGTACTACGCCACGCTTTAGCTGACCGGGGTTGGCATTCTTACTTGCACGGGGAATCTTCCCATCGGCTGCGATAACGGTCAACGGTAGTGCAGTGACAGCGAGCATTGTCGGTGAATTGTCAGCTTCGGGCGAGGGACCCGTTTCATCGACCGTCTTGAAACTGATACTTTTCCCGCTGCGACAGCTACCCACAGTTTTCGCGTCGCCGGACCTTGAGCTCGCGGAGGACATTTTTCTACGCCTGATCGTAAGAACTCAATAAAGCGATCGAAAAGGCGAATGATGGAAAACAGTCACCCTTCTATCGTGGAGCCCTCTTCCTGATTCACCTTTGTGTCCCCTTTCCTCCGCCGTGCAGAGTTGCAGCAAGCGCATAGGATCATCGAGGCAAAGAAAAATAGGGTAGCGCTGATTGCAACGGCGCTCGCTGATAATTGCAGGCTGCCAGAAAAGTAGTCGCTCGATGGCACAGGAGCCATTTCAGCACGGCCGACCGACCACTGCACGCCCAGAACTCACACCCGAAACGACAGGTCGCTGTACACCGTCAGACCGGCAAATCAGAAATCGAAGCACGCAGTGATTGGTCCCTTGCTCCTCAATGGTCTTTACACTGTCCTTGTTCCTTCTCTTGGTTCTGCTGCCGAGCCGAGTAGTCGATCTTTTTGTGCTTCCCCGCGGTAACCTTTTTACTTTTTGTACTGACGACTGATTAGTGATGGCCTACGCCAAAAACCTGGAAGGCGGAGATCGCGCTTCGACGACTTCGCTTTCGAATTCTGTGAGCCGAACTGATGAGCATCCGAGCGACGTCCACGATCCGATCGATCAGCATGGTCCAATCCAGGTGGTCCAGTTCGATGGCACCGTCCCGACCAGCGAGGTCCTGGTTCAATCCCCGATCCTGTTTACGGCCAAGTGCTACGTCTTGAGTCCGCCCCCATCGTTCGACCCCGTCTTCGACGACCTGTTGGAAGGAGGCGCTGCGAGCGGGGTGTCCAGCATTCGCGATCAAACGACGTCCAATGGCGAAAAGGGCGCCAGGCTGGACGAATCCACTCAAAAAATTGAATATTTGAACGAATTGTTGCGCGACGAGAAGCGTTTGAGCAGCCTGCCCGAATTTATGCATCTGCAAAAAGTAAGGACCAGAAGTGCTTATCTGATTGACCATCCACATTTGTCTTTCCTCGGGCACTGCGGTAAGAGCGACCATGGCCTCCCTTTTCAGCTGGTCACTCGTGAAATCGAGCGTGTGCGCAACCAATTGCGTCTTGTGCCCGACATGGAAGACCAGCACTCGTCCGATCATTGCAGCATTTTCCACTACGGCCGGTTCAGTATCGACCTGGCCAGCGACATGCCGGCTCCCGAAGGGCCAGTCGTGACGGCCGTCGAGAAAGTCCCCATTCCGATCGATCAGTACCCCAACTACAATTTCATCGGGCGATTGGTCGGACCTCGAGGTCGAACGATCAAGCAAATTGAGCACGAGACTGAATGCCAGGTGGGCTCGGGGAGGGAGTGCCCTCCTCGGGGGACTCTATCCGTTTCCCTCGCCTAGGTTACCATTCGAGGACTGGGAATGGAGAAGGGGGCCAGAGAGAACGAAACTCAAGGCTGCAGCAGTGCCGACGAGGCCCCGCACGTCCGCATTTCGGGTAAGCTGAGGAAAGGGAGCTTTGTCCTGCGGTCACCTGCACGTGGTATCCTTTCAGCGACTGATTACAAGGAACGAGCCGAGCTCAAGGTCGCCCGCGTGAAGCAGCTGATTGAGCAGCTGTTGGTAAGTGAGACTCTTTGAAGAATTCTTGAACAACGTAAGGCCAGACTCCACTCCAAAAGAGGATTGCCTGCTTCGTTCTTTCCAACTGAAGCTCTGTTTCGAGGTGCCCGTTGAAAACGATGAGCTGAAACAGTGGCAGTTGCGGGAACTGTCTTACATTCGTCAGCGGGGTCGTCGCTGCCATCGATTCGCCCCTCGTCGGCAACAATCGGCTTCGAACGAAGAAGACTCGAGCCAGGCTCCTGTCCAATTCTCGGTTAATCCCATGTTCGATTCGTACGGCAATGTGGTCTACGTCGATGCTCCGTTGACGGACGCTGCTGGGAACGTCGTGCCCGTTGTCTGGCCGAACAGCGACTCCTGCTGAGCGGGTGACAAATTGTGAACTACTCGATTGTGAGGGGGTGACTGTATGTGAGGGATGTGACACCTTCAACAAATCTATTTTTAGGTACTGTTTTTACACGTGTAATAGATATGCTTGCTTTTTTCTGCGCAAGATATGGGCGATCAGCGCGTCAACTGTTCAAACTTTTGATCGATAACACACAATAATATGCAATTTATTCTTGCACCTAGCCTACCACTATCAAATGGGATAAAAAGATTTCAAAGCTGATTTAGGGAGTTTCCTTCTTACTTTGGAAGAAAATCCAAGTCTGGCATTCTTCAGCTTGTTTGATATCGAAGAACATTTTCCTCGCAGATTTTTCGGCCAGTAAGTTGCCTGGTGAAATGAAGAAATAAGGTTGCAGGGGGCTGAAATCGGACAGCTTTAGTCCAATGGACAGGCCCATGTACTCGGAGAGGCCTCGTCCACGGTACCCATTGTCGATGTGAAGATTGCCCAAGGCCCCGCAACTGTACGAGCAGGCCCAGGCCACCAGTTCGTTCTTGTTTTTATTTCTCAGGCAGACCGAAGGAAATGTTGCCAGCAGCCATTTGAAGAAGTGGGGGACAACGTGGGGCGGCCCGTAGTGCCATTCTGCCGTCACCTTGGCCACGTCGCACTCTCTCAGAATGTCGGGCACGAGTTCGTGCGGCAGCAATGCGGCCAGTTGGTTCAGGCGGTCTCTGTACTTGCCCACATTAGATCGCTCCATGGCAGTGTACATGCAATAGGCGCCGTACTGGTCCACCTCTCCATATTCCCCCAGTACGCGCTTCACTGAGTCCACCATTTCGCAGGACAAATAGTTGCCATACATGGCTCGATTGGTCCAATCCCTCGCCGAGGACACGGCCCGTACAAAATTCTCGAAACCGGGGCCGTCGTAGGAGTCACCGGGCTGGAAGAAGGTGGCCACATCGAAGTCTAAACTGGTGCCACTGGAGAAGGGCTTAGATGTGTGCATGGAGCATACATTGCGGAAGGCTGGCCATTGATCAACGTATACGTGTCCCTGGTCGGCCATAAAATTTTTACGCAGATACCACAGTTGCTGACGGAGAGGGAGAGAAAACATGGGCGCATGGTCGAGTGCGGATTGAAGGACAACGAGGTCCGATCCTATGAGTTCTATTAGACTTCCCATGACAGCGAGTGGTACGGAGCAAGTGAGCAGAATTAGACAATGAGTCGGGGGGGACGGATGTAGCAAATGTGCTTGTCGTGCGAAGAGTGAGCTAACAATGAGAGTCGGAGATGCTCTTCCGCTCTTTTATTTACGGCGGCCAGACTGAGCAACTCGAAGCCCTAATCTCGTTTTTTTGTAGAAAAGTCTAATGTGTCTCGAAAAAAGCAGAGCAAAAAGTTAGGTTTTCATCGATAATAAAACATGTCTAAATTACTAAGCTTATTTGTCAATGGTTGCTCGCTTATGTTAGACGAGGCGTGGGGAGAAATCTGCTGGTGCCTTCGTGACATGAATTTTTGTTGCGGCAGCTGGGTGGGGCTCTTATATTGGACAGCACTCGCCTCTAAACAGGAACCAATTTTTGCAGCAGTACCAAACAGTACAGCGAGACAGCTCCATTCGTGGATAATGACATGACATGGCTTATCCAAGGCAAGTTAGGCAAACACAGCGAGTACAGTCGATCTGCTGGCAGCAAATACATCCATCCGCTTTGTCAACACTCATTAGCTTAGCTTAGCCTCCGCCCGTCTGCCCGACACTCTGAGCTCAACTCAGCCATCATGAAGGGGACAATCGTATTTTTCTGCTTTTTCCTCCCCCTTGTCATTGCCGCAGCCACTGTTCAGCGTGGCAAACCCGATCAGGATTTGAGCAGTCGATCAGTAAAAGATCAGTCTGAGTCAAATAAAAGATCATTTGTTTCATCGTTCCTGCAACTCCTTCCAAACCTGTATGGCTTGCTCAACCTCTTGGTCGGAAGTCTCGGTGGCAGTCAGGGTGCTGGAAGTAGCCCGATTTCTCCGCCCGTCGACACTAGTCAATTTCACGGAGTGGTACAGACCATTAACATAAGCGAAGGTGGCAATTTCGCTGTAGATAACCAGTGAACAAGGTGTTCTGTGCTTTGAGTGAGGAAATAAAATATGCAATTTATCTGTTCGTACCTCCAGTGCGCATTGGTATCACTCTCGCGAGGTACAGTGCAAGGCACATTGCAGCCGGTCCTGCAGTAGACGCTATCAGAGGCAGCCAATGCGGCATGCATGGCAGCCAGACCCCAGTTTCACAATCGCCTAGGACATGTCCTAAATATTAGGACACCGTAAGTCTTATCTTACATCATTGCGATTTGATCGTCCTAACTTTAGGACATGTCCTAGCTGATTGTGAAACTGGCCCCAGGTGACCAGGAACAGTATGATCACAAGTTTGCAGTTGACACGTAGCCCACGACAAGAACCTTGACTTGCAGCTGCACAGAGTCATGGTGTCAGATTCAATAACCCTGTCCCTGCAGCAGGGAGCCCATACGGATACAAACAGCGCTGATGGAAGATGCCCCTTACAGCGTGTGTCCAGGTATCACATTGGCAAGTGAGAGTGCGCGTACAGTACAGAAATCTCATCGTCAGTGTACCCCTACTGCACTTACAGGTGCGCCCACTCATACTGCATGGACTAGCTCGTGCGTGGTGCGCGACCTGGGGAGAATACATATGCGTATGATGTGATGATGCTTGCTATGTTGAGCCGAGCCTACTATGTACAATCAAGAATAAAGTGTGTAAATCAGTCTGGAAACTAGGCCTTTTGGTGATCAGATTCGTTTGCACAGCTTTTTTGCGTCCCGAATCATTCACATTCGGATAACATTGACTTGAACTAAAACGGGATAATACGATCTTCACACCTGGCCTGGAATGCAAGCTTGATGCAACGCTGCACGTCTCAATGGTTGAGTGACCTTGCCAAATTCATTCGACTTGGAAAATCATGCTAATTTAGCGCAAGGCCAGAGGATCCGTCCTATAAAATAGGGTCACCTCCGTCCATTTGGACCATTTAAGCAGTGTGAGGGGAAAATCCAAAAAGACTTGTGGCTCTATTGGCCGTCGGTGAGAGGAAGAAAAATGAAATTGGTGATCGCTTTGTTCGCTGTTGCCGTTGTAGCCAGTCTTGTGGATGCCAGGCGAGGCGGTACACAGGGCAGTCAACAAGGTGTTCAGCAAGGCGGCCAACAGGGTGGCCAGCAAGGTGGCCAACAGGGTGGCCAGCAAGGTGGCCAACAGGGCGGCCAGCAAGGTGGCCAACAGGGCGGCCAGCAAGGTGGCCAACAGGGTGGCCAGCAAGGTGGCCAACAGGGTGGTCAAGGTCAGCAACAAGGAGGACGAGGTGGAAGGCAGCGCTCCCTCGGCCAAAGATCATCAGATTCCATCTTCACTGATATCAAGAGCATAATCAACAAGCTTACTGGCATTTTTGGATTCAAACTGTTCAGCTTATGAGTGATTGCCAAAGCAATGCTGGGTAATTTTATTTTAAGGCAGTATATCTAAGAATGATAATAAACTGGGTATACCACCATGTGCTTGTACAATCTGCGTGACGACCACACGAGTCTTCTTGATTAACGGTGAATGGCCTGTGGACTACAGTGGTCTCTATCATGTGCTCAGCCCCCTGAACATTCTGTTTTTCGCAGGCACAAATTCTTCACCAGATGCAAACGTATGAAAAAAGTCACATGCGACGTCCCTCAAAAAAGGGAGTACGCAATGGTTGGTAGTGAAATGCTGTCTCTGGCAGCTGCTGTTCTTGTGCACGGATCCAAGCCCTATTATGTAAACCAAGGCGTAATCGGAGGGGTCTGATCTATTTTGGGCTAACTAGCAGATGGCGCGCGGGGTCAACCCTCGCCAGCATTGATCGATAGGGAGTATTGGCGCTTTCGTTTTCGATGTGTTTGCTCGTGGAGACGAGGCAGACGGGAAGCGAGGTCACGCCGGGCCAACACTGGCACACAAGGCCGTAAATGGTAGGCTTAGAAAACGGACGCCAGCTGGTGCACTCGATTTTATTCTAATAACATTTATCGCGTGTCTGTCCGACGACCAACAGACGCCAGCATGGGCGTAATACCCCGTCAATAGGAGGAAGGGTCTCGTTTGATCACCGCCTGTCGCTCGAAACAAAGGATTCCTTATTCGGAAGTGACCCCTGGCCGCAGTCTGGCGCGTGTCCATTGCATTTATTTACGCCGGCCAGAAAAGCTTCTGGCACCCTTCTGCTCGACCATCCCCGTTCCGCTTGCTTTTTATGGCAAGCGCGTAGGGCACCACTCGGCACCGCAATCATCGACCGGCTGTCGCTCGACGGGCGGATACGGGCCCGAGGAGCCGACAGCACTAGCTTCGACGCGGCTGTCTCGGTTCAGTCGGAGCCTGGGCAACAGACATTGTGTACGAAGTGCCTCTCCCTCCGCCAGCCTATTCGAGGACGAACGAAGTAAAGAAATCGTCGACTTTCTTTAGCATTCTCTTCAAAAATCGATCTTTGCTCAAGTTTATTTTTAATTCAATGCGTCTGTGTCAATGCGTGCCACCTTCCTATTCCTCGAGTTGTGGCATCGAAGGCGTCCAACAAACTGATCAACATTCGTCAGCCAATAGGCGGAGATCGCCCGACGGCCAAACGGAAAGGCATCGGCTGATGGAAGGATGGCCTTGCCCGCTGGTCGATTCGTGCGACGATGACTGGACTTGGAACATTCACGATTGCAGCCACGAAGTCAAGTTGTACGGACCCCGTTCACGAACAGTCCTCTTCCATCCCGGTTGGAGTAATGGCACGGCGGCCGTTCGGGGTACCAAACCCCTGCTGGCCCCTTTTCAGTACGGCTGCAGGGCCTACTACTGGGAAATCGATGTTTCGCATCGCGTGTTTGGAACAAGCCTTATGTTTGGCGTTGGAACGAAGAATGCCGACTTGCACGCTTACTCGTTCACGAACCTATTGGGAAGAAATGGGCACAGTTGGGGACTGAACCATCGAGGTGCGGCGTGGCACGACGGGGCATCGTTCGCGCTCACACAACCCTTCCTCGAGAACACTCCAACCACGGTCAGCATACTTCTGGACTGGACGAGGGACGATGGGGTTTTGGAATACTTCAAAGATGGCAAATCGTTGGGTTTGGCATTTCGAAACGTTGCCAGCACTCTTCTAAACAATGCCAAATCAGAGCAAGACCTGTATTTGTATCCCATGATTGCCTCTACGGCTGCGAGGACCGAAATGTGTTTGGTCAGGGCTAGAAGAACGCTGACGTCGCTGAAAGATAGATGCGCTTGGCAAGTGGCCAAGTGCATGCGATCAAGGCCAACTGACGTCGAATTCTTGGAATTACCCGATTCGCTGAGGTCAAGTATTCGTAAGCGTGTTTTGTATTTGTTTTAGTCTTTTCCTATGTAGGTATATAAAAATGAGCTTTGTAGACATCCAACAAGCCATACTGATAAATAAGCTTATTACAATGCCAATGTAGTGTACATCCTCGCACACATCGATTCGATGCTATCAATGAGCGCGTATCACTCGCTCATCAGCTTCTTAGGCCTGCATGCTATCACTTGGATATGGGAATATCACTCACTCTCCTGACGTGAGTGCATGCTTCGCCATGTGCACTGTGCGTAGTTTCGGGGACTCTTATAAGCCGATAATTAGGCCTTTACACTATCACTTCTACGTAGGCATATGACCCCTTGACGTGAGTGCACTGTGCGTACTACAATGTCTTTCCAGGCTTGTGCATAAACGCGCGTGTAGTGTGAGTGTAAAGTGAGATATCCGTAGCGCCCGCTCAATCAGCCTGATATCCCCATCTTATGATTAGAAGTTCGTGTTTGTCGCTTTTGACCAAAGGATTTGTTTTTGACAGCTGTTATTAAAGAGCAGCTCACACCTGAAGGTACACAAGTGTTTGTAGCGCGTGCTGTGCTGGTAATTGGTTTTGGTAGTGAGTGTCATAGTATACCTGAATCTGATGAGTGGTCTAGTCAAGACGTTGTGAAGTGGGCCTGCATATTTTGGTATTGAGTCTTTGTTGTGTAGCCACTACCACGTGCCCAGCACAAATTTGTTAGCCGCATCACGGGCGAGCTTTAAAGATGTAAATAACCTTTTTGAAAATGTATGCCTGTTTGTGCTCATTATCGCTGTTGGAATTCGGCATGCTAGGAATGCGGATCTGTACTTGTATATTTGATCGTGATTGAGTGATTTCAGTGATTATGTGATTGCGTGTTCGTAGAAAATGAGGGTAACAGTTTGCTGTTATTTTAACTTGGTTGTTTTCCCAATAAATTATACCAGCAATGCGATGAAATGAACTGTCTTGATTGAAGCCCTTGCTGATCTGAAGTGTGAATTACCGCTCTTTACGATGGGAATTTACATGTCTGCAAAAAGGCGCGAACGTCCGATTCGAACCTGAATCTATACCTATCATTCAACTCGCTTCGCTAGTCGAATTTTAGCGAATCAGCTATAGGTTGCTAGGTCTCAATGTCATCTAGAGTGTCGCCTACTGTTTCGCTGTAACCAATAAAATGGTCAGTGGCGATCGTAATGATCCGCTGGCCAATTTTCTTGCCGGAGCGATTGGCGGATGCTTCGACAATTTTGTTCGGCAACCATTCGATACAATCAAAGTCCGTCTACAGTCGATGGCGTTAGTCGGAGTTGGTCAGGAGGCCCAATTCCGGAATTCTTTCGATTGCTTTTACAAAACTCTGAAGGGAGAGGTAAGGTAACGGGCAGTAATTTCAGCCTACCAGTAGCTGCTGCGGATTTGAATGGAGATAGCAATTTTTGTCTTAGGGAGTTCGCGGATTGTACAGAGGGATAACGGTCGTGATATTGACGGACGCTCCCGTTTCCGCTTTGTATTTTCTTGGTGCTTCGATTGGACGACGTTTGCAGAAAACCGGAGATGATCAAAGGCAAAGCAGGTACGGTAGCTCATGAATCCTGTGTGCTCTTGTCAGTCAGTGGGGCACTTATGTAGTTTATTGGGACAACAACAATTTTCTAGGGCCATAAGGTAAAAAAATAATATGGGCTAATTGTAAGATATATCATATGTTGTTTAGGTATGTGCTTCTATTCTCCAGCATTTACGTAATCTGTGGCTTTGAGGTCTCTACTTTCTTATAGAGCCCTGCGCCGCGTGAGAAATGTACTCTTATTCTTTTTCATCCTGGAGTTGTTTCCGCTATTGCAGGGTCCGCTCTTCGGCAAAGGGGTCTCCATGTGGGTCTGTCCAAGGCACCTTCTGGGGATGCATAGACGATCCTCAGGTCTTTCTTCGTTTGTCTATCCACCGCTTCTTAGGTCGGCTTCGGGGACGGTGATCTACAGGGTCGACCCGCATGGCTGTCTTGGCTACTGAGTCTTCGGCACTTCGGGCCATGTGTCCATACCATTGGGGGGCGAGGTTCGAGCATTTTCTCTTTGATAGGGGCTACTCCTAGCCGCTTCCTAATGTCCTGGTTCACCGCCCAATATGCCTTATGCCTAAAAAATATACTACAATTTTCATTAATTTTTTCATTTTAGTATCCGTGAACACTTTGTTGCCGGGTGTTTCGGTGGTACTATCACTGCAACTTTGGTGACACCCATTGAGAGAATAAAGGTCTTGCTTCAGGTGAAATAATTTTTAATTAATCTCATCCAGGTTTTTATGGTTCATTATTTTCAGATCGAACAGACGAAGCATCTTGGTCCGATTCATGTTGGAAAGCGGTTATGGGAGAGTGGTGGTTTGCGGTCATTCTATCGAGGTACAATGGCCACTCTGTGTCGAGGTGGGCAATGGCTTTTTTATTTACGATGACTTATGCTGGTTTAGCTTGTTTCGCTCGCAGACATACCTGGTGGTGGTGTTTATTTAGCAACTTACGAATTATTCAAGCGGTACTTGCTTTCGTTCAACTCGTGCAGGTACTTTTCCTTGCTTTTATCATCATTGCGTCTTTGAAGGTGCTCCATTATTTTTAGTGCTGATGGTGATTTCTACGTGATGCCTACTGTGATAGCCGGTGGCGCTGCTGGCCTAGTGACGTGCCTTGTTGAGATACCTCCCGATGTGGTCAAGTCACGGATTCAGAGTGGTAATCCGTAAGTCGTTGTCTAGAATGCAGCATAGATTATCCGTACTGTTTCCATGTAGCACCAGACGGCACTTATCCTCAAGGAGTGCGGAGCGTCTTGCGAGAATTATTGCGAAAAGGGAATTTTTTATCTTTTTATCGCGGCTTTACACCAGTCGCATTGTATTCTTTTCCCGGCAGCGCAGTAAGTACCATGACTGCTTTTGCGTGGATTTTGGTCTTGTGCACTTTTCCTTATTTTAGGCGTGTATGTTAGGATATGAATTGACACTTTGTGTATTGGCGAAGGTGTCTGGCCCATAGCACGCATTGTGCCTCCCAGGTTATTGAAGTAAGTCAGTGGGCATTGTTCTGGGATGCATCATTATAATTGTTTCCTTTCGTAGGATGCTGTACGAGTTGTAGTGGTCCTTTCTGATGGAGCCACTGTATCCTTCCTGTTGTTGTATGTCGCCGATAGGTCGAGAGTATGAACTAGGGTATCTGCGCAATATAGCACTTGTTGGATGGATTGTACCCGGATTGGTTAGTGATATTTATTACACCAGTGACTTTAAAAAAGGCAATCGTCAAGTATTTTGTGCCAAGAAAATCACATTTCGTTTGTTATTCTTCTCAACTTGCCTGGGTTGGTTTCAGAATCGATCGTAATAGGCACATTGCAATGTGCAATGGTTTCTTTGTGAGTGAAAGCTGCCCTGATGTCTGCAGCACAAAACGCCGTGTAGTCATACAACTAATAAGCTGCTCTTCTAGTCCTCTAGGGATACGACCTGCTCGTACAATCTCGGCTTCGATCCAAAGTCATTTCCGTTCTGGGTATGAAAATTATGACGATCGAGCAAGACAGCTTGACGGTTGTGTGTGCCGTCGCTAGCGCTGTATCCGCTACCATGAGGTGGACGACGAATATTCGTATCAATTGGTGACGAGTGCTTGAGATGACAGTTGCTCTTTATATAATTGCTGTAATGCACGCGTAGCTTTTGTTTGATTTCAGGGTACCCTTACCGCACAGTTGCGACATGGGACTAGCTGCAATTTGGCCTTTGAACTGCCTGAAGTGGAGATAACCTAGTAAATTGTTAGCTTTCTGGTCTGGGAGGGCCCCTTGGCCTTTTAAAATGCGTGGATTCATCTGTCTGATGGGGTTCAAGTGTCGCTTAGTCTATGTCTGCATGTCTGAACTCTGGTGGCTCACGGTCAGTGGTCCAGTAATGGCAGACTCATGCACAACCATGTCCCCAAAGCACCTGTTCCAAGCACCGCATCACCAAACGCTTACAGAGGCGGGAAAGAACACATGACCGGTTTCTGTTCTCGTTTCAGTTCGGCGGGAATCCAGTGTCGTGTGCGGCCGTTATGGCTGTCATGGACGTGATTGAGAAGGAGATGTTACAAGAAAACGCCCGCCAAGTCGGTGAGTACATGTTGAAGCGTTTGAAAGAGTTGCGCAAGAAGCATCCGAAGTTGATTGGTGACGTTAGGTAGGATTGGAAGTGTGTTCGCAACCCCGCCCTTTTAATAGTGACCTCATTTTGCAGAGGTGTCGGTCTATTCGCCGGTATCGATTTGGTCACCGATTTGGAAAAACGTCTGCCAGCGACCGATATGGCCAAACGGATTCTGCTCAGCATGCGTCGCAAATGTGTGTGCCTAAGCAGCGAAGACCCGTACGGCAACATTATCAAAATCAAACCACACTCATTGTCTGTTCTTCCACAGTACATGTTGATAAAAGTGGCTGGTTCTATTCAGCAATATAGCAAAAGCCCGAGGTTCCTGCATTTGCTCATTGTTCAAGAAAAGCAGTCATCTCTGACTCTACCGCTCGGACTGATGGCCTAACTGGCGTCCGTTTTTTATGCATCATGCTCGGCTATGGCTCTGAAATGAATATTACGATGTGATTCAAATTTAGGCTATTCGCAGTGACTTCTCGATAAAATGATGTGATGCTGGAATTGTGTGGGGTGTAGTTGGGGCTTCAATGTAAACAACACCAATGAAGTGTGACTTGATTTGACCATTTGATATTTGGACGGAATTTCCTTTACTGTTACATTTGGCCTCGTCTTTCATCTCTGGTCATGGCCTTGCATCTTTTTATGTGCTTGTTTGGAGGGTCTAATCATAACCTGAATGCATCTAGGGAGTGCTTGTCTCGCTGCGCGAGCTGTTTTCGGAACCAGACATTGCCTCTGTGCAGTGTACAGTGTGGCCTCCCCTGCCCCTCCTTTCAGGTGGTCAGTGTGCACCATTTTCTTGCAGGCCACCAGCAGTGTCCATCGATCGTGGTCGTTGTCATGAGTGACTACACGAACCCTCTGGCCAGCTCGGTAGCTGGTCTTGTGGGGGGCATATTCGACCTGGTGGTCTATCATCCATTCGATACAATCAAAGTCCGCCTTCAGGCAACTGCGACTGGCGAGAATGCTCAGTTCCGCAATTCGTTCGATTGTCTGTACAAGACGGTGAAGGGCGAGGTAGGAGGCTCGTCCAATCTATGGTCCCACTGTCCAGTGTTCGTGGCTTTTCAGGGTGTCCGAGGTCTGTACAGGGGCCTGACCATTGTACTGCTTACCGAGGCCCCACTAGGCGCCGTCTATTTCTTCGGAGCTTCCATGTACAGTCAGTTTCGAAGATCCGAAGGAGACCACGGCCCGACGCGGTACGTGGCCGATTATTTTAGAGGGGCTCGGTTGGTTTTTCCAACCTTTGGCTGGGCTTGAGTGAATCTGGTTGTTGGGTCGGTCTGGGCCTTTCTAAGCGAAAATTTTTACCCTGTAATTTTCTGTGCTTTACTGAATCCCACACGGGCTATATTGGGCTCGTTGAAGGTCACCCCGTGATGGCAGTGACCTGATGTGAATTGGATGTCTGGGCGATATTATTAGTATATCTAGAACTATTCTTGAAATACGCCAGAATGATGTGATAATGAGCTTTCGAATGCATTTTGAGCTTTTGCTTCTACCTTTCCTGCCAAAGCTGTCAGAAAGAGTGCTTATTTCCGATGTGTGGAACGCAGTGGATGCCAGGCGCAACCGCTCGATCTCACAGTTTTGCTTGGCACCAACAGAAAGGTTCAGATATATGATAGGTACTAGTGAGAAAAGAAGTGAGTCAGAGCTAGATGGGAAGGGATACTTGAGAGACGCAACAAAAGCTTGAATTCAAATTTTTGCTGCTGGACAGAAAAGATAAACCCATGAAAAAGATTTACTGTTGCGTCACCATAAATCATGGGATAGCATCAAATTGGCACAGAAAATCGCTTGGCGAGTTGAATTTCAAACTAGTCGCCTTCTTTGTCAATATTTACAGTACATAGGTTCATACCCCGATCGTCCAGGAGTCCAGATAATCTCCTTTTCAGAACTCGCGACCACTTCTTGGCGGGATGTTTGGGCAGCTTATTTACTTCAGTCATGTCCACGCCCATGGAACGAATAAAAGTGCTGCTTCAGGCAAGACGGCATGTAATTTGCGAGGATTAGGATTACAGCCAAATGCTTGTTTTAGGTGGAGCGGACGAAGCACATTGGTCCACTGCACGTAGGCAGGGAGTTGTGGCGAACTGGAGGATTGCGGTCGTTCTATCGAGGTCTATGGGCTACTATGTTTAGAGGCAAGTGCGGTTAGTGTCCTGAGCATATGCACCAAAGAACAGATGGTTTTCTCAGACATTCCTGGTGGTGGCGTGTACTTGGCCTCGTACGAATTATGCAGGGAATATTTTATATCTCTCAACGTTAATCGGTAATGCTTGTTTTATATTTGTGATTTTTTCAGTTCCTAACTTTTATTGCCTTTTAGAAACAAAAAGGATATAAATTTTTTACCTACAGTTGCCGCTGGCGGTGTTGCGGGCTTGGCAGCTTGCGCAGTGAGCATGCCTGCGGACGTTGTGAAATCTCGGCTGCAGAGCAGTAAGCGGTCAATGGCTCATGGCTTATTGCTAGCATCAATACTGAATATTCGGTTCTAGCACACATCGGCACTTATCCAGGTGGAATGCTGGCCATTTGTAAAGAAATCTTGCGAAACGAAGGGGCTTTGGCGTTTTTCCGAGGATTCACTCCAGTCGCTTTGTATGCATTCCCTGGAAGTGCGGTAAGAGCTGATCAGATAAAAATTCTCGCAGGTTTGTAATTCATGCTTACTTATAGGCCTGCATGCTCGGGTATGAAGCCACTATCCACTTGTGGAAAACACTGTCAAGTCGCTAGTCAAAGTATGTCGTCGTTAGGAGTGATTTTGCCCATCTGTTTCGACTAATTCGTCTCTGTTAGAGCAGATTTTTAGTGAGTTACACCATGTATAAGTAGGCGATAAGACTCGATCGCAGAGCGTGCCTGGCTTTCAGTTTGTGCATCTCCGACGATCAGATATGCAGTGTGTAATGAATGTAGCAATAATGTGCAAATTAGTGTTAGTTAGAATACTGCTGCCTTGAAAATTTGTTACTCGATTACCTCTAGAAGGGTAGGAGCCTACGCCAGGGACCTCTAGTCAAATTCAAATGGTCGTCAGTGAGTGCAGGGCTTATCATGTGTTCTCATACACTACGTTCCAAAAGTCTTGCACCACCCATCCACAATCAAGCGCCCTCCCTTTCGCCTGCTCTGCTCTTTCCCCTAAAAATCAAAAAAAAACCAAAATATATGTACTGTACGATACCTGTGGACACAGACTTACAGTAGATTGATGTTCTAAAGTGTCGTAGCTTCATAAGGATACAGTAAATGCTTGCATAGCAGTGATCCATAAATGGCCTATTCACAATAGGACCACACACCACACGCTGTCACTGGGCATTATCCTCTTCTGTGTGACTACTGACACCCTCGTCCTCCCCCGTTCCCTGTCGCAATCGTTGTACTAACTCCAGTTTCTCTTTCAATAACTTTGAAAAAGTGGTTGGGTCATTGGCTGAGGGATTTGTACTTGCAGCTGTACCAGCGCAGTAAGAACTAGCCTCAGTTATTTCTGACTGATGACAACCCCTGATCGAGGCTGACTTGCGTCTTTTGTCGCGTCGAAAATAAGACGTGATGCTGGAATAGGTCCATCGCCACCAAGTTTGATGATGAGCACTGACGTGGGTTCTTGAGGAAGCAGACGTATGGACGCAATGAGAGCTCTAAAGATAAGGTCGCTGGTAACATGGGACAAAACAAGTTTTGTGTGGGTGGCGCCTATATCAAGGATGTTAGCAACTGCTTGTCCCAAGGATTTGGTTACTGACGCGTGTTCGAGTAAGACATTTGTGCACAATGTGTCCCTTCACCCTCGCCCTCGACTGACGATAAGTGCCTGTGCAACAGGATTAATGACCTTTATTGGAGTTGGTACCGCGGGGAACAAATGATCTCAATAACACTCCAGGCAGGCCTCCTAGTCGTAGGAGCCAGAGACATCAAGCCGACGGGTTTCTGTCTCGCCTGTATCCACCGGCCAACAAGGGCACGTCTGTGTATTAGGTGCTCCGTGTACAAGACGACCAGATACACAACCTTCCCTACAGGCAAAAACCGCCTATCACACCTGCATGTGGTTGCGGGCAAACATGAACTTGAAGAGTGTATGCGCGTGGCATGCTGCAATGCAATGTAAGTATCAGATTATCCAGTGCACCCTATCACTCCCGCTGTTTACTCTCCTCCTTACCTTCTGCCTCCAGTCCACATAGATGTCCCATTGCGATCTCAACCAATTATCGTCCAATGCTTGCACTGCACTTTGCAAAATCGCCTTCTGTTCATCCATCAAGCTCGATAAAGTCTCCTTTAAGCGCATTCTGGTCTGGGTCTCCAAAAAAGCTCTTGTACATTGCTTGAAACTTTGAGACTGGAACACAACCAGAGCACGGTCGGTATTCTCGAGCTGATCGACCAGAAATCGATAATGAGTCAGGATACGGCGATTGCGTTTGGTCGATCTGAGAAAGTGAACAAAATCTCCATCGTACAGATACGACTGCATGACGACGGGCGTACAATTGCAATTGCAAAGAGAATTTGAACTTTGTGTTCGACCACCTGCCATCAATTCTGTCCTCGACACTGACCTAGTGGTGGAGTCGACTCGTCGTCACACGCCTTCGTGATTAGATCTCGTTCAAAAAAGGCAATACATGGCCAACGGCCAACAGGGGACAAATTGGGTCGGACAAGAGTGAAGGCCTTTTGAAATTGTGAATTACGTCGAGCCCCGGAGCGTAGATTTTTTTGAAACCTTTTCAAAAAAATCTTTACTCCCTGACGCGAGAAAAGATCCTTTAGGTCCCGCGGGTTGGCCGGCTTGCTGGCTTTGTAAAGAGCGGCATATGTCTTTGATGTGAATTTACAGGTTTTCACCAACCATCCTTTTTGTTGTGCACATATGCCTGGACGCCGTCAATTTTTTATCGACCAAAACTGCCTTGGTTGAGAAGGTAGTCAAAGGACGCCGCCGTTTCCACAACTGGTTGTGCACTGTGACGAAAAATGACTTTTTTTTACCTTTATTTTACGCTTTGATTTCCGGTGCTGAATGATGACGTATAAAATATTTTTCTTATTGCACTTCATGCCGTTGGAAATGTATATTTTTTTGCCCTAATATTTGACGACAAGGTCGTCGGCCTGTGACGAGCAGGTGCTCAGGCAAAATATGGAAATGGTTGATTGCTGCCATTACGCGCTTTCATTGCTCGCTCGTGCATTTTTAATTTTGCCTTTTGCTCAAATAGGTAAATCTTCTTGAGCGTGCATGCTGGACAGCAGACAGGAGACTAACCAGTGCTGTCGCCATGTTCAGAACAACTCACAAGGTCCTCCTAAACTATTCAAGTAGGCGAATGCTCACAAAGCGTAGGTTCAGCCTGCAAGCAAAATGTTTGCGGGGGCTCACTGTCACTTATAACGTCTTTCTCTTCGATCGCCGCTTCTTCTTGTCGACTGTGTATGCGCAATCTTCCGCAGTCATCTTCATTCCGGTTAATCTCCTGCAAAAATTCTTCCTTAGCTCGTGTCAGAGAACTGCATCAGAGCACCACTGACTCTCCGAACAGTGCCTTGGTGTACTCGCAACTGAATCGATAAAGCAATCGATCATTGGGAATGGCGTAGTTGACATTGGCGTTAGGCGATCCGGACAAGGTCGATTGTCGACACTTCGTATTGCGCACGGTCACCTCGGAGGAGACACAACAGTAGGGAACGTAGCTGGAAATAGAAAAGGCATTGTGTAACCAGAGGTCGGAAAGGTCGTGCCAGGACTCACGTTTCCAATTTGTCTCCCATATCAAACACTTGAAACCCGCCGATCCACGCTGCCGGGTCGGAGCACATCTCGAAGTTGCCATTGCATTTAAAGGCGATGCCCAGGTAGCACATCGTGTCCTAAAAAGGAGATGCAAATAAAAGTTTTACAGTAACAAGACCTGATCACTCAAAAAGGCTAAATTGACAACCAGGCCAAAATGGTGACAAAATAATACACATAGAAAATGGCTTACATCCGAAATTTTGGGTGCGAATGGAGCACATCTGTGCTGAATTTCTTTCCTCTTTCCTGCCAATTTTCGAATAAATCCACTAAAGTGCTCCTGCGCAGGACAGTGTAGATCCTGGTCCTCGTAAGCCCATCCCCCAAACACTTCATTCACCAAAATGAAAATTAGAATACAGCAATTTCTCAATTTCATTTTTGCTTCTTTGGAATCTAATTTGATCACACATTTCACTGGTGCCTTGACTGCTCCTAAACGTAAGTACACATACGCCCTATGTTTGCATAGATATTTTTGAGGGTTGAAACTGGTATGAGAAGACAAGTTTTTAGCGCCTTCTTTGTACATTGCCACCCGCGTGCCTACTTGAGTGTCATAAAAGTGTCTTTTTGGGCATTCACGCGTCTGGCATGTATCTTATAAATTGGCGTGGGCGATTTTGGTTCGCTTGGCTGAATTTTGTGTAGGTACATCGCTTAGCACCCTGGCCGACTCCCATTTGTAGGCATATGCATGTGTGGAAGGTCATGGAAACATCCTCCTCGTTCGGCGATGTTCTCCACCACCAAGTGCTGTTTTGCGACTATAACATAGGGAAAGGCGGGACTGGCGGCTTATGCCTGCATGATGCAATGAGATAGGGTGTTGTCATATACCTCGGGGACTTCTTAAAATTATCATTTTCAGTGAATATAAAATACAAAAATTGACCTCGTGCCAAATTTAGTCCACGTCGACACGCGTCATTCTTTTCATTCGGAAATCACAAAACGAGTGTTCCGACCTGTTTGCACAGGCAGTTTGTTCTGTCTCGTACATTCCATTTTCGGTTCAGTGACATCAATATTCACAAAGTCGAAATGAATAGCGTATGCTTAGCTGAGCTAATTGACGATGAGTAGAATCTTGGGAATGCCCTAGCTCACAGGAATGATTATAAAAGATGGCTCCATCCTGCACATCATTCATCAGTCAAGCAGTGTTCAAATTGCTCGATACGCATCAACCATGAGAACCGTCATTCTCTTCCTTCTCGCTGGAATCTGTGCATTGGCCTACGCCGGTGATAGCCAATCATCCGACGCCAAGCCGCAAGGCGCCGGTGTTATTGGCAAAATCAAGGAAGGCGCTGGGAAAGTGGGCGAATTCTTCGGACACGTGAAGGACAAGGTGGTCGGCGCTGCCCAAGGTGCCTGGGGCAAAGTCACTGGTATCTTCCATAAGGGTGACAAGAATTCGGCCGGAGGCACCAATATCAATGTCAAGTGAATCTGATTCACAAGCCCATTTCTCTCTCGACATCCATGAGAGAAAACAAAGTGATTTGTAAGATTCACCAGCATTTGCACTTGTTTCTTGTGCCTGTTGCCGTCTTCACTGTTTTACCTTGAATTAAAAAACCACAAAGGATCGCTATGATGAGCTATCATACACACTCGTACAGAACATGAGTGACCAAGAGACACGCAGGATGACGCACTTTGACAGCTTCTGTGTGCATCTTATTAGCCCTGCCCTTAGATCACCGCACATATTTTGCGTACATTTGACGTGAGAGAGTTGTCAGGCAGTTCGAAAGCATGAGGACGCACAGTGCCTGCCCGTACCGTTGATCAAGGGCACTGTTATTGTTGCCAGGAGGAATTGAGCATTGACTGCGCCTGGGACGAGGGTCCCCTTAGATTTTTCATCTTAGGCTCTCCATGCAGTTGCGGGTACACCAGTCGAATTGAGCTATTTTGATATCCCGAAGTTAATAGCTCGATTATGTCTGCGCGTCATAGCAGATTGGTCGGACTATTCGTCAGTCTCTCATCAGCGGAGAGACAAAGCGGAGTGCGTATTGGGAACACTGTAATACATGTCCGCCGTGTATTGTAGTGATATCGATAAACCCGCTCTCGTAACATGCCAAGTTCCTCCCTTTGTCTTTGCAGCATGACTGTAATCGCGGATTCTCGGATCTACGGACATGCGAAATTTATAAAATCTAGAAATGTTGGGAACTAAATAAGCCTTCTTACAAGAAGCTGTCAGCCGTGTGTCAGCAGTATGTATCGCCAAGAGGATGACGATTTAAAGGAGCTTTTCAGGCAGGATCATAAGGTTATCTTTAGCCAGGCTTTTCATTGGCTCGCCTTCTGCGTGTAAGTTATGTTTAAAGCACCGCAGCTGTTCTTTTACCAGTCGTCGTTTTCCACCTGAGTAGCACACCGACTTCTCAGCTGGGAAGTCTCAAGATGGTTCGCGATGTCCTCAGACAAATCTTGTACATGATATTTGGTACCAGCAGTATCATCGCAAGTAGTTTTCTCATATTCGCTGCAATAAAAAGTAATGAGCTGCGTTTGCACATCTTGGCAGCCGCATTGGCCGCGACTGATATCATCAACGGTTTTGCTTTTGCGTTAACCGGCGGATATCGACTGCATGTGATCCTAAATAATCAAACATCTGTGCTCATTGCTCCTTGGGAGTGCGTATACACCCCATCAGTTAACCCTTTTCCCAATCGCTTACCATTCCGGATCAATGATGATCTTCTTGATCGCCTCCGATCGATTGCTCTGTGTGACCGCGCCGAAACGGTATTTTCACTTGGGTATGCGATACTCGCGCTCGCTGATGGGGTTCGCCGCACTGCACGGGTGCGGGGTATGGTCCTACGTGACCTACGACACGATGGTCGTCATGCCCGATCAGAAGACCACTACAAAATTCTGCTGGGATGCAAACTCCCCGTCGGTCCATGATTATGATTACTACAGTAACACCGTGTTCGTCAGTACTAGCGTTCTGATCATGACAGCAGCACTAGTAATTCTCAGATATCGGAATCGTGCATCTGGCCAGCAAAATGAAACCGAAAATTCAAATAATGTCCAGGCCATTTCGATGAGAAGAAACGCCAAAGCGGCTCGTCTGTTAGCCCTGATTTTGCTCAACATCTTTTCGATGTGGGTCGTGCCAGATATGATTGTGCTGGTGGTGGATGCACACGCGGGTGGAAGATGGTCCAGCGAGCTCGCACCTTTTTTCTGGTTATTGCAGCCCCTTCAAGGGACCACCAATTTGTTCATTTATTTTAGAAAAGGCAGCCCATTTCGTACAGCCCTTGCTGATTTGAGAAACCAAAACTCAGCGCAAACACTATCCAATACCAACAGGATCTTAAAACCAAAAGTCTATGCGAGGGCAGTGGGGTTAAAATAGCCAAGCTGGTGGGTTAACGTTCCACCCGTGCATAAACAATGCAGAATATATCATGCATCACGTAGATATTTACTGTAGCTTTTGTTCATGACACTTTCTCCTGGATGCATTTAACGTTACTGCGGGCTTGGATACATTCTGGATATATACAGTATACGATGGACGGCGGGCTTGGATACAGATACGTACTGCGGTCTTTTATCCTTCTCTCCTGTGGCAGCTAACAAATGGTGTCCCTACTGCCAGCATATCCCCCAATATGATTTTTCTGGCTATTGCACAGTATGCATGCCAAATTTTCGGAGCCTCCAAGACCGCTATGCTGTCTACAGTATGTGCTATATGCTTAGCATCCGATTGTTCAGACGTATTCGAATGTCAAAACACGGATTATAGTGCCGTGCTTAACCTTCGCGGGTGTTGGCTTGTCGAGGTGGCAAACGTAATACAACCTCAAAATTTCTTCTGATTAATTGAAGACTATAAAATTAACTTTGGCTTGTCTTGGCAAGTCAAATGCTAAATATCTTGCCAAGATAGTATTTCGATCGTGGCATGAACGTAAGCATAATTTTGGATTCAACTTGACAAGAAAACACGCCCTTGGGAATCATGGCAAGGCTCATTGAGATTATATCTCGTCCTTCCACATCCCCCCCCCCCCGCGCCACAACAGTACATTACTCACTCATTTAGCCTGTATTTCTTTCACATTGCAGGAAAAAATTTGCTATTCACGATTACATTTCAGACACGAGAAAATAAAGCATCTACTGTGAAGACACTCCGAACTCAAAATCGAACCGGTTTCAAAGCGCACAAAAGCGTCACTAATATGGCTTACTTTTTGATATTTCTCACCCGACAATCACGAAACTTCACGAATAAAAACTAATATGGAAAAATAAAACGCTTACATGGAAAATTTAAAAGCCTCTCTCTTTATGTTTCAAGTTCGAGTGTGTTCGCTCATCGTTCTGTCATGACGTCAGCAACTTGTAAACTCGAAGGTTTCCAACCCATATCGGCAGTATCGATGAACTAGACTGCTAAATTCACAGGGTGTTCAAAAATCGAGTCGCATCATCACTTCGTCAAGTGAAATTGCTCTCTAAAAAGCACAATTACTATAACCTGTTTTCTTTGAGAATATACACGCCCTCCACGTTACCGCATAGGCCGCGCGTTCATTCCCAAAGAAAACAGATACAGTAGTACAGGCGACTCCAGCTTTGCGTAGTCCTGACCTCAGCATCCGTGAACACCCTCACGATCGATTAAAAATATGTGATAAATGGGGTATGAATTGCTCTTTAAAAAAACTAAGAAAGTAAAGATAGCTGGCTGCGAATACACTCTGAACACCAATTAATGACTACTCCTACCGCAATTTTCTGAAGTAGCGAATTTGTAATGGCATCTTCCTCCAACAAGACAAAAGCTGAGTATAAACTTCGTACCGAGGGTTTTCCATGCAAGGCACAGTGCCAAGAGACTGCGATCAAATCTTTCTGAGCCTTCCCGCGGTTTAGCTTGCCGAGACACTTGCGAGGAAGTTGGGCTGACAAGTCAGAGCGGTGGCAAGGCTTGGCAGACTTTGCCACGACAGGAAATGCGGGTTTGCTTTCAACGATGCGGGCTCGAAATTTGAAGTACCGGTAGAAGCAGATGAAAGAAGCGCACGATTCATACAAGCAATGGGCGGGCACGTACCAACCTCATGCGCACAAAACTGCAATCGATCACGAATCATATTTGTCACCCATCTCATCACAGTGATCGATGAAACTTCTCTGGCTTTCGACCGTCTTCAATTCACTTCGCGCCCGGTTGAGTTCGATCTTGCCAGTCTTTGTACTTGGCAGGATCCAGCTTCGGGTTCTTGGGATCATTCGGTTCGTCGGAGCGATCCACGTTGATGACCTCAACGGCGACGTTCTTCATATCGATCAAACGCTTCCTCGGCGCCTTGCCTTTCTTGTCAGCCATGGCCGCTTCGAAGATCGCGCCAACAACGTCGCCTTGAGAAACGATTAGAAGCTAGCAAAGTGGCACTGATTATCGACGACCACCTGGCCACCAAGCGAACTTTGCGCAGACCACAGCAGCACTCGGAACCAACTGTCCTCACGGCACACAGAGTTCACAGAAAGAAGCAGAGTTTGCAAGGTTATGGTATGCGTTTGCGGTGCTTTCTTTACACTGCATGTTGCCCGTTGGACAAGCAACGCTGGTTGGTGCACCAATCGTACAATTTGTTGAAAAATTTTTCACTTGCAAGTCTCACTCATTTAGCCTGTATGTCTTTCACATAGCAGGAAAAATTTGCTTTTCTCGATTACATTTATAGACACTAGAAAATAAAGCATCTGCTATGAAGACACTCATCGTTATGGGGATTCTGGCTGCACACCTGTAGTCGTATGTGTGCCCGTTAATACCATTGCTATGATCGATCACATGAAAGGCATACTTTGCACATGCATTCCCTGCTCTGCTATAACGGCCTCTGAGAGTTCGTTTATTCTATACGCATAGTGTCGACGACAGCCTGCACAGCGTGTAATCCAAATCGGTCAATGCAAAGTCGTCGTGCGTCAAGCATTTTCATTCACACCTGGCAAACAGTTTCTAATTTTTTATTCATCAACGCGATCCTATTCCGAGCTCCGAAAGAAAACTTTTAATACTTACATCTCAAGTCCTTGGCTCGCGCCTGCCCATTACACCCCGTTTGAAACCATAGTTCCATTTAGGGCAGAAAATGAATGTCGTGTTATTGTCTTGGTTGCTTACTTGTCTTCTTGCCCTGACAGCTGCTAATCAACCCAAACAGGATTCTGATCCTGTTAGGCCATACTCTCCTCGCTTCAATTATACTAAAGCTGAGGGAGCAGAGAGCGAGGATATCCTTAGTTCCAATCACACAATCGGAAATTCGACGAAACCGTCAAAGCGGTTTTTCTTCTTCTTTATCCCGACCACTTTATTTGTTATCATACCAGCCATAGCGGCTGTGACCACTATCGTCGGCTCGCTGATATTATTGTACTTTTCACCGACAATCACATACGGCGTTTCCAGTGCCACCAATTACATGTACTGCCGTTTCTGGGCGAACTGTACAGTACCCTATGGAAATTTCACTTTGGGCAACGCAACACAGTTTAACTTCACTTTGAACCAACACGACACTGTACTCGTCGAACCGTGAGTCTCTTTGGACAGAAGTCAGATGTTTTGTACGCAGGAAATGTGTAGATATTATGTGCACTTTTGTGTGAAAATATTCTTCACCTGCTGAAATTTTGGTGATTTGTCATCGGTTTGTTTGACCATGCAACCGTCACTTTCATGTAGTGGGCGTCAGTACCGTGTATACTAGGCTTAGCAAGTAGAATAGATGTTTCTAGAGCACTGGTTCATGAAAATAAGATCAACGTGATTCTTCCTAATGCCATCTGTTCAAAGAGGGTTCGATGCAGGAGGCCAGTGGCATTGGACAGTCAAAGAGGTCTATAATGGCCTATTTAACGTCTGGATTTACCCGCGCCTCAAAGTCCTCCCTACCAACACTCGCTCGAAGCTTTTCCTAAAATCGCTATGAGTGTCACTACCTCGCTGTTTCATCTTCTCCTATTTCTTGCTTCCGTTCATCACGTCATTGTGTCCTCAGCCACTGTCCACAGACCGGCCCAAAGTCATGGCCTCGCCCATGTGACAGATGACGACAGTCAAGATCAGGCCAATAAAACGGCTCACCTTCGGATCGTCTACGATGGCACGAACAATGGTGTTAAAACAATATTCAGCAAATTTACGGGGCGAGCACTCATGGCGAGAAAGGCAGCGTCCGGAATTTGGAGCTATTTCAAGCTCGAGAACGCGCCAGCACTGTTCAATGTGGCGGAACAGGCGTTAAATGTGCTGGGGACTGTTAGTACATTCTTTATGTCGAGTAGTCTCTCTGTTGGTAAATAAGAGGTCTCGTATTTTTGTCCATGATTTATTGGACGTAATAAAGTTTGTGCAAGTTGAACCTTTGTCTACCTACTGGCAAGGGGAAGGGGGGAGTGAGGGGCAAAATCGTACCTTGCGCGCTGCGAAGAGGGCAGCGCAGATGTCATGCTTGAGTTCCTGGTATGGCATACATCATTTTCTCAAACCCAATTAGCTGCACCGCAGATTTTTAAAATACGAAAAATAGTTTTCCTCGCATGTAGACTATCAGACTGACAAAGTGAGTTTGCCTTACTTACGAGTCGCATGGAATTCAAGCACAAAATTACATTAAGATTTCCTTCTCACGTCAGTGAGGTACGTTTGTATGCTTTGGTACGTAAGTTATACCGGTCTTGACTTCCAACCCTTTATGACGTAAGAATAGCCCACGCTAATGCGATGCAGTCTGCTGCTTGTACAGAGAATTCTGGCTCGAAATAGGGTTTGCTCATCACACAGTCAAATCCAAATCTTTCATTCGTAGTCATACAAAAATTTTCTATTTGAGCCTTATTCGAGCATCTGCTGGTCATTGACTAGCTGACTGGCATTCGAGCATTACTCTGGTACTAAAAAATTTTACATCATGAGGGCCGTCGTTATTGCTTTGCTCTTCACTTTTGGTGTGGCGTGCGCAGAAGTCGGACGAGGCCGACGATCGGCAGTACAGTCTGTGTCATTTCACCTTTCGCCTGAGAAAGCTTTGAACACAAGTAAGCTGCTGGTTTCGTATGTGATCCTCGCTACATTATTTGTTCCGAATTTCAGTTTTTGGAGAAGAAGGCAATAAGAACACGAGATCTGGGAAACAAGATAGAAGCTTTTTGTCCTTACTCTCCTTCTTCGGCTCTCTACCATCGCTGTACGCTTTGGGTAAAACAGTGTACGACAATGCCCCAGCAGCACTACAAAGCGCATCCAGCATCGGCCATTCGGTAGTCGCTGCTGGTCAGTCAGCCGCTGGATGGATCAGTGGAAACGGTGCCCATTTGTTGAGTGCCGTAGGAAACGTCGCTTCTTTCATTAGTGGTTCGAAGCCAGCGGCTCAACCAGCTGCTCAAAGCCCGAAATGAATAAAGGTTGCAAAATAAAATTTTGGTGTATGATTATGCGATAGAGGCGGAATTTGAGGCTGTTTCGTAATGACTCAATTAATGTCATGAGAAGTGCCAGTGTGAATACAAGATTTGAATAATCCTGTCGGCCTATGTCAGAAATCAAGTCATCAAGCCCGACCATGACAATACTAAGAGGGCTTCCCGAGCGAGCTGAACTGGCATCTTAAACTTATTTTATCCGTTGCAAAGAATCTGTCAAAAATATCTATTACATTAGCTAATCTCAGATCTTTATCGGAAATCAAAAATATATAACTGTGGGATCAGACGGAATGTCCGTAGTGCCCGTTGTGACTGAGCAAGCAAGGGCACTTCGGAAGGCATGCTCATGCGAGCGCCAGATCAAGATAAGCATTTATGACAATGCCATATGTGACAAAATGCAGTCGCTCAGTCTTTGTCGATAGTCAAAAAGCCACTTTTTGTCACTCTTCATGGTTCTGATAAAGCGCTTCTTACACATCGATGAAAGCTGGCTCAAACTTGACCTGTCATAGCGCCACAAGTTCATGACAGGTAGTGCATGCAATTAAGCCCCACGCACATTTTGCTCTTGTCTTTGCACAGCAGGATTGACAAGCAGGCGGCCAGTCGTACACGATAGGCAATTGCCATATTCGACAAGCCGAAGCCGACTTTTCAAAACACCTGCTGCATTAAGCCCTCTGATTCCGGTTCATACTGTGCCAAGACCAGACTGGTTGGTGTATAGTCTGCATCATGCACTGCAGCGTACTTCTGGCTTTGTTCTCGGTTTCTCTTCTGTCCACTATCGAAGCAGACGACAATAAAATTTTTGAGATAAAGGAATTCAAGTTTCCTCAAACGTGGCTAAACAAGTTCCACCTTCACTTGGCCCAAGCTAGGCAACGCGTGGCCAAGAATCGGAGAGTTGGTCAAAAAACGTTTTGGGACTGGGGCTTGTACAATTATTTTGCCGATACCGATCAACTCGGACCCAAAGAAGCAAAAGCTAAAGATGAAAGCAAACTGCATCAGGTTGTTGGGAATTTGTTGAACAGCTACCGTGTCATGCATTGGTGATTGGCAGACTGTTGTGCGCATGTTGGGCAGTGTTGTCTCGGTCTTTGAAACTTCCTGGAACAGTAAACCCTGACAAGGATCTGTGGTGCTATAGCCGTACGTAACACGCGTCAGCTTCTCGGCTCCAAAACTGAAACAATGACATGAACCGAAACCATGACATGTGACCTTTACGTTTCCAACCATAATCGCGTCATAACGATCAGTCGCGTCAGCATGCACGTACTCGACATATGACTCCAATGAATGCGTCATAAGAAATTGACTTCCATATTTGGCAACTGTCCCGATTTCAAAATCGACTTTGATCACACCCACAAGCAAAAACGAACTTTAGCTTTTTACTATGCACTCAAAGGCTTGACCAGCATAATTAATGACGCTGGCAATAATCAAATTCTTCAGGTCTATTTGAACATCAGCGCTTCATTTCGCAATCACGTCATCACAATTGCTAATAAGCTTGGATAAAGGCCTTGGTGGTGTTCGAAGTATTGTAGTATCCCTCTTCAGTCTTCTGATCCTTTCAGCCGAGCGTAGCAGCAGCTAGGAAGCCGCATAGCGTTTGCTTGGTGAAATGCAAATTTTCCTTTCCCTCCTACTTTTGTGCGCCGTGGCAGCCATGTCGGCTGCTTCGAACAGCCCACAGTTCAGAGTGAGCTTTGATGCTCAACGTTATGCCGAACGGATCTTCGACGAAAGTTTTCCCGGCGTTAGAAGCAGCGTGAAGCAACGAGGTATGACTGGACTGATCATCTGGAATGATATTATGACCCTGCTGACTGGTGGACGATTTGGAAGCACTGCGTTCGGAGGGCAGCCAGGCGGAGTGGTACAAGGTAATGGTCAAGTGCAAGGTCAGAATCCCCAAATTCCTCAGGGGCAAGAGGTCCCCCAAGTCCCCCAGGTTCCTCAACTTCCACAAGGACAAGGCCAACCTATTGCAGGAGGTGTCGGATTTGGTAGTGGAGGTGGATTGATTGGCGCCTTCGCAACCATGATCGGAACTGGTTTGAGCGTGGCTGGTAGTGTTGCTGGTTCTTTCCTGAGTGCTCTCGGGTGATGTTTTGTGCCGTATTGAGAATATAATTAGCGAAAATGCACTGTATTATGGGAGACGTGACTAAAGCCGGAGACATGCGATTCCTTCCAGTCTTGCCCTCAAGATAGTTGTACTGGGATGCAGCTAACAATACATGAATAAGCATATAGAAGGGTAAGAGAGTTCCCGCCTCAAGTCATGGTCAGCACGATGCTGTGTCACAGATTCAATGTCTTGTCTAGGGTTGAGGGGGAATGATGGCCCAGTCCCGCTGCGTTGGTAGCACCATCATTACTGGCGCCGTTTCCTGCAGCGTTCAGTTGAACATGAACGATGCCCCCCCCACGTTGAAAAAAGCTGGCAAGACTTGTAAGAATGCTTATAAGTCTGTTGAGTTTACTTGCAAGAAAATCCTATAAGACTCCTTGCAAGAAGTCGTCAGAGCTACAAGATTACTTACAAGATGTGTTCAGAGCTACAAGATTACTTACAAGTAGTGGTCAGGGCTACAAGATTACTTACAAGAAGTGGTCAGATCTGTAAAGTGTACTTACAAGAACCACACAAGACTACTATAAGATCACTTATCGGGATTCTCGCACTACTGCAATCGATACTTTTTCTTTTCGACACACATGACTAATTACGTAAAGTAACTGAATTCGCATACGTATCCATATGGCAGATCATAATTTCAAATATTCACACCGCATCGAGTATTCATCAACCAGTTCATCCTTTTTTTCCTTATCGCCATGAGCATCGTAAAACTGTTGAGCAACATGTGTTCCTTAGCCCTCGAGCATTATGTGTTCCTTAGCCCTCGAGTGCGCCTTATGGTGCTTGGCTATGGATAAAGTATGGCATGAGATATGACATTGGTAATTTCACTTTCTTCCTTTGTGATTGCTTCCGCTTCGATGTTTCGGTGGAGTCATCGAATACCTCATCTATGATAGCACAATCTTCTCTTGGATAACGACCTTCTTCAGTAAGCTTTTAATAAAAAAATGCCTGAAATAGAAACCACAGATTGGAGTCTTCTTGTCAGACAGATCTCAGGATCTGATCGTAACCACAATCATTTCTCACACGAGAGTATGAGAAATTGCGCGCGCATTCAGGTAAAACGATAAGGCAGTGGGCATCTGATCACCCAGAGGCCGGTCCATCACCTGTACACACACGCGCGGCGACGAGAAGACGAGCTGAGCTGGTGACCGTCATTCGCACTATTGGAAGAGGTGTGAGTCTGGGAGAAGCGAGATCAGAACTAGTCAGAGGTCCTCCAATGCACTGCTATGCTATTCAGCGCGCAGAGCCCGGCATGAGGATTGAGTCCACATAGTGCATATTCGAACAGATGATCGATCCTCTGTGGGTGGGTGCGTGGGTGCCTGGGTTTCAGATTTGCAGAGCACAGTACTGAAGTCATCATCGGCTCCGTGTTGGTGCTAAGTCTGGATAAACCCTTGCTTACTTGCGTCTATTTGTTGCGAAATCAAGTCTTTGCTGATATCAGCTCAAGTTCTACCTTTCTTTGATGGGGATCTCCGTCCAAAGAGCTTTCGAAATCACGCAGTTTACGTCCCAAAGCGGCTTCATCCTTAATTCCCGATTTGACCAATTGTGCTTTTCTTTGTTCCAGACATACTTTTAACAAGACCGCTGTAAAAATGGCTCAGGTTTCTGAAGAACTCAAGTGAGTCAAGTATCTTACTTTCAAAACAGGCGACACCAGTTGGATCCTTCTCAGCTAATAGTTTACGCTTTTGACCACCGGATTGTTTCGGCTAGCTGGGATCAAGAAATTATTTGCAATACGTTCTCCCACATTGTTGGAACTACCTGTTTCAGAAAACTCGATATCTCCCAGACACTGATGAAGCAACGTGTTAAAAAACGACGCGCTGTCTTTTTCCATCTAGAGCAGTTTCTACAAAGTATAAGGCTTGTCTTCATGATCTACAAAGCAGCAAACGAGCTTACATCTTCTGCAGTGAAGAAGTGATCGACTTTTTCCTCAGGAAATACCTAACATGGAGACGCACTATAAATATTTTTGAACGCCTAACCATCAAAGTTTGTACGTACCTGCCGGCGGCTAGCGTTCGCGTTCGAATTCAGTTTTTCCTGCATTGCGCGAATGGCCACATCGCCTTATTATTGCGTTGGGTTTGATTATTGATTTCATTGAGACGTTTGTCGATTTTTGCTGACAAGTTGTCCGCACGACGCTTTCTTGCAAGACTTGTCCTTTTCGCTTACTGCTTTTGCCCGAAACAGTTTCCATGGCAGCCGAAGTTATCGTAATTATCAGATCGAATAAAATTATCAGTAATAATTGGAAACAAGATTAGTTGCAAAATCACGAACAGAAATCTCGTGCTTTGAATGTGACGCGGGTAGAAGGACGCCAAAGCTGGCTCACCAAGGTATATCTAGCATGTGCGCACAAAGAAATATCATGGTGACGTGAAAACCTACAAGAACTCTGGCAAGAGTGACAAGAAGATGATCGTGCAATATTTATGATAAGCAGCTGCATGCACTTCCCAAACAGTAAAAGTGCACGATGCTACCGCTCTCCATTCTTGGCTTCTTTGATCATAAGCTAAGATAAATAGCTAGTGGTAGCCTGACTGGGACAATGTTTGGACAAAATGCAACTCGAAAGAGGTGCAAATCTGCAAAGTCGGCGCAACTGCGGCTTAAAAGACCGTATTCATATTCATACGACACAACAAATAAATGATCTGGCGATTCTGTTCGACCGAATATCCAGAATGAAGCTACTGATTTCAGTCAGGACATAATTGATTTTGGGTTACATTAACGAGGCGATTGCACTTTTCTTATTCAAAAATATGGGTCTGATTAATGGTTTCTCTTTGTATAGGGCCAAAACTTCTTTCCAGGACTTACAAGATTTCTTGTGTGTTTGCGTGATTTCTTGCAGACCAGAGCAACTCTGACAAGACTTCTTGGCAAGACAAAGACAAGACGAGAAGTCTTGCCAACTCTGACAAGCCTTCTTGTAAGTCTTGTCAGCATCTTGTGACTGGCAAGAAAAGCGACAAGAAAAACCTCCTCTTGGAAGGATTCTTACAAGTCTTGCCAGGAGGTCGTAAGAGCTGTTAACGTGGGACTCGCCGCCATTAGCTGCTACCATGCTCGTATCACCGATGTGAGGCCAGTCTAAAGAACAACATAAGCTAGGAACCGTCTCTCCTTGCAATTTGCAAGTCACTGTTACTGAGGCGGTGGTCGTGCCCAGTCTCGTGATGCCCAGAAGTACGTGGATTACGCGGCTTGTGTCCAGCGGGTCCTCGGATGATGTCTACGTTGCTATTTGCATTTTCCCATCGCACGCTCGCTGTACCACCATCGGTTCCATCGCCGCCCCGACCTCCAGAGTACACAGTCACACCTGAAAAGGCCAAGGGCACACTTATTTATCATTATCAGTCCATGTTACAGTATATTCAGGCTCTCCTAGGATTGCTCTTACCACCTGCGCTGCCTCCAGTCACATCGAGCTCATCTCGCTGTGATCTCTTGGAAAATGACCTGGTGGTCAGGCAGGCCAAAATCACCAGCACAACACCTTTCGCCATTATAGCACGCCTCTGAGCACAGTTGGCAACAAGTCCAGCGGCCATTGCTTATATATTTCTCGCACATCCTGATGCGTGGTACGAGCATTGGTGAAAGCCAAATACTGTCTTGATGGCACTTGACTCTGGTCCATAAACATGCACTGTGCACTTCTCAAGCTGCCCACGCTTTACGCAGGTTTGGTTCTTTGTATATATTCCAACAAAAACAGTGGCAACGGATGTAAAACGAATCTTGTCAGGAGGGATGACAAAATCTACTGCACGAATATGTGGTGCTCATGTGCATACGATGCGTGTCAAAATTTCACGATTTGCTGGTCTGACAATGGGCGAGGCGAACATCTGCATGTCATATTTGTGTGTGCTGTGCTACAACCCCGTCTCGTAAAATTGGAGCGTACACTGAGAAGTAATCTGTAAAAAAGGCTTCTGATGCTAGTACGTGGTGTTTTCTAAAGATACCTTCCGTCGGACTACCAAGGAAAAGAGAATTCTTATTTCGGATCAGATCACCAACGAAAACTTGTCATTATCATGCCATAGCCAGCACAGCAATACTTCTAACATCAAAACCTCTTTCACTCAAAAACATGAGTTATTCAAAATAAAACACAAAAATCAAACGCAATTATTGTAAAATATAGATTAAACAGGCCTGCATACGTTCGTCTGGTCATTAGTACATGACGTAGGTTGGAGGGGGCGATTGATACGTGGTAGGAGGCGCTGGCATTGGCATTGGCATTGGCATTGGCATGCTCATGGGCATGGACTGCTGGCACGGATATGGTGCATACGCTGACGGATATCCATTGGGAGGAGTGTCGGAGATACAAGGTCTATAACGAAACCGTAATCAGCATGTGAATTGCAGAGGCGGCGCTTTTGCAGTTTGTCCCCCCAACCTCTTAAATCCAGTCCATCCTAGCCTATGCCTAAGGCTAAGACTAAGCTTATCCTGGCCTAAGCCTACGGCTAAGACTAAGCTTATCCTGGCCTAAGCCTAAGGCTAAGACTAGGCCTAAATCCAGCCTACCCTAGCCTAGGCCGAAGCCTATTGGGGGACAAAGTGCAAAGTGCCCCAAAGGCAAGGTATGGCCTCATACTTAATTTCCACTGACGGAGCACCAGGAGTGGCACCGGATATCAGATTCGGCATGTAGACGACGGTTGGGCTGGAGGCGGCCTTGGATTCGCGCAGATATATTATCGTGAGGATTATTGCAATTATGTTGAACAGTACTGAAAAGGTGAGCAGTATGTGAAATACCCGTGCAGACAAAACAAAAATAACATGGCTTACTTTGAATACACACACCCGCTAGAATTATCCATAGGATCACCGACAGTGCTTTCACCACCCCCTCGACACAGTGAAAGAGCTCATCGTAATCGTCAGATCCGTAATCCAAGTTGACACGCCAAATTACGATCAAAGCGACACCGATAATGCACCCGATCACCCCCGTGACCAAATGTACCACACTCAGGCATCGACTACGTAATTTAGAAAACGCTACGATTCCAACTCCTCCACTAACCAGACCCCACCCTCCAAGGAATAAGCCACCGAGTGCCAACACTATATTCTCAAGTGATTCTACACAATCAAAATCAAAACTGATGCTGCATGCAACGGTGCCCAATATGATCATGGCCCCTCCCAGGATCAGCTCGGCTGCCGATAATAATTGTTGCCATATCAACGATTTAGGATCCTCCTCGTGGCCAATAATTCGAAGAGGTTGCATAGGCGCCGTCATTTTGGTGGACTGATTGCGATGATAACAATTTACTGAATGATACGAAATGCACCAAGAAGACTAAACAGATCGAGCAACTGGAAAAGAATCCAGTTTTTCAGCGACCCCGCACGCGCCTCTACAGGGTCCAAAGGCGAGTTTGTTCAGCCAACGCACGTTCTTTGCAATGATGGTGGATTGAGGGATGATAGGGAGTTTGGCAGATTCACCGCAGTGCACACAATAATCATCTCGAACATTCGAAGATGGCACCCATTCTACCACGCTGTTCGGCTGTGTCGAAAGGATCGTATTTTGTTTTTGTCGGTCTACAATCTTTCTGTGGTGTATGTACAGTATGTGCTGTGTGCCATCCACCGTATAGTAGCCACGTCTTTCTTTAGGAGCTACATCCCACTATGCATAGTGTAGTACGTAGATGTCCAAGGCACCAGCCCCAACAACAGCACCAGCAACATCAGCCGATACCTAAGGTACGAACCACCACAAGAGGATACTCCCACGCGACTCATGCATGCAGCTTTATGCCGAAAAGCGAGAGCTGACTGCTAAATGGATTGTTTCCGGTAACGTCGGGGGATGGGTAGATTCCAAGCTCTAAGGCCTGAAATAGCGCACTGAATGAGTTTTATGCAGCCCACCAACAGGATCCAATCGATGGCAGCCCATCGATAAGATACAGGACAGTATATCATATCGTATCAAACATTTGGAGCAGCTTAGATCTATCTAGACCCCAAATTCCCATCGCGCCCAGCACTCCGTGCAAAAGAAAAAAGATAACTGAAGGTAATCCACTCACAGTCGGACACGGCAAAACTCAAACAGGAGACAAAAACTTAATTTTTAGCCTGTCTGATAACTAGCCTTCAATTCGCACTATTCAGTGGGAAATACCCATGGTGATAATAGATCACACTAAAAATCATACTGGTACTCGCTCGACAGAAATATAATTACTGGCAGGCCACCAATTCATCAATAATCGCTGAATCGTGGTTCCGCTTTGCACGTGTTCACGTCTTCCCATTCCGAGCATTGCTGGCATACCACGTCGCAGCAGTAGATGAAGCGACACTGGAACAAAAGTACGACACTGGAACAAAAGTAGAAGGCATATATTTTGGCTGTTATGATTGAAGTTGACACGCCAGAATCGTTTGGTCACTGCACAGGTAGTACTTAGCCAACAGTCCATGTCAGAATAGGACCTGCAGCATCTGCACCCAACCTCTTTATTTCGCACGGGATGTACAGCAGCCTACCAACCTTCTCTACGGTATAGGACCAATGCTAAGAGAAGTCGGCGTCACCTACCCCGCACTTGTAGGTCTTCAACGTCTGTGTGGTATCGAATCCACGTCCGCAGCACATGCTGTCACAACTGTCTGGCCCGATCGACGTTCGGTTGCATCTGCGGCCGCTAGTGCCTGGGTATCCCGTGAATGGGTCACTGTTACAGTAATCTGGCGATGGGTCGAAAAATACCAGGCTCAAAGGATCAATGTTCTTGATTGGACGACGGTCTCCACTGGAAGTCGCCGTGTATCGCATGGGTTGATCGTATCGGCGGTAGGCAGTGTACGGTGTGTTGGCTGGCATAAGACCTGCTCCTTGATTGGTCATGCTCACTTGCAGGGCGGAGTCGTATTTGCGACGTAGTGCGTCCCCGATGGCGTCAAATTTGGGAAGCGCGAACCAACATGTCCGCATACCACATGAGCCAGACACCCCGTGACATTTGCATTTCTTTTCTGGACTTCGCCGGACAATCTACGTAAAGATAGAAGACGGAGTTTGGCACTATGCCTTGTGGCCAGGGTTTTATCACCCCAGCGTGCTTTCCGGGTGTTGACGTCACTGTAACTGAGAGCCTTATCAGCTTCCTGTTCTTTATCGTCCGTAATCTTACTCCTCATGAGCCCCAGGAAAAAGGTCCCATAGAGAGTAAGATTGGGCCTTACAATGAAAGGCATTATCTGTAGATTACGGGATAATGCACGATGACATCGATGGTGACTACAGTTCGTTGAAAAAAATTGTTCATTCGGAAAATACTTGAGTATTTATCAAAAATCTGACTACTTGTCGGACCACCCACGTGAGACTAGTCGTGCTGTACCCACCCTTCAGACTCACCTTTCTTCCAGCCCGATTGTTGTGCAAGTTCATGAGTGCCCTGCCATCTCTCGATGCTTTCTCACTGGCATCGACGAAACGACGGGCCACAGTCGAGGAATAAGGAATGTTATCCGAGCAGCCACCCCAGTGGAACTGTCCTTGTTGGTCGGCCCCTCGTCCCTTGTTGCTCCAACGCTTGTCACAGTGGCAATCGGTCAAGTCACCTTTGGTGCATGCCTTTGCGATCGAATACATAACTCCAGCAGCAGTAATAGCGTAGACAAAGGCTGATTCGGAACTTCCGGCTGAAAAGGGGTGCAAAAAACAGTCTTGCAGTACCTCAAAACTGCAGCTATCGACTGACTTACGCTTGAGCACGATCTGTCCGATGCCGTTCTTTTCGATAGCAGTACAATTCCAACGGTAATTGGAAAACTGACGTTGGCATTCGCTAACCCCGTACCGCACTCCCTCCCCCACGGCAATCATCAGTCCCGGGTTCATGCGACAGATCCGACGTTGGTATGGTGATAGGCGAGGAATAAGGTTGCAAGTGGCTGGACTACCCGCCGTACCCACTGCGGCTATGTGAAGCTGGGATGCAAACCTAAAATTGAGATCTGAGTGAACATCTGACATTGGAAATCAATGCCATCAACATTAGGCAGTCACTCCCTGACCGCCCGTCACCGTCTCCTGCGACCCTGCTTACCAAAACCTTGAAGCCGACAAGTGAGCAGATATGAGCAAACCCAGAATTAGTTCGAGACAACGACGCTTCATGTTTGTTACTGCCAGCCAGACCAGTCCAAAGCGAGCAGACCACGCGGCTACAGTAAGCTCAGTGCGAAGGGTCTGGTCAGTACGGGCAACAAAAACAAAACGGGCGTCTCGGCCGAGCCAGCATTGCGTCTAGCCTGGCGGGTTCGGTCAAAGCGTCGTAGGGTCCGAACAAGACAACATTGACCTTCTTTAGCCATGGGCGGCGATCCGTTTGAGGCAGGCGTAACCTGTCATTGGGACAATATCGTCGTAGAAATTGCAAAAAGCGGGACCGAACGAGGATTCTTAATTGAGGCATAAAAATTCGGTAACTACCTTTCTGCCTGCCTTTTGCCAAAAAAAGATGCAATGGAGAGAGCCAGTTTATGAGCCAGGTCCATGCGATTTCAAGGGTGAATGGACCGACTGGGACAGTTTGCTTATGGAAATAAAAGGGTTGTTGTAGCATAAGGCTATGATCCCGGTCGTCCTTGCCAAAAGACTCATCCTTCACACAAGCAAGACCGTTCACTGTAACACGTCCGCACCAGCACAAAGACCTCTTCTTGCAGAATAACCGAATACAACCATCATTTTTCATGCGCACATGCTCGAAACCATACCATCCCCTTAAGACAGCCACAAAGCGACCCTGATTCGAGCACAATCAATACACTTCAAGTTCAAATATGTATCTTCAAAACTTCAAGCCTTTTATGGTTTCGCAAGCGCAATTGTAAGCTGCCATCAATTCATCCCTGGCCTTCTCGACAGCAGCCGCCGCATTCTCATTCGTTGACACGTCGGAGTCGAATACGGTGGACAACAGTGCTCGGACACTGTCCGCGGCGGGAGTGATGTAGTCGCGGGAAATACGTAAATATACGTCCAGCAAATCGGTTTCCTGGTTCAACTCGTTGCGAGTCTGCATCAAGTGCGAGAACAGGCGACCGTACTTGATCCAAGATTGAGTCAACTGCTCGAACGCTTTTTGAGATCGGACGACAGCTTGGCGCATTAACTCGACGGTGGTGTAGACCGAGCCAGCTGGGGCACTGATCGATGATTTGGACTGGGGTTTCCGCGGATATCGATTGAGGAAGGATGTGATTTGTACCAAAATTTCGTTCGAATGATCAAGGGCACGGCGTAGAGCTGATTTCATGAGCTGGTGGGTTTCTGTGACCACCTTCGAGGCCGTTGTGATCTGGAAGAGCTTGTTATTGAGGGCTATGCACGCTGGGTGTCTGAAGGCACACTTTGTTACCGATAACATGAGCGTGACTAATTTGGGGCCTGGTGTCATGCTCACGATCAGTTCTGCAGTAGGCCCATCCATAATGCCGTATCTTTGATTAGGACTTACACTGTACATGGTCACAAACACGACAATTATACCACAGGCCTGTGCCTTGAGTTCAAAAAAACCACTTCCGCTGCATCACTAGCACCTACCGTCAGTTTGTGACTTGCAGACTTGGCGACCTCCTCGACGTACTTTTCTCCTAGCTCGATTGCTTGGCATCCGCACAGAACCAAGTGCACCACATCCGCCCTCATGCAAGTGGCCCATTGGAAGATCTTCAAGGCTCCTTCCGCCTCAGTAGCCAACTGCCCATCGTAGCTATTGAACAACAAACTGGCATCCGTACCCATCATGGTCATCAACACTGTCTGACCCATCAGTGCCACCGAGGCTGGGGCAGATGTAAGCAGGTGCTCGAAATCGAATTCGGCTTCTTGGCTCATTTCAGAACGTCAAATGGAGGCGAGGCTGCTCTTTCGGACAGACAGGTGCTGGACAACCTTCTCACCTTCACTCCGATCCCGAGACTGACACTGGATACTTACCTGCACCCTTCCCCAGTTCATTATCCTAACTGGCACAAATAAGGGTCACTCGCAGTTTACGTGCCCACTGACCAACGACCTTCAAACTCGACGTTTTCTTCGTCCACCGGTCACTTTCAGGCCATTCACTCCTCGCAGTCGGGTTGCGCCTTCACCCGATCCAATTTCGTGACAGAGCCCGCAAAACGGCCTCAACTTGTCTGTTTTAAAACCACATTTCATCATGTAGGGTGTATATTCATTGCACAATGCACGTACACACATGAAAAAAGTGATCAAAGTGTGCTCTGCGGCACACGTATCCAAAGACGGAATAACAAATATACCCACACAACCAATAAATAGGTTGCCTATTCCATGACACTTGCACATTAACACTGCCAAACCTAGTAGTTATAGAGCCTCGCCAAACCTACCCATAATACATAAACAATGGAGTCGACCACAAAGTTATCACACAACTGCCAAGATTAGAATCGATACAATCACGGAACAGCAATCATCACAGTTTGGTGCCTACCTCCATCTCGATCACTCGACCAGTCGGCCCAATTCAGCCTCGTAGACTTTAATGCTCTCTTGATCGTACAACACGAAATAAACCTGTTTCAAACTTCCATTACTGTTGCCTTGTTTAAAGTAATTTGATATGGCACGCAGAATAGTTTCCGCCGCGGCTTGTTTTGGGAATCCCCCTCTGAAATGACGAGAGACACTTGTGGAGCTACAACACAGATGCTGCCTGGCACCTCAAACCCTGGCGCCTGAGGGAGAGAACTACGTATTTATCTCCCCTGGCTGGGACACGGCAACCCGTCTGGTCAACGTTTCAGCCGCAGGCGTAGTCGTAAGCCTTGATCTGGTCAAAGGTTTGTCCGCCGACATTCTCTCCGACGCCTGCCAGGCTTGGTTACACACTTGCACACATGCGGGAGCGGATAGGGTACAAACTGATGGGGTACAGGCAAGGTGTAATGGTCATTAATTGTATCACGTGCAGGACCCGGGCTACAACGAATCAGATAGGCAGATGTAGGAGTGTACTAGCCATGGATCGAATGCTATTACAAGTACCGCGCTGCCATACACTTCTCTCAAACTCCTCCGCCGCGTCCTGAACTGGCTGGGTAGGATGACTGACTTGAAGGAATCTTCAATACTTTTGTGATTGGACGAAAATTTGGCTGAATCCTCTCGAGTAGGTATCGGATAGCACTAGCCCCATCAAAGCGATTTCGCTCTCCAAGCACTCACTTCCCGCTTCCAATCGACGGAAAACAAATCGATTTCAGATTCTCTTTTTCAGCAAGCTTCAAGCAATTGACCACCGTCGTCTCCAAATCAGCAACGCCATTCGTGCTCGGCCAGGTCGGACCATTGCAGTGAATCACACGAGCAGCTCCGAAATGGGCCCCGTCGCTGATCACGCCTGAAACGGACTCGTCAAAGTAGCCGTTAGCTGCTTATAACCTAACACACATCCTCACAAACTTGTGTCTGACTGTGAGCGCAATCAAACCCACGCGCTTAGCCCCAGCCGAGTACCCCGATACCAAACTCACCCTCTCCCACGTCCAACGGTCCGAATTCTTTGCGCAAAGCGCTAACGATTCTTGTAAACGCCTGTCCGCCTACTTTCGCTAATTGAGAACCTGTAAGAGCGATCTTTGTGATCGTTGTTCCCTACGACTACTCCATCATACTTACCGATTTCACCACCTAAATAAAACCCGCTGTTAGTCGGGTGCACGATAACGTCAGCAGCCACGTCCACGATGTCACCAGTGATCACAGTCAATTTCTGACCACCGCCCAACTGTTTTTCGCTCAAGGTGGCTACTCCATCGACGCTGGTCGCCGCCGCCTTTCCGCCTTTCCCCTTTAAACATAGGAGCATAGTCTATCAGTCTGGGCTCAAAGAAATCGAGAAGTTCGAAATGGTGAAGCCAGAAACGTAAGAAGCACAATCATGGCACTATTACAAACCGAAACCACCACCTCATGCAGTGCATATAGAAGCCACTATGGACAATTTATTTAGTGGATGAAGCGTGCAACCAGCAACTAGCGAAAACACCATATTCGAAAGCAAAAGCTAAATATAACGGCAGGATCAACCTAACAAAGCAAACTGAAAATTAAAAGTATGAAACACCGAAACTTTAAAGCATAACTGCTGTTAGTAAGCCATAAAACCTGTTTACTCACTGACCTTCCCGCCTTCGTTGCTACTCTGCTTTCCTTTTCCACCCGCTGGCGCTTGACGACGTATTACTCTGTTGGGCTTCTTTCCCACGGCGCCACCAGTCTTTCCCTTTTTCGGTTCCGGAGTTGGCGATGCTGGCTTTGGTGCAGCTGCTTGAGCAGTCGAGGTAGCTCCACCAATCGTCAAAGCGCCTGGAAAAGCTTTCCCTTTCTTGTTCGCCAGTAACTGAGGCAAAATATTTGGCAGTACGCCGCCAGAAGCGATGGTGACTTTCTTCAAAAGCTAGAAAAGTAAGAATTAGCTGTATTACTGCTGCAGTGTTTCTACTTATGAGTCGGTTTTTCCATGCAACAAAATTCATCAGCATACGCGATTCAGCTCTTCATCCGTAGCCACAGCGAGCAGAATATGACGAGGATTGATACGGGTACGTTTGTTGTCACGTGCAGCATTGCCCGCCAATTCCAAGACCTCGGCTAAAAGAGGAAAGGTCATTAGTTCGACGCTTGGAATTTCACGCCGTAACACATTAAAAATTATGCAATGTAAAATTTATATTGTCAGTACAAAAAGAAGTGTTTCAGAGACTCTCTCGAAATAGGCGACCGAAACATTAAGACCATTGAAAAACAGAGGAGCCGCTCATGAACTATAAGAGCAGATGACATTAAGCAGGCCCGAAAAACGTAAGTTCCTAAATAATTGCAGCGATTCCTCATGCCTACAGTACAGGTGCACTAAACCGGAAAAACCGATGAATAGCTACATAGGCCTAAAGCAAGAAAGCGTACCCTACAGCAGGACTCTGCGTAGAATCAAAGTAAAACCCCGTTCCGTTCTCCTTACCACTAAGATATTCCAAAACAGCGGCTAAATAAACCGGAGCTCCTTTCATCGTTCGCAATAAAGTGGCTTTCTTTAAATATCGATGAATGCGGGCAACAGGAAAAACGACACCGGCTCGTTTCGACCTTGTCATTTGTTTTCCTTTCTTAGCTTTTCCACCGGCACCACGCGACGACATTTTTGGAATTTGGTATAAAAGATTGGTCGAAAATTTCAAATGCAAAATAAAAGCACTGCTTCTTGCGATTATATAATATTATTATCATATGATATATTATCTATAATCGATTGCGATTATAGATACGAGTTTTGCTAATTTCTTTCGCAATCCACAATTAATTTCCTTTCCGCAATCCTAAGGAAATTTTCTCTCACCCTCTGGCACGGCGCACACCTGAATCTGCTCTTCTTTGATTGGTCGATTCTGCATGCGCGGGAATTCAACCTGTCCTAAGTTTCAGGAATATTGCATAATAGATCCGTCTAAGGTTTAAGAAAAATCTAGAGACACATTTGTGAATTTAAGCAAAGGCGATAAACTAGTCTTTTATCATATGCTTCTCTATCAAGTTTTAACTTCGTGAAATGATTTATCTGTAGTGTAACTTTACCACTTTGGGTGTCGCCTGGTTGGAGATAGAAAAAGTTTTAAGTTTGATTTGATTTTCGATAGAGATTTCTATACTAGCGTCAAAGTTTGTGTCGTCTTGAGCTCATATTTCGTACATATCCAGCTGAAATGTTGAGACCGGAACCGCCATTGCGTCCTCTGCGATGGCGTCTGTTTCACTGGGGTCCGATCATAGCCATGTCCATCGTGGGCTGTATTGCCATCACGTCTATTTATTGTCACCTTCAGTGGTGGCCACCCGAAAAGAGTTTAGCCGGCTTGCTAGATATTTTAGTATTCCTGATTTGGAATTACTTATGTTTGTCGAATCTGCTGCAAGCATCCTACGTCGGCCCTGGTTATGTGCCACTCGGGTGGAGGCCGGTAAGCGAATTTCCTGACTACATGTAACGCGGTTGCTAAATAGAAAGTATTTTTTAGGAAAAGCAAGAGGATGAGCGTTGTCTTCAGTTTTGTGAATTGTGTAGCGGCTTCAAATCGCCTAGAGCTCACCATTGTCGTCAGTGCAATCGGTAAGTCTGGTTTCCCTCGGTCGGGAGCCCTTAAGGGACAAGATAGGCCACTGAAGGGTAGCCATCATGAGGGTTCTAGCTTTCTACCTCAATATCGATCTAGTTGCGACTGTGTGCCATGATTTATTCACGCTAGGCAATCATCCTGACTTTGATTGGTTGCAGGTGCGTGATGAAAATGGATCACCATTGCCCTTGGATTAACAACTGCTGTGGTCATCGTAATCAGGGATATTTTGTCGCGTTCCTGCTATCGGCTGTGATCGGCTGCATTCATGCAACGTGCATTATCGGGCCAAGTGTGTATTACGCCGTATTCCGGGTAAGAAATATCACATTTCTAAATCGATCAGCTTATTTCGAAGTAACATTTTTCGGGTTTTAGGTATGGTACATGTATTACGGTACTGGTCGCGAGCCGCGAGTCGAATTAGGCCTGTACGGAATCTTTGCTGCAATATTCTCGTTTGGTTTGGCCGTGGGCGTTATTGTGGCCGTCGGATTCTTATTCTGTGTCCAAATGCGAATCATTTTACGAAATCGAACTGGTATTGAAGACTACATTGTTGCCAAGGTAAAATTCAGTCGGTAGTTATCCGTACAAGTTTTGCAAGGACTTTCCCAGAATGTGTCTGCAATTCGATGTCAGATGTAGATCCTCTACGCTTTTGGATATCAAACGGGTCACTTGCGGGGGGAGGGGTGGTGGGGTAAAAGTACATGATGTGTTTTCAATGTCCTATGCCCTTGCGTGAAGCAATACTCTGAGGTATTTTCTGACAGGCTCAGAGTCGTGAGCGAGACGACACGTTTGTTTATCCATACGATCTCGGATGGAAAAAGAATTTTCAGCAAGTCATTACTTGGACATTAGAACCACTTAGCGATGGTTTCGTATGGCCCGTTCGTGAAGGATGTGATCAATTTACACTAACGGTAAGAAGAATGTTAGTTTAGAAATTTTGGAGCGCTTTTCGCGTAGATGTTCACGCAGGGCTCTTTCGACCCAGGCATGGGAGAGTCAGCGGGAGTTCTGCGGAGTAAATATTGCGGGATACTCATGTGGGTGTGGTTGAAGAAGCGACTGGTCATTTATGATGTGATGGCAGAAAGAGGGGGATGCCTTAACGTGGACATAGAGGGCACTGGTTAGCTGGGAAGTGGAAGGTGACACAGTTCTTGCTGTGACCTTGCAGTATATCTTTAGTACACGTCAACCCGTTGGTTTGATGTCGCACATGACTGCGGCAATAAGTCGTAGATTGCTGCTCTGGTTGTGAGTTTTTATGCAGAAGCAGCCCCGGGAGCGTTGGCTTATGTCTTTAGCAGACGAGGGGGTGATGGGTAAGTGTTGCCGAGTGCTGGCCCCTTTAGCTGGTTAACCTTAATTGAGTAGATAGTCGCTCTGGAAGATAGTACAGTTTCGCTGAGTGGTGGACTGGTGCATAACGTGGCCTTATTTAGTTGCTGGTGCTAATGTTGGCACCTCTGAAGCTGTACCAGGCGGGGATGAATAAGTGCTAGTTGATAAGAAAGTAGCTCGGTGAGCTGGCTCATGCTTAGAGGCAGCAAAGAGCTTTTTGAGGCTGTCCGACGAGGTGCATCAAGAAGATGGGCGGTTGAGATCAAGTAGAGACGTCTGCGTAGAAGCAGCCTGCATAATTTTTTGCGCACAATCATCCGGCTAACCAACTTGAAATGAATATCTTTATTTCAGAGAGAGCAGATCGAGCAGAAACGTTTGAAACGCTTGCACGCCATTAAATACTTGGTCACGAAGACATTCGATGGACGTCGTTGTGTTGTACGCGAACTCGGTTGTCGGGCGTTTTTCTCGCAACCTTGGATGCCGGGTGAACCTCGTCTGAAATTGAAAGAAGGCGATCAAATTCTTGTTTTTCGATGGCGGAAGCATTGGTATTTCGGGGAACGGCAAGATATAGCTAGCCGATTGGTCGAGCGGGGCTGGTTTCCAAACAAATGCGTCGAGGAGATGGACGACGATGAGGAAATCGATAATGGTCTAGCGGCTGGTCATGATGACAATGGGAAAGGTAGTCCTTCGGGGGAGGCACCACTGCCTGAAGGCGATGGTCATGTAGGTGTAGATTCTAATGGACACCATAAAGTAGACTGATTTCGCTTTCTGTGATTTATTATATTGTTTGGATTATATTGATTTTTTCGTTTTTAGTCTAGTTTTCTTTTATGCAAACTTTGGTCGACGAACTATGCTAGTTAGCAGGGCACGTATTAGTATTGTCTGTGAGGCAGCAGCGAACTTATCGAGACTGGCTTGAGCTGTGTTGCGCCCGTTTTTGCCCTGGTGTCGCCTGGGTTACAATGTTGGTAGCCGTTACTAATGCATTCACTCATCTCCCTCGTACTCGCTTCGACTTGTGTGGTCGTCCGTGCCGTGTGTGCCTATCATCGAGGTATCTCGGTTGTGGGGACGGGGGTGATATCAACAGATCCGCCTAGATTGCCTTGGAGTTGTGTGTAAATGATGTCGAGTTGTGCCAAGTGTCTTTGGAACGTGATTTGAGATTTGATGTAAGGACTTTGTGCAAATACGGGAAGATCATTTGAAAAAGACGGGTGTAGTTGACTAAAACTTGGGACAGAGATAGCTGATTACAGGCATGACTAGTACAACTGCTAATAACTGGAAGATGTGCCTAGTCGCCTTGTACTCAATGTGAAAGCCATGATCACAAGAAGAGCATTAATCCAGTGGTGACTCCGCGAACCCGCCCCGGAGCACGTGGACGTCTTGGTGCAATCGACGAGATGAATTTGGGGGCAAATGCGTTTTGAGTCCTCTTCGTCCCAGTCCAGGATGGGCCTGTGGTCCTCCTCGATGCGGGGGGTGGGAACAGGCACAGAAATCCAGTGTCCGAAGTTGCCATTTCCCTCCTCGTCTTCGTCCACTTTGATGGGCTCTAGTTTATGTACGATTTCTCGAGCCCAATATTTGCGACTTTCTGTGAAATTTATTGTGATGAAAATGTAGAAAGGCAGGCCGGCAACTTGTTTTTTTTGAATCTGGAACGCCTCGTTCGGATTGATCTGCTCTTGAGTGATTGGAGGCGGTTCTCGTTTGCATAGTCTGACACGCCACTGATGTTCTTCCTCGTCCACTTGGTCGTAGTCAGTGATCGCAGGTTGATCCAATTTGTTGCACGATTCGTAGAACCTCTTCGATTGCATGACCAGGTTGAATCTGACTCGTAAAGGCTCCAAGGTGCCTGGCGAGAATGTGCTGAGTAGTCGCAAGTGAATGGTGTCACTTTTGAGACTAGCATTGACCAGGATACGCAGCCAGGGCGACTCGTCATCGCAATCGCATCCGCATGGTCGCACTGGCACGCAGACGGGGTCGTGATTGGAAAAGGTGCCTGATTTTCGTTTAAAACACACGCTGTACCAACTGTGGGGTTGGAAATGAAATGAGGGCACCAAGGGCAGAACGGCAGCACCGGACGGAAGGGTCAGCTCCGTGTTGTCCACGTTCATTGGTTGATACTCGTCCAAGTCAGCGATCGGGGTGTCGTTGAGGACGACAGTTTTGTGGATGACCCTGAATAAGGCTGCTCTGTAGGTTCTGTTTGGCGGGACTGGTTTGATGAGTGCACGACCCCCTGAGCCAGATCGTGGATGGCTGGGTGCTCGAAGGCATGCAGTATTTCACAGCATTGCATGCATGATTATACAGTTTTCAGATTAGAGGTGATTTTAACCTATTTTAGAGACCTGTGGCCAAAGAAGCGATCTGTGCGGTTTGTTGTAAGTGTATACAGAACCCATTCTTAGCACCCTATCGGCCAGATAATGGTGGATGGCTTGATATTCTCGAATGCTTGCGCCATGCGCTACTAGCATATGCTTCACGACATCATGGTGTGCTTTGAGAGTCAGTAGTGCCCACCCAGCTGCACTCGTAAACATGGCCTACCTGTTACTCTCCACATCCAACCTGGTGGCATTGAAGGAAATGACATCGCAGCAGGCCACAATGTGGTTCATGCCGGGCTGTATCCACATGAGTGCATGCGACCAATGCACTACGGCTGAGCATAACAAGACGGCCCTGGGCAGCAGGCACCACGAGCCCCAGCTCTTTTGCAGATCCATACTCCGTCCGAGCACTATCCGCAAGTCGACTGAAAACGCGTCAGAAGGACACCGGGTGTTTCGCAGTCGTCTGGGCAGACTTCCTTGAATGACAGTCAATGCGTTATTAAACGTTGGCCACGAATCAGTCGAGTAGCCTCGGAGGCCGCCCGGAAATGAGCTGGCCCCTTTCCCAGTCGATAGTGTCTAAAATTGGGCAAATTTGTGCCAAGCAAAGCTACGCTCGCAGGGTGTCAAACGTGCTCTCTCGGGACAGATTACTCTTATTGGCCATTTAGAAATTAACGCATCCCAATATGGTCAAAAGGGCCGCACTGGAGGAGTGAGCTAAGGGACGGGGTAGGAGAATGACGAGATCAGTTCACCAGCCCTTCAACAAAACACAAGACGTCCGAGTCAGCTGGCCCCATTGGCGTGGTGCTGCCTGAATTCAAGGCCACAAACATTCCCATTGACAAGGGGAATTCTTCGGAGGCCTTGTCTATTTCTGCCATTCCTGAGCTTACATTTGTTCCTTCGACACGAAGGCGCATATTTGAAATAGTCCAACTAAACGACTCGACTCGAGGCGGACGGTGTTTGCGGTCTTTCTACTCGCAAATCATTCATCATAGGTCGATTCGAAGAAGCTGCGTCGAGTCTCCAACGAGTTCAAGAACGCGAATTTTTCAGCCCTGCGCGCGCTTAACGCTCTCATACTCGAACGAATGCGTCCAAGAAACGTCATAAACGAGACGAGTAATAGTTGGAAGACCAAGAATTAGGCTTCTTCGGAGGCGGGGCTCTTAGTCCCAGATGAAGAGGAAAAGATTGCGAAGGGGAAAAAAATAGGAACATGGGAAATCTTGTTGGCGTATGAAAAAATGAAGGCCAGATTTATTGAAGGGGAAAACGACGGATTAGGCTAGCCGAGCTTGGCTAATGGCAGTTATGTTTTCGAGATGAATCTTAAAACCCGCAGTGATTGCAAAAGACGCTTTGGGGAAGGCGCAGAGCATCTGCTTTCCGAAAGCTGTGAACCTCTCTCGCTCAGAGAACATACGACGGCTGCAATCTGACTGGCACCAAGCAATCGATAAGTTCTATTGGCTGGTTAATGAAATTACGAGACAAAGGCACACTTGCAAGCTGCCCCACATGGGCGGCTCGTTTGACATTCTGTTCACGGTGTGATATGGCCCCTCTTCAGCCACCAAAACAGCTAAGCTCGATAATATTGGCGTATTGGCATATTTCCCAAAGTCGGACTGCTGTACCAAGGATGCCTGACGATGAGGCTAGGCTAACCAGAATGTGTCTCGCTGCTCCAGACACGCGAGTCTGTTAGACGTGTCCGTTGTCCCACCTGCTTTCTGGCCAGTGTGCAGGTAAGCAGTACGGACGGAGCACATGTTGCTGTCGTCTGGAACACATGGGCAGAAATGCAGAAATGATGAAGGGGGCCTTCGTTCGGAAACACAGAATCCGTCGAGAGGAAAATATAACTTCGCTGGGCGGAGTGGCTACTAACTCTCACACAACAGTTTCGAAATACTCGTACCTGCGTCAGCGCCACATTGCAAGAGTGCATCGCCATTATCTGGACGCTTAATCTTTCACGGGGCAGCACTTGACACCCGATGAGATGACACTCGAGCGAGTCCCCCTGGACACGAGAAATATGGTATCTTCTGTGCAGCGCGATGTGTTTTTCTCTATTACGAACACATGCTCATTCCTACTGTGTGCCCTATCTCGTCAGGGAGCACGCCAACGCGGTCCTTGCGCTTTGATGGGTGAAACAAAGGCTGAACGAGTTTGAACTTTTACGTCAGGGCAGACAAGCGAGTTAGTACACGAACACAAACACGAGCACGAGCACGAGATCACGGCGTCATCACGATCGAGATCACTCGTTGTACTTGAGGGCCATGTTCTTGCGGCGGACGATGGAATCGCCGGTGAACCAGTCGCGGCTGTACTTCTTGGCGGCACCGGCCGGGGAGTCGGTCCACTCGATGGTGACGCGATCGGACGACGTGTCGACGCCGGAGAATGGTTTGACGGTGACCCACAGATTGGTCGTCTCGCTCGGGTCCAGGCAGCCGTTGGCCGGGTCGATTTCGATGCGGTCGGGACCGACGGTGCTCTTCAGATGGAAGCCGATGCGTCGCACGCCGCCGTTCGTCAGACGAATGCGCACCTTGAGGAACTCGTCGAACGGCGCGTTGTACCACAACTGGTCGAACGGGATGGTCTTGATGTCGCCGGGGATCGACATGGTCGCTGAACGAGGTCTTGATCGAACACGAGAGAAGATCGGACTCGGTCGCACGGATCACAGCTCGAAAGCAGAATGGCTGAGTCTGATCGGGGACGCCCCTTTTATAGAGACCATGACAAGGCAGTGTAAAGGCGCGGTGACTTTACAGTCTCAGCAGATGCGGCTTGTAGCGGCTAACTCATTGCAGTAACGTTACAGTGACCGCCGTGCGTCTTGGATAAGGAGCTTTATAATGGCGACGTCACGGAAGGCAAGGTACTTACAAGTATAGTATGCATCACAAAGGAAGTTTGGCCATTAGGGAACTTTATTCTGCAGTCCTCCACCACTCCAGATTGATCGATTTGAGATGTCACTCACGTAGGCACCCACGATTTATCGAGAATGATAGAATGCAGAGCTTTGATGATATGTAGGGAGTTCAACAAGTTCTTAGCCTGAGTGCCTTCCGCATGAGGTAGAGCAGTGAAATTTGTCTTCTACCCTCCCACAGATCCCACTAGAACCCTAGCAAAAAATCACGCTTGATCCATTCACGCATTCTTGGAATCTGGTCATTTATGTAGAGGTGGGTCAGAGAAATTACAAATTTGACAAATTTTGCGCATCAGTCTGTCATCAAGGCCCACAGAAATTCATGTCCGAGTAGTCCAAGTGAACAGCGATGATGCACATTGCCGACAGTGTAAAAGTGGTATGCCTTGTTCAAACTTGGACGAGAATTGATTGAAGATGACCCAAGATCTGTGTGATGAGGGTTCCTGGTAGTACCGGCCTCGTGGCCTGGTGGGTTAGGCGTCTGCCTCTCACGTCAGGTGCGCAGTTACGGGCGAGTGTTCGACTCGCGGGCCGGTAAATCATTTCGTGTAAAATGTGTCCCTTCACCCTCGAGTGCGCATAAGCGTTTGGTGATGTGGTAAAACATGAAAATGATGATGATGATGATGGTGCGGCGTGTGACTCAAAATCGACCCTGCCCAGTCGAATAAGTGGATCACATCTGGACGATCAGCCGGGCTGACGGTTGGACGACAGATGTGCTGTTGTGGCAAAGCTTGTGAAAGAAGACCGTTGAATAAACGTTGTCTGCAGTAGATAGCGGGAGTTGGAATTTCAGTGGGTAAGGTAGAAACAATTTTACACGAGAAATTGAATTTATCCAAGGCCTGCGCGAGATGTGTACCAAAAGACCTGACAAAGGTGCAAAGAGTTGTCCAAGTTCAAACGTCAAAGGAGTTTTTTGCAATGATCGCGGCCGATCCAGATGATTTGTATGAAAAAATGGTTACGGGCGATGAAACCCCACACATTCGTCACTTCGATCTGAGTTAAAGCCTGCCAGCCAGTGCACAGCCGCCAAAAATTTCTCGTTCAGCAATCAGCGAGCAATGTCATGGCAAGAACTTTTTAGGGCTGCAATGGGATTTTAATGATTGATTACATGCCAGCCAAGACCACAATCACTCGGCAATATTTCGCTGATGTCCGCCGATTGCGTGAAGCGATCAAGTCGAAACGGCGCGGGATAATGAAAGAGCGGGTGCTGCTCTTAGCTTTGGCGTGCACTCAGGCTGCTATAGATAAAGGGGGATTCGAACAGATCTCTCATCCGCCATACAGTCCAGACCTGGCACCCTGGCATTGCACGTACTACCTAATCGGAAAACCCAAAAAAGTTTAAGGGAGGGGGAAGATTCTCGAGTGATGAGGAAGTCAAATCAGCGACAGAAGAATTGAGGAGTGCGAGAAATCCTTCTTTTTAAGGGGGAATCACGTTTTGCACCAACGTTTAAATGAATGCGGTGGTTTCATGGGAGGTTATGTTGAAAAAGAATAAGTACGGCATTGCTCAGGCAATTGAAATGTGGTCACTCTATGGACCTTTTGAACTACCCTCGTGCACTGCACATCTGAAAAACCATTACATTTTGGATGTTTTCGGGTTTTGGCTGTAGACTTGACTTGAGTGCAGCTGAACTTCAAAACAGAACATATCCGTTTACTGTAGCGGTTACATCAAATGGTCACGTACGACAGTGTACCGTACTTTGCTCATTTCCTGGTCTGCCTCTCAGGCTCCGACACCCGCCTGATTATTGACGTTGGTTTTCTGTATTCTAAAGTGCGCACGCCCAAATCTTGGCCTAACATACGAGATGGTATAACACGTTTTTTTCGACCCTCTGGCGGCTAAAGCGGCTCGACTTTTGCAGCTTTTTCGGGTCATCTCTAGGTTATATGGCTTTCGTTATGTAAGACTAATACATAACGTAAGACTGCATGGCGGTGCTTGAATTTGGCATAAAATTTTGATTAGTCCATGCTATTTTCTAAGTGCAATCCTCTGTTTGCGGGAATGGCTCTCAAGCCACGCATCTCGCACTTTTGATTTGGCGGATGCTTCCGAGAAGGATTGGGTATGGTGGGATGTGTGATCTGGGATGCAGATTGACGTGTTGGCATTGCCGCGTATGAATACTGGTCAGCGAGTTCATGCGTAGGCTCAGGCGCTATAGAGACGACCGCTTGACCAAACGATATGTGGGCTCATAAAATGTCAACGTCGCCTCCGCTCCAAGGCGGAACTCATTTGTCCCTTACGAGACAAGCATCGCGAAAAGGTGCCTCCATCTGCGTCATTCATTTTCAAGCAAGCTGCAACCTGCTCTTGTTCGAGCTAGCTAAGCGCATAAGACCGATCGAGAAGTCACTGGCATTTTCCACACTTGACCCATTCCAGTGACCGCCTTTAATGTCCCTCAGCATTAGGCCTTATAAAAATGTTGGAAAGTCCTGGCTGGGAGTGTATTGACTCTGGCACTAGAACTGCTTTGGTCTGGGCGAATTTTTACGGCTGCACGTTGGAGGAGGGCGAGGGCGATCGATTTGGGCTAACGAGCTCATCTAGTCGCCTCTGGGACTAGAGCACGGATCGCCTCATTAAAAGCCCGCCTCAAGCGTCTTAGGAATTCGAAACTTGGAAGCTGGTAGAACTTTCTTCAACCCGCTGCGTGGTGTCAGTATGACGAAAATGGGTTGGACAACCCGATGCGATGATATGACTGTTTACTTTTTACCTGCCGCGGGCTTTAGATAGGGCTTTGCCTGGCGCCAAGCTTTCCCAGCTACCCTTTCATTTTTCACCCAACACGTGGCCATTTTTTTGCAAATGCACCAATGCCGTTCCAGATAACGCAAAGCCGAAGGATTTAGATAAATATATACGCTTTTTTCAGCTGTCTCATTTTACTAGAACTGGTAGCAAACCCATTTTTCACGTGCCGTCTGTGACAACCCATTAAAGGCCGAGGTGTCCGATCGTCGTCATAACATCTTCCGTTTGATCACTCTTAAAGCTGGAAGCTGGAAATGGATTTTCCATTTGTGCCTTTCTTGTCCAACGTGATGTCGTGTCGGAGAGGATTCGTTCGTGCATAGATCTCTGGGCCAGCTGGGTTTGTTGCCTTGATAGGCGTGGTCTACAGTAGACTGTGTGGGGGCAGATTTCAGAAGTCATAGTCGATCTAATCACTGCTATGGTCGACAGATTTGGGTGACGAAGCAATGCTAACCACATACCTCTACAGCTGGTCGGTGTGACGGTGCTGACTGGAGCACCAACTGATAAGCATCGTGTGAAATTTGGGTCGCCTTTTCCGAAGGCGCGCATAGTCCTGGTTAAGGGATGTTGGCAGCACGCCGCCCGGAAACGCGGCTATTGGCGTTCCAGTGTCCAGTTCGTAAGTACTTACAAGTACTTCTGGCGCCAGCGGTGGTGGAGACTGAACAGCGCAGCGAGCGCTCAGTGATTTGCCTGATTACTAATGAAGACCAAGATTACTGGCCGTGCTGAAGATGAGGCTTTTGTTCATCTACCCCGCTCGTCGTTTTCTAAGATTCTTTCTCCCTCACGAATAGATCGAGTCCGAAATAGCGTTATGTCACGCGTGTCAACGGCCACCCTTTTCGTGCTTTCCACTTCAACCAAGCAAGACTAGGCTTGAAACGTTGAACTTTCCTGTTTGCTCCTTCCTCTTCAACTACCGGAACCGGCCGAGTAATGAAAACCCAGGCGGGCTCTCCAACCTTGCCCGTCCTCGCCGCGCACATTCCATCACTCAACGGTTCATTTAGCGGAGCAATTAACAAGGTATTGTCTTTCTATTTATCTTTTCAGTCGTTCTGCTCAACGAGTATCTGCGCAATGGCGACTCGACGAAGCAACGTGGAAGGCGGAGAGCGCAGTGAAAAAAGCGCACCGAACCTGTCCAAAGTGAGTGCTTCCTTTTATGTCAGGGAATCGGCACAGATTCAATATGCACAGCGCAGATGGCAGGCAGTTGCCGTTCTCTTTCTCTGCTCTCCCTATTTCGTAGTGGTTCAGGCGCAAACAGGTCTGGTTGTTGCTATAGCTACGTATAGTCGTGTCGCCTCCCATGGAATCGGCATCTCAAATGAATGGTCCAGAAAAACACAGATCTAAATCCGGAAATGGCCAAAATCAGAATCCACCGACCACCGGGTTCATTTATTTATTATCAGCATTGGCCGCGGTGGGAGGATTTCTATTCGGGTACGATACGGGTGTGGTGTCTGGGGCCATGCTCCTATTGAGGCCATACTTCAATTTGAGCCATGAATGGCAGGTAAGATGGCCACTTTACTTACTTCTTGGACGAAGTAGGTGTGTTTGCACCAATAGTAACCAGCAGTAATAGAGCATTCGAAGGAAGCACCATGTCTGACGAACCTTTTCTGATACGTTCAGGAAATCGTGGTCAGTATCACAGTTGGGTCGGCGGCCCTGTTCTCACTGATTGGTGGCTATGTGACGGATGTATTTGGACGTCGTCCGGTTATCTTCTTCGCAAGCTTCGTGTTCACACTTGGTTCTATACTGCTAGGGGCCGCTCAAAATCGGGCCATGTTGGTGGTGGGGAGATTCGTTGTCGGAGCAGGAATAGGTAGGAACCATGATTTTCCTCCACTTCCTTTTATGACCTTTCCTTTTTAGGATTAGCAGCTATGACCGTTCCCATGTACATAGCGGAGGCGGCGCCAGCACATCTGAGAGGAAGACTGGTTACCATGAATTGTCTGTTTATCACTGGTGGTCAGTTTGTGGCTGGTCTCTTGGATGGGGCATTCAGCTACACTGGTCCTGAAGGATGGAGGTGAGACAGGTCGATCCAGCAGGAGGTGCTTGTACACACGGGATCCTGTAAAGCGTTTTAGGATAGAGGAATGACCTCAGGGGCAGATAGAGACTGATGTTCGTTACTTGGCTGAAAATCTGGGACTCGAGCTTTCATTCAAGTGTTTAGACTTATTCCTATGGTGATCCTGCCGCAGACTTCATTTTGCTCAGATATGGTCCTGGGATATCCTGCTCAAGCAAAATTCGCCTAGGAACAGGCCCCGAATTTTAACAAATGAAATTGCTCAAAACTAGAGGCTGGCGTATAATTTTGACAGGCTCTGTATTAGAGCGAAAGGGATGCAAAAACACTCCCCCCTCTAGGGGAGCCGAGGTACTCACCTTTCATGGCCCTAAACTAACCCGCAATTCAGGTATATGTTGGGACTGGCTGCAATACCAGCAATTATTCAATTCGTTGGTTTCTGCTTCATGCCCGAGTCACCTCGCTGGCTGATCGAGCGAGGGCGCTACGATATGGCTAAACGAGTACTGCTGCAAATTCGAGGATCAAAGCAATTGGCTGAACAGGAGTTCGAAACTGTCAAGCAGACTTTCGAGGATGACGAGAAGGAGAGGATGGAGAAAGGTAGATAGTCCAAGTCCCACTATGGATCTGTATTCATACGGGCTCCATTTCAGGGGGACGATTCGTAGCGATCACAATGCTCAAGACGCCGCACTTACGAAGGGCCCTGATCGTGGGGTGTGGCCTGCAGTTGTTCCAGCAGGTGTCCGGTATCAACACAGTCATGTAAGCCAGTCAGATCTCAAGTCCGTGTCCCTTACTCCAGACCCGTGCTCACCTTGTCAGGTACTACAGTGCGACAATCATTCGTATGGCCGGGGTGAAGAGCACCCAGTTGGCCATTTGGCTAGCATCCGTGACGGCAGGTGTCAACTTTCTCTTCACATTCCTTGGACTTTACCTGGTCGAAAAAATAGGACGGCGGCTGCTTACGCTCGGCAGCTTATTCCGTAAGTTGGAGACTGCATATTTGGACATTGAAGCAACGGGGTCGGATGACAGATGTGCCATTCGTGACTACCAGTCTCTTTCCAGTGGTCATAATCAGCCTGGTGGTCCTGGGCGTCGGCTTCAACATGATGGCTGTCAACTCGCCCCCCATCACACCCGGCCAATACGACCCGCCACTGTCAGGCTACGATGATTGCAATCTGGCCAGGTCCTGCGACGCGTGCATCAATCATCCCAACTGCGGCTACTGTTTCTTTGATAACGCTTCCCAGTTCGAATACAAGGGGTCGTGCTTGGCCACGGACAAGGAATCCAGCGAGTACTCACTCGTTGGCCGATGCAATACCACTCTGGCCTTGAGCAATCCACTTACCTGGGCCTACGACTGGTGTCCGACCAACTACGCCTGGCTGGCCATATTCGGCCTGGTACTCTACTTAATCGCGTTTGCTCCAGGTGACCACCTCGGATCGTCGTGGTGCGCTGCAGACTGACATGCCCTGCTTTCAGGCATGGGCCCCATGCCGTGGACAATCAACTCCGAGATCTACCCGCAATGGGCGCGATCAACGGGCAATGCCCTGGCCACTGCTACCAACTGGATATTCAACCTGATCATCTCCATGACCTTCCTGACCCTGATGGAACACATCACTAAGCAGGGTGCGTGTCCTCTTAGCCCCCCCCCCCGTGCCCCACTCACCTCCCCCACTTTCAGGTGCCTACTACCTCTACGCGGGAATCGCATTCGTTGGTCTCGTCTTCTTCTTCCTCTTCCTCCCCGAGACCAAGGGCAAATCGCTGGAGCAGTTGGAGGGCGTCTTCGCGCAGCCTTGGTTCACCAGTGGCCGAGGAAGGGGCAACTGCTTCGGTCCTGGTCTGGCAGCAGCCAACCCTCCAGGCTTTCAGTACGTTCACATTCGAGGTCACAATCGTCAGTTCTATTGCGAGGACGACGACGACGAGCTGGCTCCATACTCGCCCGATTGAACTAGTGCAGCTGGCCGATCGCCCGCCGCACCGTGCTTGCTATCCCCAATCTCCCATGCTCTGCTGCTAATCTCACGGCCGAATGCTTTATGAAAAGACACAATCACACCTGCTGGCATTTCAGATGTCGAAAAGGAAGAGCGAGGTCGGAGTAGGAATCATAGTAACCCCGTCTTGTATCTTATCTACGCATTTCTTGGACTGATATGAATAAAGGTAGATATGCCCCAAATAAAACGGGCCTTAACACTATAGCAGGCTAGTCAGTTTAAAATTGTCATATCAATAACTGCTAACCATTTGCAACAAACCACTCTGCCCCGCTCGGGAGCCGCTCGAGAAAATTATCCCTATAGAGAAATCCTTACTTCTAAACAGGTTATGGGTGTAAAAGAAAAACGCCACACCAATCATGCCACAGTCCTCAATACTTATCATTTTCATAATCTCTCTCAAAAAACGTTCTTAGTGGCAAGGAGCATCGTACTCCAAGCCAACACCGAATTTATGTCCGCCGTCCGCAAAACTGTGGATGTTCACCAAAGTCGAGAAGGTCACTTTCAGAGCTACAAACAAAACATCTGTTACACCAACCACAACCATTAAAAAACTCGGCTTACCTGGCTTGAGCGTGTGTGTCAACGCGAAGCCCAACTGCGAATTATTCGAAATCTTCGCTCGCACGATCGTATCACGATCGACTTGATATTTGGCAGCCAAACCAAACAATGGATTATTGTCGCCCGTCCTCCAGCCAACGTTAGCGCCCAATTCCAAACTGGCGTTGGGACGATGATACACGTTTCCGCCGAATTCCGTGTTGTTGTTCCTAAAATACCATAAAAACTTTGTCCATCTTTCTCATTTCCTACGTTTTATGAGGAACTCAAATTGGGCTGCAGACCTTACTTTCTCGCCTGGCTCAAGTCAACTCTCGTTTCTTTAACAAAACTAGTACTACTTACACGAAGGTATGCACAGCGTAGTTGCCTTTAGATACACCGAATCCGATGTTGCTATGAGTAAGCTTCGAACGACCAGTATCGAAACCTCCGTGCCACCCGACCAAGAAACCTTCGTATCTAGAAAGACGTTCCAAAGTAATACCTAGATTATTAAACACAAATAAAAACTCATACCCAAACACAACACCGCCGTTAATCAAGGGTGATCCAGCCGAATCCAATGTGATATCACCATTTACGGCGACATTGTCGTGGAAATACTCGTTCTTCAAGCGAATATTGCGCTTTCTGCAACAAAGCTCGATAACCCTGGTAAACCTTTTCTTGAAACATATTTACCCGACTGGAACCGAATAAGAAGAATCGAGCACCGTTTTCAAGCCTTTCGCTATCTGATCGTCCACAGCAACTTCGGTCACTAACGTATTGTCCGTATTCCACTTTTCAGTCAGCGTCATTCCTAAAGAAACATGTAAAACTTCCAACGGGCCAACCAACCTGAACACACAATTCTTACCATATTTTGGAATCTTATACTTGATATCTAATGAGCCGAAAGCCTTGTTCGAAGTAACATTATGTGAAAAAGAAGTCTTGAACTCAACCCCTGTTCCAGTTCGAGTTGTACTATCCAGTTTGTAGAAACCAAAATCTGAAACCACGAACTGATTTTATCACCTCATATAAGCTCGATTGTTAGCAGGTTTGCAGATGAATAAGTGCAAAGGAGAGTCTGATTTTTCATGGGAACGACAGTACGCAGAGGTGAATGAAAACGTTAGTCATTTAGGCCAAGTATGCAAGATCAGATTGCCTGCATATGAAGGTTTAGATGAGTGTCGGTCCGCAGGCAAGATTTGGCCATCAGTGTTTAATACAGTAGCATCCTTGTTGGACCACCATGCCCGGCCGTAGAAGTAGTGCTCCGGGCTGGATCCGAACAGAGACATGTGAAGTAGATATGTGTCGCGAAAACAGGAGTCCTGTTTGACACAGCATGTACGCAAGCTCGAAGGAGCTGCTTCCACAGCACAGTACAGCGCCCACTTGATTCAGGGCAGTCCCCTAAAAAATACGACCTCTAGCCACTCTAAAGGTCTCCCTAAAATACTACAAGCAGCTACCTCACGTAGCTTACAACCACCTGAAAATGACTAGGCCTACGTACGGCGGACAGCTACAATGCAAGGTGGGCAAAAGGACTCTCCCGCGTTCCGAAAGTGATAACATCTTCCCCAGCACTCGTGCGGCAGAGTAAAAGACGTGACTTACTGTATCCTTTTGTGAATACATCGCGAGCACTCTTCCCCAAATCAGCAAACAACGGAGGAGCCATTTTCTTCAAGTAGGCCTAATAAGATTTCTCTGGATTGATGCGGGACAAATCCGGAAGCTAGTGTCCAGCGGGCTAAAAAGTTGCATGCATCACGTAAAATACTAATGAAAACTACGGCACAGGTACAATTACTGAACGAAACGCGTATCGCGGTCAGGAGAAAACTCCGAGTTGAAGCTGAACGAACGAGCTTAGGCAAATTATAGATGCCTCACGTTAGGCAGAGATTTAGCGGGTTTATCCGGCAAAAAGGTACATAAAAGAGGACCCCCCATAGGACGGCAGTCTTTGATGAGTGTCCAAATGCAGTTCATTGCCAAGAAGCCATGTGAAAAGGGAAAAGCGAGATAACAAACTGTGTATATATCCCTACAGCATTCACCGTGCGTGTGCGCACAATTCGGGCGAGGACCATTTCAAATTTACATGCAGGACGAGATTGCGACGAGTCGTGACGCGATTATAGAAAAGGTGCTAAATTTAAAATCGTGGTGATCTAGAGAGAAAATATTAATCACTGACAAGGAGATAGCGAAGAAGACATAACTCGGCTGGCGTTTAAGGAGCGCACACACTCTTAGCGATGTTTCCGCTTGGTAAGGATGTGCGTGAGTGGCGGCACGTGACCCCATCAGAGTGGGAGTACAAGTTATAAAATTGAGGATGCGAGGTAAAATGGGGACCCTGCCGGGTCTCGTATCGACTTTCTCGCTTCATTTTGCTGGGGCATGTAATATCTCACGTGCTACATTTATGGGTAGCAGACACCCTGGCAACAAGATTCAGCTCATTATATTGGGTAGCCTGTCCTGGAGAGGGCAAGGTGGAAAACGACTTTCAAATATGGCTGGCCGATCTCGTCGCCGCGGGAGGCCTCGTCTTAGAAAGAAAAGCGGGCAGAGATCGAGCTTGATGCCTGACAGAATGGTGGCTATGGCAGGCGCCGGCGCTGGCAAGGGCGAGCGGGGCGTAATCGAACGCACACTGGCCATCATCAAGCCCGATGCCTGGCACAGGGCCAAAGAGATCGAGGAGGATATCAGGGCCGCCGGGCTGGCCATATTGGCAGTAAGTACTTCCCCTGTGCCTTCTTGGTCGTGCTAGGATGGCCAACCCTGAAGTGACTCAGATCTATGGCGGTCATTGAGAGGATGAGAAGGCTGGCCACTGCCAAGAGCAGAAGTCCGCTAACCCTAGCTACCTGTCAGCCCCTTCACCCGACATCTCTGTCTTCCAGAAACGTGATGTCATGTTGACCAAAGACCAGTGCGCCGATTTCTACATCGAGCACGTAGACAAGCCATTTTTCGAGGACTTGACCGAGTTCATGACGATGGGCACTTGCCGCGTGCTCATATTATCTGGACCACGCGCCATCAGTTATTGGAGACAGCTGATCGGACCGACCAGCGTGGAGAAGGCGAGGAAAGAATTCCCAACAACGTGAGTGGGCCCTGCTCCTCACGCTACCTCAGGATGCAACCTCGGGTCACTCAGAGACCCCTTCCCCAGGAATGAGTTCTACAACGACTGGAGGGATGACTCCTGAGTATCCTGGATGACCCCTAGCCTCTCTGCGACCATACCCTCTGACCGCGCCAGGTTACACGCATGCCTCTTCAGCATTCGAGCACGCTATGGTGGCGGCAAGACGCAAAATGCAGTTCATGGCAGCGATAGCTTCACGTCAGCCGAACGAGAAATCCATTTCTTCTTTCCTGATCGTAACTGACTCTGTCCAAGATTGTGAACGTTCAGTCAGGTCTCGTACTTTTCAGTCGAACCAGTGTCCGTCGCTGATCAGGTCCGGTCGTACTTGGCTCACGAGGTCAACCCCACACTGACTGTGGCCTTGGCTGAACTGTGTAAAACACAACCGGATGACCCCGTGGTACAGTATGGCTCATCTCTACCCTTAACTGCTGCGACTGTGACTTGGCCGTCTTTTCAGTTCTGGCTGGCCAACTGGCTCAAAGACAACAATCCGAATACGCGTCGCTGAAATGAGGACCAGTACTGATACTGTGTGTCGTGTTGTGTCACCACTGTGTGTCTCCTGCCACATCAGCTTTGCTAGCTTCACTCGACCCATGGTCCCAGTAGCGTGCTTAATTTGTACAGGTTTGTATTTTGTTGGAAACGCAGCAACTGGAACACTGTGCCAGACTTTAGGGGACTGGATCAAAATTATCTATAAGCCAGGAATTGTAAAGTTGTCAGTGCAGGTGAATGGGTACGTTTCGGCTGCTTTCTGCCAGACCAGGGGAATCAGGCAAGGGTGTCGGTTATCCGCACTCCTGTATGTTCTTCTATCTGAGACAGTCGCCAATTATATCAGAAGGGACACGGGCGTAAAAGGTATTTACGTGCTAGGGCATGAGCTAAAAATCAGTAATTATGCTGACGATACAAATTTTTTGGTGGTGGATGCGGACTCAGTGAAGCGGATATTTTGGGTGTATGACGAATTCAGAAAAGCATCAGAAGCGACACTAAAAAGAGCAAAAACCAAAATCTTATGCCTTGGAGGTATTTCCGAGATAGACGAAGGGCTGGGACAGTTTATGACGGAGAAAATAAAAGTTTATGGGTTTTGGATCTCGCGAAGCGGGTTGGAAATTAACGACAACTGGGTGGCAGTCCGTGAGCACATGGGGCAGCTAAGTAGCAAAGTACCACATAAAGAGATCTCGTATTTTGGTAGGATCCACGTTGTCAACACATAATTTCTCTCGAAAGCATGGTATTTGGCATCAATAATTGCACCTGAGAACGACTTTCAGAGATTTGTAGAAAGGCAAATTGATGGATATCTTTGGTATTCTTCAAAAGTTAATGTGATAAATAAGTGCATTCTAAAGAGAAGCAAGGAGCAGGGTGGGATAGCCTATCCTGATGTGGGCTTTAAAGTATTCGCTTTCAGGCTGATGCTTTTACTACGCAGGCAGTGCTCAGTTAATAATGCCGCGCGGCATGTCAGTTTTGACTATTTCTACAGTAAAGTGCAGGATGCGAAGCCAAACCAGTTGGATATGATTGCAGTACCCCGACTGTACAAGGATATACGCAGAGCCTTGGTGACTGTTGAATTTTCTTTATTGAACCCGAACAGTGTCAGCTTGGACGCCAGAGCTTATGTGATCAAACATGTTAGGACAAAGTTTTTTAAAACCATATGTTAGAGAAGAAAGTCATGAAAGCGACGACAGCGATGCAACAGTACTGGCAGGAAAAGTTGGGAGTGGAGCACATAGATTTTAGTGCGTATTGGAGATTGACTCGGACCAAAAATGTGGATGGGTACACACGAAATTTGCACTATTCATTGTTGTATAAAGCACTGTATACGAGAAGCAGAGTCTCTAATTTTGCAGATTTAGACGCTGACTGTAAATACTGCAGTGTAAGGTATGGATTGAATAAACACGAAGATGTCTACCACGTTTTTGTGAAATGCCCAAGAATTGAGGACTTATGGGAGCAAGTGGAGGGACTGTTGAAAAAGTTAGACAATACTGTATCTCTTAGTGGGGAGAATAGGATTTTTGGAGTACTGGGTCTTCGAAAGAAACACATCGCCACAGTTGCAAACATGGTGTTGCATTGTACTCAGAGGTGTATATGGGCAGCAAGGGCGGCTTATGAGGAAGATAGTGAGCTAATTGACATGTGGGATTCGCTGGTGACCCGACTAAAAGAACTAACAAAACGAGCTAGGTGTATTTTGACACCGCATGGTTTCCATGAGCAGTTTGTAAAGTTGTCTTTTATCGAGGTTTTGTATGCGATTCCAAGACGAGAAAGTCTGAGGGCTGAATTTAAATGAAATAAAAAGAAAAAGGAGAAAAAATCGAAAAAATCATAATAAAAAGAGAAAAAATTTAAAAAAATAATATAAAATAAAAATAAGAAACAAAATAAATGAGGGGATTTGGAAGTAGTATAGCATATTGATTTGCGGGTATTTTTTCCTTTGTCTCTTGTTAGCATTTGAGGATAGGTCTTCCAGTGCCAGGGAAACAGGCATCATGGCTTTTGGAGAATGGGGTGGGTAGAAGGAGAAGGGGTGATAATTATGATAAAATGCGAATGAGGCTGAGATGCTTTTGATCTTTGTTGAACTTATATTTTGCTTTGTGTCTAATAAACATATTACATGGAAAAAATACTGGTTAGCTTTCCGACGTACACTCGTGAGATCACCAGAACCCTCGCTGGAGAATTCTTTTGGCCACCTCGCATTGTCATCCGCCACGTACTGTAAGGGTCCGTCTTGTCCGCCCTGGTCACTTTCAAGATTTGGTTGCAAGCTACGCGAGGGAGGTTCCTTAGGGAGACCTTTATGATGGCAGGAGAGTGCGTTAAGAAGACAGCTTGCTGATTAGCGGTGATAATTTTTTGCGGGGCCCTGAATTCCGAGCCTCCCTGCTACGATGCGGTCCCAAAGTTGGTAGGCACCCCGCAATGCATAGGGCAGCGAAGACAGCAGGTTTTGTGGGCCATTTTACGAGTCACTGTGCCTGTAAGATGGGCCAGCGCGTCGCTGGCGTTGAACTCGTTGACGCCGTCCGGAACCGGCCCATTCGATGGCACGATATGTGCCTCACCCACAGAGGAAATGAATGTGTCGAGAGCTCGTGGGTCCACATGTTCGTAGATGAGCTAGCAAAATAGTCTGGAACGGAACGTGCTCCTAGCACACATTGTTACAGGAACAGCAAAAATAGGCCCGCATGTCTTTGCAGGGATAGGCAGTTCGCACTGGCTGCTAGTGGGGGTCCCTACTGCTTACATGGACCTCCAGCCATTCAGCGAGTGTAAAGTCAACCACCGGCCACCAGACCGGTTGCTGTCAGTCGTGCTTGGTTTCGACTCCGCGGTCGGTTGCGAGTTCAGTTTCAAGGTTGGTGAATTGGTCTCGCTTAGAAGCATGTCCGTGGCTGATCTGTTGTTGGTGCCGAAGGAGAAGATTGTCTTCAATGCCCCGTTCATCGCCGACCAGTACTCGTGCGTGCGACTGACCAACAGCGACACGGCCAACCGAGTGGGCTACCGTATCAAGTGCGAGGACACGATGCGCCTGGGTGCCAAGCCCGAGAAGGGCCTGCTCAATCCGGGAGAGCACAAGGACGTGCGCGTCGACTACCGAAAGTTCATGTGGGACCCGGAGCAGAAGATCGAGGATCGCCTCATCATCGAATGGGCCAAGGTTCCGGACGGCGTCAACGAGTTCAACGACACCTGGTTCAACGCCAGCGACATGACCCGCCGCGCCTACCTCAAAGTGGCCCACAACGTCTGAGACCGAAGCCGACTCAACAGTGATCGATGTGTCATCAGTGTCCTGCCTTGATCGTGTGTTTGAGCATGTTCGTGGTCGATTCTGTGCGTTGAGTGGTAAACTGGTCATCGGCTCGATAAGTGGTTCATGAGCAGCTGCACTACAGTGCTGCCGGCCGCGTCGTCAACCCTAAGCATACCAGTAACCACAAGTAGCGAAGCCACTGTCTCTACAGCAAAACGCACTCACTGTGTAACAATTTAATGAAAGTCATCGTTCATGTGGAACCTGCATCTGGTTCGGGTCTTCAGCTCGTTCGATTTAGTCAAATAAACCCTGTCGGGGATCACCATTTTCAAGGAACGTCAAGGATCCCCGATCAGGTGGATCCTGGTCATCACAGACCCTAACCCGCTCCCTTCCAGCTCAGAAAGTTTTTCCGCAAACTATTATTCTCTTCATAGATCTGAAAAACAGATAACACTACAGAACAAGAAATCAACATAGGCCTGGATTATGAATGCAACGATATGTTACACAGCCTGCGCTTTCCAAAGTGCCAAGTGCACAGCTTTCAAAAACAGCATCCCATGTTTCCTGAAGGTCTAATCCCCTATCGTCATTCACGTACAAAAGGTTAGGTACTTCCAAAGAATACTCTTTCCACAACCCTAAACTTAGGTCCGAGAAAAAATCACTTCGAAAAGGCCTCAAAAACGTAGCACGATAACCTTTCGAGAAATACTAACATTGGAAACTACACTGCAACCCACATAGCCCCACTTTACATGCATACACCCGCATACCTGCATTCTTAGAGAAACCGTACAAAAGTAGGAAACTACCTAGACAGTGTTGGTACAATTCTTACATACCACCGCACACTATGGCAAGCCACTGACACCAATTCTTATTCGACAACACAATAGTCGTCTCGTCAATTGTGTGATGAAGGAGGATCTTGCGATAGCGACACTAATCCATCTTCCACTTCTTTCTGCTTCTTTTTCAGTTGCTGAAAAAGATGAGAACTCCGTTTCTATTCGCCAAGCCAACCGAGTGGCCCTCCTACCTGACGCAGCAGACTCAGCTGTTCCATCAGTTTATTCTGGTACTCTGTCGGCCGCTTCATTTTTGCCGAAATGGAGCCGTACAGAGGACTCTAAAAAGACGCAGCAAATTTATTCCAGCTCACATCTGACCAACAATACAAAATACTCACCCTGGCATTGAATCGATCCAAACTAGGTGCACGAGTATAGACTGGTTTAGTCTGCTTGGTTTGTTCAGTCGTCGAAGAGGACGTTCCATTCGCACCATTCGACAGGATGGTTTTCTTGTCCTCGTTATTGTTCGTATCGCTTTCGCTGGTCAATGGCGACAAATCAGACATGCTATCCGCTCTCTGCCGGACGCTGCCGTTTGCCGCTTTCACTGACGTCGTCGTAGTGTCATGGAAGAGTTGTCGTTCTGGTTCGTCAACCGCTGTTGGATTCGGGAGTGATGGACGCGGTTTTCGTCTTCTGGTAATGATCGGTTGCAGCAATGGATTCTAAAAAACCAACACTATAACCATGTCTGAATTCTCCGACCACATCCACTTACCAAACCCCCGAACGTGTTCCCCCACGGATTATCATTGACTGATGATAAGAGAACGGGTTTATCAGCAGAGGCGCGTCGATCCAACAATTTCGGTTTGTCCACTGATTCTCCCGCCCTCTTTGAATCGATTACGATTTCGGGCGGCGCCGTCGAATCCACGCCATTCTTCTTTTTTGAAACGAGTCTTCCTCTTCGTTCCGGGTCCTTCGTTTTCGTTTCTTGTTCCCTACAAGCCGCAGATAAAATCTAATATTTTGAAAAAGTACCAAAAATATTACTCCTTACTCTTTTTTCTTTGATTCCCCATTCTCCTCCTTCCTCCGCCTTGCCTCATTTTCCTCGCTCTCCTTCGAATCGATAATAAACGTGGCATTGCTGATCAAGCCGGCCGATTTCAAGCGATCGTTAAATGAGCCGTCGCGTTGCCAACCGTTTTCTTTTACAATTTTTTGATTCTCTTTCAAGCTCACTGGTGCGGCCTTGGGCGGCACAGCTTTCGAATCCCCTGAAAATCAACCACCTCACAAATAAGGCCAGAGAAATCCAAATCAACATACCATCGGCACCTTCTCCTTTTATTTGCTGCGATCTTCGTTTGCGTTCCAAACTTCCCGCTCGTCTGGCAGCTTCCAATTTCGTGGCCTCTTGACTTCGAGATTTCCTCAGCGATTGCCTGACGGGTGCATTCCTTCGCGGTAGGTCCGCACCGGCATTCTCCTCCAGCGCGGCGTAACCCATTTCTTCCCAAATCTTCAACGGATCCTTGGTCATTGGACGAATCGGTCTATCATCGCCGGGACTCTCCATAACCATAGGCGCTGGCTGAGGCGGCAAACTTTGCGATCTCGTAGTACTTGCAATCGTAGGGCCCGACGAGGTCGACGATGCCGTCGGCGCATCATCATCTGATTGCCTGACTGGTACAATAGGGTTGTCGGTTCCATTCGTGCTACTTCGGGGGGCCACTGGCGGGGACATCGACTCATAACCGTCCGATTCACTTTGGCGCCCACGAGACGTATGACGAAGCAATTTCGCATGGCGTACTCGTTTAGCTTCTTCTTGAGCACGTTGCAAAGGACCCATGATCAGCTCTTCTCGTTTCTCTTCTTTACTCTGAAAAACAAATCCACATTTAGTCCATCGTGAGACAAAATACAGTGCTTTACACGCTGGGGGGGGGGGGGGGGGGGTGCATGGCGAACACAAACTGGACGGCCCAGCAATGACCAAGTGGATCACTGCGAAGACCCTCATCCCAGCAAAACACACTCTCCAACACCAACCTACACTCACCGCCAACTTCCGCCATCGATTTCTTTCTTGCTCGTTCTCCATCGCCTCCCTCTCTTCGATCAATTTTCTCTCTCTTTCAGCTCGTTCGAACTCCCTCCTTTCTCGCTCTTCTTCAATCAATTGTTTCCGTCGTTTCTCCATCAGCTGCTCCTCCAGGGCCATCTACAATAAGATACATTGCAGAGGCTCGTCTGGCACTCGATCCTCTGCACGGAGCATGGCCCGTCAGGGTGATGTTTAAGCCATGGACAAGGTCTGCTGTCCAGGATTGCGGCATGGTACTCCACTGGTCACTCCCTCCAGTAATACTGACCCAGACGTATTACATCATTTCTCGCATAGCGGTTGACGCCAGCTCGCAACACTCACCTTGCTCTCCAGAACTTTAATCTGCTTCTCGTCGTAGTTTTGTTCGTCTTTCGATCCAGGAATATTCGAACGACGTCGGTGACTGAAAAAATAAAAATAATGAAATGCACTCACTGTGTACCCCCCCCCCCCCTGGCAGTACAATACAGTCCTTACATTGCCGAATCGTCTCCTCCCATCGGCATGGAACCAGAAAAGCTGGCGCTCATAAATTGCAGATTCACAGAACCGTCCAACGTCTCATTGCCACTCAACGATGGGGCTTTACTGTGCATGGGACTGATGACAGCCATTCGCTGGTTCATGGCTGCCCTCTGCGCATGGTCGGCCTTGGGTTGTACAGGACTGACCCAAGCCACGGCCATCGCATGCTGTCCATAGCCGACTGGCGTCGACGTATTGGCCGCCATATAGGCTTGCTGATGGTTGGCACTGGGTGAGTGATAGGCCAGCAGCTGCGGTGCTCCCTGATCCGCCATTGGTGCTGTCCCGTTCGGGTTCGTAGAAGGCTGTCGCGGCAACGCCAGATTGGTCGGCCTCTGATGCACGGGACTGTGCGGTTCGTCATCTTGCCACAACGGTAACTGATTGGCCCACTGTTCAGTATACGACGCCAACGCGACGCCTTGGTTCGGGGCTCCAGATCGTTGAACATCATGTTGCGATGCCGCAGGCACTTGAGGATACGAGGGACTTGCTGTCGAGGCCTGCAAAAACATTATTTCTTCATCCGAATTACTAAATCGCTAAAAAAGCTGCCACCAAAAATCAAGCGAACTTTACGCTCAACAACCACTAAAAAGCCCCATCCATCAGTCCACTCGTACTTACAATATAAAAATTCCTTCGAAATTGCTGCAGTAAAGAAAAGATAGGAGGGTCAAGAAAAGGACAGATCCAGTCTCGTGAGGGAAAAGGACATAGCCAGCAACCAAACCCGTTCTCCCCACAGGATGCTCTTACCGTTAACGAGTTCCGTCCGACACTGACCACCGAAGAATCGGTCGGGAATGCGGGGGCTGCTGTGAATGTTGGCAGGATGTGATACGCTTGTTCTTGCATGTTGCTCATTCCCTGAGTCGCGTATCCGCAGCACTGCTGATGCGGATAATAGGGAGACACGATGGCGAAATGTCTCCCGACATCCCCGTGCCCAGCCGATTCAGCTCCGGCTCCATTCACTGCGCCGGGTAAGGCGGTCGGAGAGAAATGAACGCGATGAACGCCGGATATAGACTGATTCGGCAAAGCACCAACCGATGGATACGTTTGGCAAGACGGATCGGAGGCCATCGGTTGCGCCAGATTCGACATGATGACTGGCTGATGCGGACCGGCGTAATACCCATTTGTTCCGTATGCAAAACCAGGGGCTATTGTCGTCGGCTCGCACACATTCGATGCTTGAGCTTGCTGCTGAGGAAGACGACCGTTCGCCTGAAACGACCAGCCGTCTGCACTCTGCTCATGCCCCCATAACAAAACATCTCAATCCTCTTTACTATTGTGAATCAAAGTTTTTTAATTACGCTCAGCAACCAGCATCAGATCAATGTACGAGATTGCTTAGCTACGGACCGCCCATCTTCAAAGCCCCCTGTTCAACATTCTTGGCAACCCTACACTCGCCACTCTATCAAGGCCTCCTATCTCCATTATTGACGCCAGTGAAAGCTCAGGCCCATTGTGTTAGAAATCCGTTTTGCGTCAGTGATAAGACAAAGGATCCAACGCAATGTCACAACTTTTTATCACTCGCCCAACTAGTCCACCTAATTCACCCTTCTATCAAATATGCAATCCACAATTTTAGCCTAATCGTCCTAATATACGCCCATTCCACGTAATTTACGATCAAGTCAACAAGTCCCCCCCCCTCGTCCAGGCATGAAATCTGTGTACTAGCGTTCGAAAAAATCCCAGCAGCTAATCCAACAGAGATTCATAACAATTCGTCAAAACATTACGTGCACAAGGCATAATGCCAAGCTTGATATTCCACCTGTTATTGGCTCGCTCACCGCCTGTTACTGCCCAGCTCGTCCCCTGCATGCAAAGTAGTAATTCCTATTTAAGGGCTTTCAATCTTTATTCACCACCTGTCTACTACATTGCCTCGAGTCATATCAATCTTCCAAAAATCATTTGTTTAATCCTTTGTTCAAGTTGAAAAACCTTGACATATCCAGGCTGCAGCGTGTTCCCCCAACCTCTGTACGCCTGTTCTCAACGCCTATCACTCCTTCTACACCGACCAAATTTACGAACCGACGCTATCCTTGACGTCGAACTGGTCCCGTGCGAAGAAACAGGACAAACGACATCGTTTGATAAAAATATATCGCTTTAAAATTCCTAAACTGCCTTAACTCTACGCCATTAAAAACTCGCCGACGCGATGCACTAATCGGGCCGGGAAGAACGGTCGCAGCAAAGATTTGCCGCCTAGGTAATGTAGGTTCAACAAAATCCCCTTTTCTATTCCACCCACCACCTGAACAAACCTAAAGAATTCTTACTACTCTTACTCACGACCCTTTGAACGTAACAAAAAGCAAATGATTTACAAATCTCGACCACGCGTCTTTATGTCCATAAAAGGCCAAACTATTTCAATGCATCACAAATTATTTTCTCAAAAATTCTTTCCCCTATACCCATTACAAATCACTTGGAAAACGGGACAACGGGAAAACTTCGCAAGAATTCGGTCCCTATAAAGTGTTTATCTCTGTAGCTCAAAATCAAAAAATCCAAACTGCCGCCCTCTTCGCAGTCAAGTACGCATAAAATACTTCTCTCACGAACTCGTTTTGTTTTCTTTGTGAAAATACAGTATTCTTGGTTCGTCTGATGACAAATGCATTATGTCTTATTTCTCGACGCACCTACTCCTTGCCAAGACGTATTACTAACACGGGCTGCCACCTCCTTGGTGCACGAAAAATGGACAACGACAGCGGAAATATTACATAATCCCTTCCTCCTCAGACGTATTCGTCCTGAACCACTAAGCTTCGTCAACCTCGCCTTGACAAAACAAAAACGTTGCACTCATCTATTGCTTATTACCATGCCAACAGGCCAACTGTACCATCGAGTGCATTCTTTTCTCCTTGAACGCCGCCGCCCCTCGCCCAGTCAACTCTGCCATTTTGTTTCACAACGTCAAATTATAAATAGACTTTTCACGAACGTGTTTATAAATAGAAACGAGTTAAACCGTTCAATCGTGCTCGACACCAGGCTCAACTCTAGGCGACTCCAGTTTGTACACCCAACACCCGAATACGCAAACAATGCGTCAGAAACGAAAATTGAAAGTTTTCTGATATATATATTTCAGAAATTTCTTGGTTACGACCAGTTTTCACTGTTTTTCTCATTTAATCTTTCACGTTTCCCCATCTTTTTCGCTGCCTAGTTTTCCAACAAGATCAACCAGAATTGATCGTTCCTTCGTTCTGCCCTGTTTCCAATCTCGCACTTTTTCTCTCCTTCGACCAATCGCATCCAAAAAACCCCCGGGCGCCAACCAAAGAGCAGACCAATACGAACATTTCAAAAATGTGTCACCGCCATTTTCCCAAATGCTTTATTGCCAAACTCATCACGCATAAAACTTGACTTATATTTTAGCTGTACTATCCAATACCGTGTCGAATAGCCGCCATCAAGTCCCCCACCTTCAGCACGCTCATCCATGCAAACGTCATGACCCAAAAAGTAAGAATCGATAAAAAATTTCCCACCCTCGTTTCCGGAACTCAAATGTTATTTGCACGATGAGCAGGTGAATAGGTCGGCCGCTATTCGGACGGCCATCTTCATCTCGACTTGCACCCTTGCCATCTCCGTTGCTAGACGACGTTCTTTTGAGAGTTAGAATGTCAGCCCTTCCAGTAATCATCCTCGCTTCTACCCCACCCCACCCCGTCCAATAGCCTATAAAAGCACCCGTGTAAGACCTACCGGTACGACTCTTCTTACAGTCGCCTACTCTGAACCATACGTCGCATTTATCTAACTCACAATGGTAACCTTGGCCACCAGGACGAGTTACTCACAAATAAACCAGGCGAAAATACCTGGCATACCTTCCTTGCTCGTTAAACTGAAAGAGACTCGAAAACCACCACCTAAACTACTGCCTACCTATTCAACACACAACAAACCTTATCGCACCTTCTCTTCGCTCCTAATCAATTATCAATGGGCACACTTCGAAAATATCACTGACTCTAATCCCTAAAAGCATTCCCTCAGCAAAACAACTACCCCACCCCAATAATAGATCTTCTGTGCTCGTCCCCTTGTTGATTTCTATTTTCGTCGTCAGCTCGCCCGGACAGTCTGCAGACAGTGTTTTCGCTGCTATGCTCGACCCGCGACCTGCTCCTGCTCTCGGCCCTTAGGACAGTACCACATTCATTTTGCAGTCCTTTTTTTGGCAATACTAGTCAACTCCCTTTCACACAGTCCCCTTTGCATTGCGTAGGACCTCGTTGCGAGCCTAATAAGGTCAAATCGATGAATTTCCTTTTCATACACCGACCGATCTTTCTTTTCCTAAAAGGGACCTAATGAGCCACGTTTTCTCTATTAGTTACTTCTGTTGTACAAACGATTCGCCTTCTGTCGCATGCCAAGCCGCGTGATTTGTCCTCAATTTTTCTTCGTCTACAAAAGGGAACAGACGCCTCGCCTCTCCATCACGAGCCTCCTTTAGGTCCATCGTCTATTATGACGACCGAAAACATGGCGTCAAGGTTATATCTGCCCCCCCCCGGCCACATACGATGCGTTGTCTGGAAATACAAAAATCATGACTTTTTGTTCCTAGACCGCCAACTGAGCAGGCATTGATCTTTTTTATGCGCAATTTTCCAAACGAAAATAGTCTTGTGCAACAAGTTTATTTCTGCACTCCCGCACTTAAGAAACCAGCGCCAGGCATGTACTTTTCTTGTATCATTGCTGACCAAGCAAACAAGTATGCGAATAAAGATTATAGGAAAACCGGCCACACTTTGAGTGACCCTAAACTTGGCAACGGCATTTAGGCCATACGGAATTCCAACGCAGCAAGACACAGACTCGTAATAATGCTGTCAACTTATGTACGAAGACGATGGACGCGTGGGAGCATTGCATTTGCCGAAAACCTCTCCACTTCGAAATCGCATAACATAAAAAGGGGCTTTTCTGGAATACATATTACGGAAAGTAGGTACCTACTGCATCTAACTAAAATCGACCTCGTAAAACCGCCGGACACTCGGCAAACTACAGTGCCAAGGTAAATATCGAAAATGCAAGAGGCACGTTTTCTTGTACTTCCAGCGGAAAATCGCTTTAGAGAATAGACCGGTCAACTGACTGACCGTACTTCAAGCCGTTAAAACTACTCCCTCGCCTCCTTCTTGTGTTTACTTTCGTGGCCGACCATCGTTCGCGTCAATCAGCGATTGTCCCTCGCTACCGTCCTCCCCTTTTCCCCTTCACTTCTCATCCTTTCGTTTGGCATTATACACGCTTTTATGACTCCGTTACACCGCGTCCGGCGCCCGTCCAAGCCCCGCCAATTTCCGGACTGCTGAACACACACACTAGACAAATGGTGGTAAAAACGTTGTATTCTTCAGATATAGAATGAAAAGCCACCTTTTCCTGCCCGTGACAAAAGCAATTCTTAGAATCTATGAATAAGAGGGAGAAGCGACTGAAAATCCCGTCAAGACCATATCGACGAAAATGGCCAGATGATGTCACCCTGACCAAGCCCCTGTTATACCGAAGTATGAACCCTAGTTCTCTCGGATCGACTCTAAACTGAGCACGAAACCGAATTCATGACATTCAGCTTCAAGCATCGGACGAAAAAGCATGAAAAAGGCTTATACAACCGTGAACTAACCACCCTTCTGCATTCGCCCACTCGTTCTAACCTCGCACGACTTCGCGGTGTTACTAACCTCTCGAAACCGAGTGACCGCCCAATTGGACTATTCTCAAACTATGTAATCGACAAAACACGAAACCTTCGACGGCTATCCAAAAGTTACGAGTAAACATAGTACCGATACCGCCCTTACACAATCGTTGGCCATTACGCAATCGTACGATCATACGCCCAAACACGGGCAAACGCGGTAGTTTAGGGAGCGCAAGGCCAATCGAGGATCCAGGTAATGTGACCCAGTAAATATTGATCCACACAGAATTGGTTAGGCTGCGCATAAAGCACATAATGCGCCATAAGAGAAGCAATAGCTGGAAACGTCTAGGCTTAGTTACAGTCAGCCGTCCAGAATAGAGTAGCTCCACCCAACCTCTGTTCACAGATCTTACCCCGGGGGTATAGAGCAGAAAATATAGTACGAGTAAGAATTACTTACACAATGATTCTCCGCGTTGATTTGGCAATAGCCAGGTAGACTGCTATTTAGGCCACCAAAATCCGTAATACTTCCGTTCGATGCACCGCCGTCCGAATAACAACTACCGGAAGGAACAGTGTTATTTAGGCGTCGTAATCGTTGTTGGGATAACAGCTCAGATGGCGATTTCAAGGGAGCGCCGCCGCCCGGTCGTCCAAACGGGTACCATTCCTCTTTCTCTGCTAGAAGAAATAATTTTCTCATTACTCCGGCTAATCCCTCGTAGGTATTAATCCACGTGTCGCACCTCGCTCTTCGGCCCACTGTCGCCGCTTCTGGTCCAGCAATGAATGCTTCTTGCCCGGCTTCGATCCTTGTTCATTATCCGTGTGAATTTCAACGCAAGTCACACTCGTGACAGCCGACGGAGACGGCGATGAAGCACTGGCTGTGGACGCAGGCCAAGCAGTTGCGTGGCCATTCGCGGCGCGTCCATTTGATTGCCTCAGTGTCATGATACGCAGGGCTCTAATGCAAAAACAACAACAGTACAATTGACGTTGACAGAGCGATCAGCATGCGCTACGGGTATAGAGCGAAACACAGAAACAAGTTTTTGCCATTTATCTTGCTTTTACAACAGCCATATCTCGGGCTGTGATGGCGTCGAAACGGCGTTGCTTGACGTAAGATTAAACGTTGCTGTAATGCAATATCGGAGGCGCTAGCTAGAGACACCCCGGTCAAAAGATAGAGATAGTCAGGTATATCTAAAAAAGGATAAACACGCTTCGCCCGATGACCTACACCAAGTTGAACGGGCATTCAAGGGAAGCCGCTAAAAAAGAAGCAGAACAAGTTCGAAAGCACGTGCACTTTTGATACAGACGCCATGCGGTGTCCATCGATCGCGGAGAAGAACCTAGGCACTAGCCGGCGGGTGGAAATGCAAAGGCTCACCTATTTCACCTGTCCTGCACAAAGGCCGAACCACAAGACACAACCAAAGATCGTTCGCCAACAACTTCGACGCGCGAAGAAACGCCTAGCAGCAGCTGGCTGGGATGGACGACGGAACGACTGTCAGCCGCTCACACGCCCGCTGTAGCGCGCCACCTAGGCGGTTGATGTCTTGCCGCACTCTAGCAGACAACAATGATGTTCAGGCGCATTACAGTGTCCACGTGTGGTAAAGTGTTGGTGTGCGAATCCCGAGCGAAGGAGCGGCTGGTTGAATTTGTGTTTGTGTCTGTTTCTGTGCTGGCTGGCCAACTTGTCAATCGAACGTTGTTTATTGAACTCTCGCTGCGCGCAGCCGGTTCTGCCAGCTGGCTGGCGTTTTTAAAAGAACGGTGCAATTCTGTGTGTAGATGCAAAGAAAGTTCGAAGGCGGTGAATTCATAATGTACCTACTAGTTCCATCATCGACACCCAAACCGACGAGAGGTAGCCAGCCTGTGGAATTGCAATAAGTTCAGTTGGCGAGACGATTTTGGAATGTTTCCTTACTGATGCTTGCCGCAACACGTTGGCTATTTGCGCTCATTGTCAATCTACTAGTCAGAAGATTTACATAGTAAGTAGATTGAAGTGCGAAAGTCCTTGTTGGTTGGCTTGAATGAATTGACGCAGTCCATACATAAGTAGGTATAGGTAGGTTGCGAATAATCCATCTGGTATGTAAGTTACGTGAAACAAGGGGCTAGAATTACAGCTCCATGATTTAGCCTATGTTGCGTCATATTAGTGTGGCTTTACCACGATTTCGACGTCATATGTTGCCTACCCCATGATTTCAGTGTCCCTAGCTTTTTTGTGGAGTGAAAACAGTAAATAGCGAACCAAATTGCGATATACTTGTGACATGATTTTTTTTAGATCAGAACATCAATTGAACGATGTCGGATCTTCAAGATTCGTACGTCAGGACTTGTCATGATTTTCCATCAACAGAGCCAGGCGATCTCGCATTTACGACTGGCGATGTTCTCTATATTGATCGTCAAATCGATCGAAATTGGTGAGTCCGGTTTTTTGACTACTTATTTCTCGTGTCGTGAGATAGCGGCGATAAACAATGCGATTATCCTAAGACTAAGCTACAGATAATATTGCGGACACTGTACACACCGATCGAGCCTGACGTGCGTCTCACCTGAAGCCAATAGGTGGCCAATCACTGGGTGTCGGGCTCGAAGAGAAGTCACGGATCATATAAGTCGGTCTTGACAGCTTTAACTATCGAACGATGTACATTCGGGCACGTATAACTAGAGGGCACTTCTATCTTCGACCACCCCCCTTATCATGTGTCTTGTCTTTGTGCCAAGTTTGTTTCTAGCGAGTTCTCTTTAACGCATCTTTGTTCTAGGTGCCACGGTCAGTCGTTGACGACTGGTCAAAGCGGCATGTTCCCATCGAATTTTGTCACAATATTGAATTTACCAAACTTATCGCACTCGAATGTTCAAAAGCTATTTATCGCCCGAGACCGGTTTATCGGACAGGAGCAAGGAGATCTGAGTTTTCTTGAAGGTAATACAGGTTTTTTAAAATGCTAATTTAGAAATGGTTTTTTCGTTGTAGGTGATATCATTATCGGTTTACGTGCCATTGATGCAAACTGGTGGGAAGGCGAAGCTGGTGGTCGGCGTGGTATATTTCCGTTGACGTTCGTCCTAGAATTATCTCCGCCTGCTTCTTCTGTCACGTCGTATTCGAATGGCCGAAACAGTCAGTCATCGACAATCAACAAGACCTCGCCACTATCAGTCTCCGTCTCTGCAACCAATGAATTAAAGGCGAAAGTGAAACACGATTTGCGGCCAGTAGATCCTCAAGAATTGGAACTGAAAGCGGGCGATATTGTCATTATTGAAGAGTTCGTGGATAAATTTACGTGTCGTGGTCGAACACTGGATGGACGTAGTGGTCTATTTGGAAAAGGATTCGTGGATATTTTAGATCAAAAAACGAGCCCTGCTGCTGGGCTGTCGTCAAATCGAAGTAGCGTCCACCAGGCCGGTCCATCGCCTATGGCAGCACTTGGGCACGTCGATTTCTCAACCGGGCTACCAACCAAATGTGTAGATATGAGGAGCTCAATCTCGCCAGTTCGCCAAAAGCCGCAAGTCTCGCCTAAATCGATGCCGTCTCCGAAAATGAATGATCAAGAAAATGTATCGCCTTATGGACGCACAAAGTACAAGTTCGAAGCGGAATATCCGGGAGAATTAGCATTTCCGGCTGGTGTAATTATTCAGTTGACAAGGCACGTCGATGACGAATGGACGGAAGGGATTTTGGATGGTCGGCGAGGGATCTTCCCCTCGAGCTATGTCGATGTTGTCGTCGATTGTCCTCGCATGCAATTGACATCGCCGAAATTGATGAAGGACAATAATACTGCATTGGACACGAAACGAACCGGAAAAACGGATATGCTTTCGAATATTGGATTGACGGGAGATTCGGGTTATACGAGTTCGGGTAGCGAACCTGGAACGATGGGCGAATCGAACGGGAAAACGACTTGGGCTGTCAAATACGATTTCATGGGCACTGAGGATGGAGATCTGACCGCCTTTAAAGGTAAGTTTGACTTTTCTGAATGTGTTTTACTCTCTTTTGTTTAAGTGTTTTATTCGGTTTGAACACGGCGATCTGTAAGTTTGGCTGAATGGGAGTGGGTGGAGTTGTCAATTTGGGAAAGGGTTCAGAGGCGAATAGTAGTCATAAAAGGTCGTCTAATGGGAGGAGTAGTGTACGGTGAAGATTGGCTTGTTTGCAGGAGATCCGATCGTCGTTACTCGTCACATCAACGAGGAGTGGTTAGAAGCCAAGCACGTGATTACTGGCCAAATCGGCGTTATTCCGGTGTCGTACGTGCAGTCTCCTGAGAGCGAAGTGAAATGGCGACATGAGAAACCGAGCAAGACGGACGTCCGGTCTGGGTCTTTGTCAACTACAACCAGTGTCTTAATCGAGGCGTCGATTGCTCAGAATATCAGTCGCTTGGAGCACGAGCCGCCGTCCTCAGCGAGGAAGGAGATTCATTGGTCGCCGGCCCCTGGTTTGCTGTCTCAGTCTAGTCCTACGCCCTCTACCGTCAACTCTTCTTGGACGCCCAGTCCTACTCCGTCGACTCTGCCTTGGCTTTCGTCGGAATTAGTTCCGAAATCGCAGCCTTTAGTACCACAGATGAGGCAAGTGCAACAGCAGCAGCAGGTTGTGGTGGAGAAGAAACGATCGACACCGCCTCCAAGACCGGCAATACCTGCGGCGTTGAAGATGCGTCAGGAAACAGCTAGTAAACATTTGGAAATGCAACGACAACAAGCCAAAGAACAGAAGAAGAAGGAAATGAGGACTCAAAGGAGTAAAATTACTCAAGAAATTATGGCCACGGAGAGAGAATATGGCAAAGACTTGACATTCTTCCAAGAGACTGTCTACAGCAAGAGGAACATGCTCGATGCGGACGACCTACTCGGCGGGTCGGTGTGGGGGAATGTGATCGATCTGTCGATCAGGCTTCTGGGTTTGCTGGATGAGGAATCAAGTAAGAATTATTCTGTCCTGGCCTATCTGATGTACAGTGAACCTGTCTTGCAGGGAAAGACTTTGTGTACCAAGAAATCGGATCTGCATTTCTGGCGTTAGCGGACGAATTCAAACGGGTCTACGGAGCGTTTTGTCAATCGCACGAGGAATCGCAGTCATTGTTGGATCGGGTATGTGGAGGGTATTTTGGTTGCGAAATCCTTGTTAGGAGCTCGGACTTGTATTTTTTTAAGGGTTTGTGCAATATTAGTGCGCTGTTACCTAATCCGCATCTGTGGGTTGGGGCCAACAGACTTTCTGAGTGCGACCTTGTATGCAGAGAGATAGACCTAAAGTTCTTGTGAGGGACTGAAAGTTTTGAAGGGAGGGGGCGACCTGAATGCTCGATGATCTAGTGCTCATTAATTGATGTCATTATTTCCTTTTGTAATTTCACGTTTCCATAATAATTTGCAACATACGAACTCGATCCTTGCACTTTGTAATTGATATCTTAGTCATGATTGTCTCGTGGCAGGCTAGACGGTGGCTGTAAGTGAAGGATGACCAGAAGAATATGCTAGCGGGGATTATGATGCAGTTTGGATTGACGAGGCTCCTATAAATCGGACCGCAAAATGAAGGGTTTTTGTTTTAGTACGAAACAGAACCGGAGAAGCAAGTGGTCTTGAAAGACATGCTGACCAAAGTTCAACAGAAGACAACGTGTATCGATTTGAGTACGATGTTGAGCAGGCCGGTGCAACGTGTCCTCAAATACCCTTTGTTCCTCGGGGAACTGTTGAAGGTGGGATGCGAGTGTCTGTTTTAGAAACCAGAAATTGAGGATGTGCGTGTTTCAGTGCACTGAAGATAATCAGAGCGACAAGGTACAGTTGATGAAGGCGTTGAAGGTTATGACCGAAGTTGCGCAGACCATGAACGAATCGAAAAGGAGGAAAGATTTGGGTAAGTTATGTTTGGATTGGCGACCTGCAGGGCCAACGTCTAGATGCTAGGGTCATTTTCTTGGCGTCTTGTAAGTTTGACATTTTAGTGGAAAACCTGGAAATGGCAGGGAATCTTAGAAGCATCTGGAAAAGCAGGAGCAGGGACGACCTTTTAGCTGGCCAGGCCATGGGGTGCCACCTGTGTCCGCACGTTTATGTTCGTGTTATGCTGGAGTTCATCCCATCTGACTTGGTCAGGAATGTGGATAGAACCCTTGCTTTGGAACACAATGTCTCGTCCTCTGCAAGCCATGTCCAGCATCGGCCGACCCAGGCCTAACACTTCCGACCCGACCCGACCCAGATCCTGGGTCGGCCCGACCCGACCCGACCCAAAGTGCATGATTTTGCTCCCTTTAAAATATATAATAGAATCACGCAAGATTTCGAAAAAATTTTTTGTTATCGCATAGATGGGCGATGATAGGAAAAAGTGACCTGATCCGAAACGACTCCTAAGCCAGAACACCTAGATTGCACCAAGGAGAGACAAGGCCAAGGAGCAATGCAGAAACGGTGTTGTTTCACTCTTAGTTTAAAAAAAGTAGAAGTACGCTCGAATCTATTCCTTTGATCGACCAAATCCCACAAACCTTTTGGTGGTTCCGAATTAGGACCGAAGCGAGCCTAAAGCGGAATGAGTGCGCTTTTTTCAAGAATACTTTTTTCGAGTGTTCAGCTGAGCTTTAAGCGAAATTCAGAACCATTTAGCCGCGGGGGATTCTGCAAAGTCAAACAAAATTCAAAATACATCGCTCTCTTCCTAATTTTGAGACACTGAGAAGACTTGGGGCATAGATGTTCCGGATTTGGGCGCTTTACCCTTTACCATAATCAATCGAAATATGCTAAAGTCAGGGTTCCCACCACCCGCTAAATCCTCTAAAACCTCCTCTGATTCCAATACCCTCCCCTAAATCCTCTAATCCTCCTTAAATTTGGCGGGTCCTCCTCTAAAATTTGGCTTCTCTCTTATGAGCATGATCTCTGTGACAAAAGTTCTGAATTGACGCCAGAGACCAGAGAGAAATTAGTTGCAAATGGAAATATAAGAAATTAACAAGGAGCGTTACCGATAGGTCAGGAGAACTTTTTTGGAATTAGGGCCTGGATTTTTGCCTTTTTTTCGCATATTACTCTATTTTACCTGCTGATGGACACTTTTCAGGCGTTCAGTTTTTTGAAATTTGTCTTCCCGATTTATCATTTAGTATATACATTATAAACGGAAATTAGGCGCATTCAGGCGACACAGGCCCAAACATAGGTACCCAAGCCATGTCAGCATTCCTCTCGTCCCCAGGATTGCTGTTGCTGTACCTATACATGCGATTGTAAGACCTTCGGACAGTACCTTAAATCTAGCATGCTTTCGCCTCATGATTAATGCAGGGTCTTGATGCCTAAACGTCGGCATCGGGATCGAGATCTCCTGTTAAGGAGCATGCGAAGAAACGACCTCGCCCAGAATCTCGCTTTGCCGGCTTCAAGGGATTAGGCAGGATACACTTTATAGTAGCCGCGGTGGCTCAGTTGGTAGGTTGGTTAGTGACCTTCCTTCTCAGCCAGTATCATCCGGGGCTGGGACGCTGGTGCTGGCACAGGATGCTCCCTCGTGTGGACGTGCTCCTAGTGGAGACACACAGGGAAGCTGCCGTGAGAGATGATCACCTCATGGCCTAGCTTATCATATCAGGACTGCTGGCCTAGGCAAAACGGGTTGGAAGCCAGTGGTGAACTGGGCCCCACCCACAAAAATTAAAAAAGGATTTACTTTGTGCGGCCTAGTAATAACTTTTCCATTGCGTTGATTTTGTGTCAGGATGATATGTAGCCTGCAGCGGTAGAGCATTAAGACTTCATGCCAGAAAATGTACCTTTGTGACCGGTTTGGCAAAAAGTATGGTCAAAATCTCCTTTAAATCTAAAAGAATTCTGCTCTAAATCCTCTAATCCTCTAAAACCTCCTTTGAATTCATCCTGTCAAGCTGATGGGAACCCTGTAAAATGTCATCGCATTGCATTTCTATGAGAAACGAAATGTATCAAAACCAACAATATTTAAATTTAAATTGCATCGCAAAAAATACAATGTAGTATCTGTTTTCTAGTAGCACATGCCTCGACTGCAGTAGGCGGTTAGTATATGGCGGGAATTCAAAATTCAACCGACCCGGCCGACCCAGAGGCTGGGTCGGGTCGGGTGGGTCGGCGGGTCGGGTCGGCCGGGTCGGTGGGTCGGCCGATGCTGGAGCCATGTCAATATAGATTCCAGATTGTCCTGACTCCGCTTATCCCTTGCAGTTACAAAGTATCGAAGAGATGGTGATGTCACGTTTTCCGAGCGCTTGTCAAGAATTACATTACATTCGGTGAGGAAGAAGAGCACGCGGTTGAGTATGCGACTGTCGTCGAGTATTGGATTGACTCAACTGGTAAGATTATTGATTATGCAAAAGTAGCTTGTTAATTTTGGGTGTTGAAATGAGTAGGAGTTAAGATGACAGGTTCAGAAATCAGGAGGATCAGCTGCTCGTTTTCTCGAACTCCTGCAGTCAAAGGCAATGCATTGAGCGTGAGTCGCCAATCAGACAAACTACTGTGGAATGCACGCGAGCGTATAGTCTGCACTAATCCCGCAAGCTTTCATGAGTCTGTGGACCTGTGCGTGCTGTCTTAGATACCTGGCCTGGCACTTCTCAGATGCGAGTAGTTTCTGCAAAGTGCATGTGTTTGATTGTGGCAAAGGCTGATAGTTGCCTTTAGCTAGCTTTAAAGAGCTAGCTAGCTGATTGCTTAGCTTTAAAGACGAAATGCACTGTTGAACCGACCATCGATTCGGGTTTTGCGCCTGCAAAATTACATAATTTTTTTGCAGAAAAATGTAGAAGCCTTAACGTTTTTATGTTAGTTATGCTTTCGTGTAGTAGCTATGCAGATGGTGGTACCCCGAGTCGAGTGCTTGCGCGTAGGATTTTCACTATGGTGTATGAGAAAGCGTATCGCGCATTGGGTCTATTTTAGTGGCTGAGATGCCCTGTCCAGTAGGTGAGTATTTCTTGGCTGGAAGACGATCGCTCGATCGCTGCGTTTTTAGGGGAATCATACAGTTGCACCAGTATGGCCACCAATGTAGTGGGTTTTGTGTCTGGGTTGGAGTCTTGGGGTTGGCCGAAGCCTTTTAGAGTGGTGCCTTGTGCAAAATAGGGAGCAAACTCCGCAGCTGTGTCCGTTACCTTTGGTCGTCTGAATCGTCGTGGGGCTCCTTATAAACTGGGACTCTCAAATGAAGCCCCACCTGTGAGGGGGTTGTGGCACGAGTGTCGCGAACCTATCACTCGAGTCTTGTCAACCCCGTGGTGGCCCCCTCATGTTCATGTTCATCAACCACACACCAACCTTATCACTCGAGGGTGAAGGGCCTCCGAGTCTACCCCCTGTCAACACTCGCCCGTAACTGCGCACCTGGCGTGAGAGGCAGACGCCTAACCCACCAGGCCACGAGGCCGGTAACGAGGCCCTTTGTCGTATTTTTGTATATTCCGCTCTGCTGAGCCGTTGCTTGAATTTTTATGCCTTTGCCTAAGGCCACTTGTTCCTGCTAGTCTTCCGTCGATGAAAGAAGTTTGTCGCACGTGTAGATTAGAAACCAGACCTCCTGTTGGAGCTGCGCTTGTCGAGCGTGCGCTTGATGAGAATATGTTGAGGGGGTCGTAATATTATGTGGGAGAGGCTGGCCTAATGGCCATTATTGGCTGGTGTACATGGGTGCTAACTTTGTTATTGTACTTGATTATAGGCGAAGGACGACCAGTTCGAGGATGCCGAACGCCAGTTTCGAGCCGTGGATCGATGTTGTCGTAATATGCTACGAGATGTACAATCGTATTGTGAGCAGATTGTGGTGCTCTATAATCACCAGATGTCCATCGCCGATGCTCTCCACTTTGGTGTGTATAAGGGCGGAAGCGGAGGCGGTACCGGAACGAGTCCTCGCACTAACCGGTCCTCATTATCGCATCAGTGCCAGATCAGTGCTGCCTTCGATGCGACGTCAACGTGTCCTGTGGCTGCGCGATTGTCGGCACGATATCTGGACTCGTGGTCCAAGGTCTTATTGTCCGAGTCGATATTGCAGAAGTTTGTAAGTACGGGGTCAGGGAGTAGTCAGAGTTGACTGCGGGGTGTGAGGTCAGATTGTGGGGTGCGCACGTCATACTAAAATATTTTTGTTGCGGGTCGCCCATAAACAGGGTCCATACAAGGCTGGGAATCCGAAAAGTGTCTGCAAAGGGGAATTTCGGACACAAAATTAGGAAAACTGACATGTCGGATTTCGAGGTTTTAAATTTCGAGTCACCCGCCTTGTCTGTGTGCCTGTTTATCATAGTAGAGGTGATTCAGTTGATCATACATGCCGACGGTCTGAACTTTAGCCTATAATTGCGCAATCCCCCTGGCAAAATTGGTGCGCAATCCCTAAATTTTGCTGTTTTGGTGCGCAATCCCTAAATTTTGCTGTTTTGGTGCGCAATCCCTAAATTTTGCTGTTTTTGGTGCGCAATCACTGAATCTTGCCGTTTCTGGCTCAAAATCACCAAATCTCGCTGTTTTTTTTTAGCAATCACTGAATTTTGCCATTTTTGGCTCAAAATCACTAAATTTCGCTGTTTTAGATGCGCAAGGGGCCATCCATAAAGGACGTCCACCAAAAAATGCGATTTTTCGACTCCCCCTCCCCCTATCCACCTTTCATCCGTTTCGCCTGGACCCCCCTAAAAATGGACGTCCACTTGAGCAGACCCCCCCCCCCCCCCCCTATAGGAAAACATTCACTTCAAATAAGCATTGCTCCCAGCATCGACTGATCCGCCGAAATGATGGGTCATCCAGTCTTCAGTTTGATTCGACTGCTGCATCAGCCGAATTGGGAACTAAAATTTCACGCTCTCTCTGAAAATGTGTCATGCCACATCCAATTTAAAACTTCTCCAATTTTCCTCCAAAATCAGAATTGAATCCCGCTTTAGGTGCAAGGTAGTGCTCCTGAGTTTTTGGAGTGGTTTGATAGTGACAGCGAGGGAAGGAAATATAGGGCAGGCTGCTGGGAACCTTGTCCATAAAAATATCTCATTTCTTGAACGGATCACCCAGATTGAGATCGGGACTCACGTCGAGGGTCGGATCAGTCAGTGCTATAATTGGGCAACATCCCTGACATCCCGATGGCCCCCTAGCGCCTGGAATCCATCGCCCTGGATGGGGAGGTCGGCCCGTGGTTGATGTTTCAGCCACAGATGTAGTCGCTCTGTCTCACATTCAGAGTACTTGCCCAGCAAACCCCCTCTCCCACCCCTGCAGGTCTTGGTTACCAAGACACCAGATTGAGCGACAAAGCCACTGGCAGCACCACTAAAATCGTTTTATCCGCCTCAGAAAAAGAGAAGCCAAAAGGGATGAAAAATGTTTGGGAAAACTGGAATATAATCGACCTGAGTCCTTGGATAGTCGTTTCATTTCATGATTTAAATATTAGTAATTTTACTCGTATCTCTAGCGTTAATACTATGATAATTGCGATAATTTTCCGAGATAACCCGCCGATTTTGTGAAGTGGACGTCCACTTGGCGGCAGCCTACCCCCTCCTCCATCCACTTCCGTCCACTTTCCGCTCACCCCCACCCTCCCCCCAGGGTAGACGTCCTTTATGGATGGCTCCTAATCTCTGAACTTTGCCAGTTTTGGCTCAAAATGACTAAATTTCGCTGTTTTTGATGCGCAATCACTGAATTTTGCCATTTTCGGCTCAAAATCACAAAATTTCGCTGTCTTCGATGCGCAGACACCTAAGTTCGTAATTTCTTGGTGAACCTGTGCGGTTAATTTTTACTACACTCATTACGGAAGCACGTGATTACCACGCGTTACCAGTACACAGTACCAATTGCGCAGCGGAGGCGAAAACACCTTCAACGAATGATACCTAATGCGCACCAGAGCAGGCAAAAGCTGGAATAGACTGCGCAAAATTTGCTTATGCGCGCAGAATGGAGGTGAATTTTTTTAAAAAATTTTCTCGGCCGCGACTGCGCAATCCCCCGCCTTTTTTTAAAAATTTTTAAAAATTTTGAAGGTCAGCCTATAATGATTATAGGCTATTATAGGGTGTCGGCATGTATGCAGTTGATTGAGTAGTCGAGGGACAGTGTGAAAATGATTGAGGGAAAATCATTTTCCACTCCTTGCATGAACCGTGATAAATCTAGCGTCTATAGATCGGGGTTAGAGTTCAGGGAATTTTCGCAATCAGCTTAGACACATCTAAAGTCGTATTCGACGTCACAGCGCTAATCATATGATTAAGACCTGTCCTGGATGATTGAAAATGGCACCAGAGCCAGTGGCGGGTAGGGTATGGGAAGAGACTGCTGATGTGCGTCATGTGCCGCAGTTGGGTGCACGCTGAGTGTACACGTAGGCGTAGGGTGGTCATTCAGGCCCCTAGTTTGTTCGCCTTATTGCGGATGGAGATCGTGCCCATAATCAACTTGTCGAATGCACTTATCGTCAGTAAGTTTGTGAGTGCTGTCTGGCGAGTCTTGTAAGTAGGGGGTTTTAGGTTTTGTCGTACAGGATGGGCGAGTCATCGAGTGCACTGCTGCACCGACTGTATTTTCCTGTTAGCCGCCCAGGCAGTAATTAGGTGTCTGATTTTCTTAGCCAAGTGACGGAAGTCGGCCAAAAATTAGTGAAGGCTTTAATGAGCCAATTATATTTTTAGTTTTTACTCTGTTGAGCAGTGTTGGGTGCACGAGATGGACTGAAGTAGTCTTGTTGCCTGTTCACTGCGCCTTTGGGGACTGATGTTTGATTAAACAAAAAATCGGGCCTGGGAATCCTTGGTTTTGGATAAAGAATAGTGGAATGATGAATTTAGGCGAAAATGCGGTCAGGGTTGCGTACGAGAGGCAGCCGGTTTTGCACAGGCATGAGAAAGTGGGTGGCGAGAGCTCGTAAATCAGCCATTTGCCTGGCCTGGTAGGTTCAGGCTGTATCTGTCGGCGGTTGGCGCTTGGTGTTTTGTTTATCATTATTGAGAATGTTTCAGCTAACGTGCAGTGTGATTAGGATGGGTTCGACGAATCGTGGCTTTGACCGTGTTGGATGTTGTATTTTTCGTTTCAGTTCGACGCGGTTAACGCCAAAGTTAGACAACCATTGGCTCATATTCAACATTCGTGTAAAGGACCGGAAAAACTAATATCGAAACGTGGGGATAAATTATTGGATTTTGAATCAGTAGCAGTTAAATTGGAGAAAGTTGATGGCGGCCAGGCGACCGATTCTACCAAAGTGATCGTGGTAAGTAGGAGGTGTATTTGGTTTTCGAGAACTGGTCAGGGGTGTTGGATATAATTATAATGTACATTTTATTGGGGCAGCCGTGTGTATACAATGGCCAGGTGGGGTGTACTTGGTGGCGGTTGGGGGCGCCGTTTTAATTACGGTACGTTATTGAAAAATGCACGTTTAGATTTTCCAGATTTGATTTGTATTGTAATGAAAAATGTTGGGGAAAATATTAGAGTGATGACGAGTGGTTGAGGCGAGGATGGGTCTAAAAATGGGAGGAGAGGAGATTGATCAACATGAAATTTTAGATTTGTTATTTTTGACTGTCACATTGTTGCCGGATGGGCGCGGTTGAAAATATTAGCGTGACTTATTTGGAAGGTGCGCCCGTTATGGGCGGAGAAAAAAACCCGTTCGACTTAGTAGTCGTTGGGAGGCTGGTTTTGGGAAAGTCAATTTGGCGAAGGAAATGAGTGGATTTGGTGGCCGCGCCTTTAAGGAAAACTTGACTGTATGTACAGGTGGAGGGTGAGAAAAAGCACCGATTTAGCAGCCGGTGTCTAATCCAGTACCTGGATGGGGTGGTTCTGGTTTTGGTGCTTATTTTAATCGACGGTCGAAATGGAGACGCAATGAGCTCGGGTTCAAGCTGGCGGGAGCAAATGTCAACAAGATAGGAGACAGGTGACGGGTTTTGTTGCAGGGTGGTGGCTGCTGTGGATGGATCAGCTGAGCTTGGGGTATTGTGTAACAGAACAGGAAAATGTCATTCATTTGGTTATGATTGATGGTAGAATGGGGCATCAAGTTTGCGCTAGCTATTAAATGGGCTTCGATGAGGGACAGCATAAATAAAGATCGGCTCGGATCCGGTTTGGGGAGCGAGCTTGGAAGTGGGCTACTTTACTGGTGGCTTATTTTGGTCGTGACGTAGGCTTGTTGATTGAGCTGCGCCTGTCTGACTGGTTTGCAAATGGTGGGTGCTTATTTGCGATTGCATTGGAGTGCTGCGGACCGGCCCAGGGGGTTGGGGCACTGGCAGTGGATGAGTGTGTCAGTAGATTGATAAGGGCAAGGTACGTGAGAAAGTGCTGTTTACTTATGTGTGTATGTACTGTAGGAGGGAGCAGTTGTTAGGTCAGTTAGCAGACGTCTGGCGAGGCATTATTGTGCAATGTGACCTTTTCTTTATAGTTGGAAGATGAACTGAGAAAAGCGAAAGCCGAATACGAAGCTATGAACACACAATTGCTGACCGAATTGCCTCAATTCAATCGTCTGGCCAACGAAATCATAACAATGGCAGTGCGTGCCTTCATCTCGGCTCAACGTACGTTCGTCTACGAATTGGGACGATGTTTCGAGCAAACAATTACAACTGTCGTCAATGAGGGAAACGTGTTGGACAAATTTCAACGTACGCATCGACAAGCGGCTGAAGCTGTGTCCAATCTGTGCTTTATGGCCGAGACTGGCGTGAAAATGAGCGGAACATTAAAACGACAGATATCTGCTGGTTCGACCGTCTCGCGGGCTTCGGTCGTGCACAAGCAAAGACCCGCAATCACGTTCCCGCAAAAGGTAAGCATCGGATGGGTGGGGGAGTGTGCTAGTGCCTAGTGGTCGGTAAGACGTGAGCCGTGTTGGTTTTGTTTGCAGCTGCAAAGGGAGAACGATAGGTGCATTCTGCGCAATCAGTACCAGAGCCAACAGCTGTTCGTTGTGGCGAGTGGATACGAAGCGAGAGGCGATTTGGAATTGACGTTAAAAGATGGAGATTTGGTGGGCGTGATCGTGGAGAAGGATCCTATGGGAAGTGGCGAACGGTGGTTCGTCGATAACGGGGGTAAGGCGAGTGTGTCGGGTGCTAGGCGGGGATTGTAGCCAGTTACTTTTTAGTTAGCAAAGGATTCGTGCCACGGAATATATTGAGACCTTTGGAGGAAGGCCAGTTTGCGAATAAGCCGTTGATAGGGAAAAATAATTTGGAATTAATTGACTTGAACGAAGCTGCTGTAAAAAAGAAACGAGAACCTATTACGAATTTGGTTGAAATATTTGAAATTGCTGAACCGATCATGGAGCAGGAGGACTCGGGGCCAGCCAAACAGAAGCCATCTATCGGCAATATGGCTCGTCGTGGATCGCCCGTCATTTTCCTGCCATCCAGTGAAAGTAAGTCGACACAATCGATTAGACAACCACTGCGTCGACGGACGACGGTCGATCGTGACGGGGTCGAGACGACGGCTCCTTGCGCGCCTAGACCATCGTCGGTGATCGAAGCCTCGACGGCAACTTATGCGCCAGAAGAGAAGAAATTAGTGGCCAGACGACCGGCACCGGCGCCACCGAAGGATATTCGACCAGTGATACAAGAAGCAGTAACTTTGCATCCAGTCAGACCAGCGCCTAGACCGCCGACCCAAGCTCAGGTGACGCCGCCGCCGTCGTCGTCGACCGTAGACACCAGTGCGCGGTCGACGAGGGATGGAGGAACGTCGAGGGAAGAAAACGAGCAGGTGGAGTTCTTTGTTGCCCTGTACTCGTTCACGGCCAACTCGGAGAATGAGTTGTCGTTGGCGGAAGGGCAAGTGCTGGCCGTGCACGACAAGAAGGACTTGGAGTCGAATCCGGATTGGTGGTTGGTGGAGGACGAGGACGGGGCCTTGGGCTACGTGCCCGGCAATTACCTGACGCCTTACACGGCCAGTGATGAGCGGGTCTAGGGGTCGCTGATGGGTGTTGGTTGTGGAATGCGCGCTATGAGCTGGTCAGCAGCCAAAGCCGTTCGGGACGTCGCAAGAGTGCTGGGGAATCTGGTTTTCTGTGCTCATTGTAAAGGGGGTGCTTCGATTCTAGTCTCCCCTTTGATCAGGGCGGTCGAGTGTGATTTTGTGGAGAAGTGGGTGATGTCGAGTCGAATCGATGAGGATTGTTGAAGTAATTTTTAGTTGACTAGGTTTTTGGGGGCCGTGAAGTGGGCATAGTTGAAATTCCGGTGTCGTGACGCGTGTAGCGGGGGGGGGGGGGAGGTGACCACCGCGTTTTAATCTCGTCTGGACACGGGGAGTGCGAGATGGCCGAATTGGGGGCTGAGATGATGGCGAGTTTTGCCAGGCGTGTAAGAAACAAAAAATGGGCGAGTGGTAGTTGTTTGGTCGAATGGATTGCCTAGTCTAAATATGGCCAGTAACTGGCCGGGCCACTCGTCGTCGGCGAGTTTTCTGTTTTACGCGGGCGCGTATTGTATTTCGAGTGTCAATTTTATCAGTGCGATGTGTTGTGGATAGGGGAATGTGTGGCGCGAATTGGGGCCGTGGCATAGAGTTGAAGGGGGAAATAATCGGCGTCGTGTTCGTTTTGAAGAATGTGACGGAGGGTAGTCGGGGACTCGGTATCGGTGGCAACGTCAGGCTCTTTTCATCGTTTGATCGCCTATTTTTGCGGGGCGGGCGGGTAGGTGGATGTATATCTTAGTTTTCATGTCATTGAATTTGCCATTTTGTACAGTGCGTAGAGGGGGTGACGTAGAGTCAGACAGGCTTGAATGTGGAATCACGACCATTTGGTGACTGGCGAGCCAACGTCACGAACCACCTGTCTCCGTCTGTCGGGTCTGGGCGTCGTCGGTCCAAGCTCCTCGCCTCGTTCATTGTGTCAACACGGCGCCGTTTTTCATCCAATTCCACTGTTAGCTTTTTCGAATTCGTGCACTGGCGGGGGCGTATGTTTAGCTTTTTCTCTTTCTATTACCGCCTCCTACCTGTTCTGATGAGCTCGATGGCCATTGTGCTAATGGCTACCATTTGGAATATGGCTGTAGAATTGGACGCCACGGCGTGAATGAGAAATCTGTTTTAGGTTGATTGGCAGCTGGGGTGACGTAAGTTGCAGTTTTGTTGCCTGTCGCTCTGGCCAATGATGCCTTTTTGAAGTTGGGCAAGGGACGGCTTTGGCTGCTGAATGGTCTTGTTCACTTTGACGGATGGTCAGTTTGGTGTGTCAGAAAGAGGGGCATTTTTGCGAGATGGCGTCATGTGTTTGCTCATGCGTTCGATGTGGCGATGGTTTGCTTGCGCGTCTTATCTGCGTCTAATGTGCTTCCAAGTCCCATTTTTTACATAATAGGCCATTTGGGGATGAATAGGCGTTTTATATTTTCTTATCTTCTCATAGGTTTGGTTGGTTTAAGGATGTGCATGCCGTTTTGTTGACTGGCGTGCTTATGGTAGGTGGTCCACACTCGACACTTGTATGCCTATGCATAAGCTATTTATGGGAATATTGCTGAGTAAAACTTGTTCGAACTGTCTTAGGCCCATTTTATGAACGGTTATGACCCGACTGTACTTTTTTGTGACATGTAATATTTTTTCAGCGACGATGGAATGCGAGGCAAAAAAGACATTTTCTGGGTTATGTATTTCCTTACGCGAGTCGATTGAGCACATTTCCTTTTTGGGGGATTATATTTGAATATGGCGCCATTGTGAATTTAGGGGGGGGTTGTCCGCTCGTGTGCGGCAAGGTGGGCCGTGGGCGACTGTGCGTCATGTTGGTGGCATGGCCATGGTTGGTGGCGAGCCGAGTGATTTCCGTCGAAAAGGGTAGCCGCCATTTGACGTGGGGTGGGCTACCTAATAATAGGGGTAGAACTAATTGTTTTCACATTGCCTCCAGTGAAATGGGACTTCCTTTCCGAACGCGATGACCTCTTGGAAAGGGTGCATATTTGAAGAATTTCTTGTTTTTTAGTGCGCTTGCCAGAACTGTCTTCGGTGGGGGAAATCAAATTAGGACGTGATTTTGGTTTGGGATTTGCCAATGCCGTCTTCCTAACCGTATTTGGAAATAATTCGAGTCGTCGTCTCTCTGCTTCGAAGCGGGTATGTTAGTATAAGAGAATAAAGGATGGCCAGCGCAGCGTCGTCGCCGCCTCACGTCCCGTTGCCCGTATCGATTATCGAGACCTATTCATTGATCAGCGATGGCTCGGCCAACGAAAATGGTCATTCTTCGTCGCCGTCGAATGGATCGCCACGATTGAGCGCTTTCGTGGTTCGATTGACCGACGCTAGTTTGAAAGCATTGAATCAAGCGTTGGCCGAGGCCAGGCAGAAGAAGAGCAAAGGGGGAGTGTGCGGCTATGTGGAATTGGGTAATCGTGCCAGTTCGACCGAGGGAACTTTATGTTTCGGCGGATCGTCGTCCGTAGTTCATCGATTTTCATTGACCGAAGCACAACGTGATCTTGGACCAAAAGGACAGTTGGACGTTGTCGAACAACAACGAATAACGGACGGTCCTAAATTTGGTTTTAGTAAGTCGAGTACGTGCGGGAGAATGAAACTGATCGGGCCTGTTACTCAACGTGTACAAATATCTGCCACGACCGAGGATACTTTTGAATCGACGAAACAAAAAGCGCAACAAGCCAGCGAAGAAATGAAAAGGACGGCGGCCAAAGTGGCGTTGAAAGGGCCGGCGGGCGCGGGTGGTGCAACCAAAGTGTGGCAAAAGATAAGCAACGCCAAAGCGTCCACTTCGCAACGTCCGATCACGCCGTTAAGTCATCAACGTCATCACAAACCGCCGGTGCCTAATAAAATGAATGGCATCGCGGGAAATGGTGGCGGGGGTGATATTACGAAAAGGCCGCTTCGACAACGTATTTCGTACAAATTATTGCCCAGTCCAATGACGGCCGTCGATTTGCTAAGCAAATTGTCCAGCGAGGGTTTGACTGATCAAGAACGTTCCATGTTTGATCGTACATTAAACGAAGTTGCTCAAATTTCGCGTCCGCCCGATTCGACGAGCGGAGACGGAGGCGGCGATGCGTTGTCTTTGTACGAATTGAAACGTTCGTCCTATTCCGAAATTCGATTGGACGATTGGCCTTTTTATTCGGCTTGGGAAAGGCAGCATTGTTACAAGAAACTTGTGATGCACAAGAATCCGGGCGCTCAACAGCAGCATCATTCCAGTAGTGGCTCGAATGGCACCAGCAACAGTTGTTCGGACGATACGACGAGGCGAGTGAGTGGCAAGATCAGCTATCGACCGCCTCCTAAGAAAGCGGCCAATGATTCGCCCAAGACGGTCACCAGCAATGTGTCTCCTCCCATGGTGCCGAGCGTGCCCAGTTTGTGCTCGCCGTCGCGAGGCTCGTCGAGTACGGCCAGTCCCACGACGAACGGCTCGAGTGCCTATAATCATTCGGATGATACCACCCAACGGGTCAGTGCAAAAATGAGCTATAAACCAGCGCCCAAGAAACCGGCAGCTTCGCCTTCGCTAAGTAATACTGGCAAGTCGCCGCCCATGGCGCCCGCATTGCTACCTTCACCGCCACGACCAGCTCCGACCACGACCAGTCCCACTGCCGCAGTGGCTTATTCGCCTCCGCCAAAGAAAAAAGCTCACAAGGACAACAATGAGGGACTTGGTTCGCCCGTCCAACGCGCTGCCCCATGCGAACAACCGAATGGTGACGGGTACGAGGACGACTCGAATTTAAGGCGCAAACGGCGGCAACAGCACCAACGACCCGCCCTGTCAGCGTCGAACAGCAACGGAATGAGCAACGGGCATTCGAATCATCACGTCGCTCTGCCACCACCTCCCCCACCACCTTCGGACCCTCTGGACGACAGCGATTGCTGGACGAACTCGCAGCCGAGCGTGGCCGATTATCGGAACGAGTACCCGGCCATTAGATCGGCCGAGGATCGGCGACGGTACAAGGATGATTTCGACCGAGATTACCCGACCTACTTGAAACTGTACGAACGACTGAGGCTGACGGCGTCGGAGTTTGAGAAATTGGGCGATAAATTAAAGCGGACGAATAAAGAAACGCAAGAGTACAAAAGTATCGAACGGGAGATCTTCCATAAGTACCGTCACTTTCAACAGGACACCGACATGCACAAGTCGAGGAAGGAGCACGAAAGATTGAGGAAAAAGTTGGGCGTCATCAAGGACCGTGTCAAGGAATACGACGATCGTCATCTCGCGTTGCCCGTGCTCAGTGGCATCAGCGACTGGTAGGCGGACGAGGGCAGGTGCACATTTTCGGTGGGGCTAATTTATTGTGTGGGGCTGGTCAGCATACTCGAAGTTGATTTGATTCCCTTTGGTGGGTGGCGAGAGGAGCGTGTCTGCTACTTGGTTCGCACCCGGTTCTTGACATGGTGCGACAAACGCGTCCTCTTGGTCTACCTTCATTTTTTGGCTTTTTTACAGAAGCGTTGTGGGCGAGTGAAAGTGTTGACTTCCGTCTTTTTTCCTCAGAGTTGACAAAGGGTTCGTACGTTTTTGTTTATTCTGGTCCTGATGCATACGGCGCCTTTCTTGATATGCGAGCAATGGGAGCTGTTCGAGGAGGGGTGCGTGTGTTGTGTAATCATACTGGTATCACCTAGCCGCAAAATAGTGATGCGCGAGGAATTTAGTCAAACTAAATTTTGTGTACGGAGTCAAATTGGTGTATCGCAGAGCGGATAAGATATTTCTATTTGGTGGGGAGAAGGGCGGCGGGTTGTGTAGAGGGATAAGACTTTGATCAGCCGCGATGCCTTGCGAAGATCGGGTCTCGCTCATACATGTTTTTTCTTGCGGGCGCTGACTTTCGCTGGTGTTTTTTTCAGTTTTTGTGGTAGAACTTTTGGTTTCTTGAGTTTTTGTTCAAGGACATGCCGTATTGGGTAAAGTGCTGTTATGTAATTGATTGGACAATGAAAAATCTTTTCTCGGTCGAGTGTGATTGTGCAAGATGTGGACGCCGTGTCCAGCTGGTTCTGTTGCAATGGGGTATCCCATGTCAGTGATGCATTGGGGAAGGTGTCCCTGGCCGTCTGGCTAGGGTTAGGGACCATGTAGTGCTGTGCAGGCAGCCGCGTGACCAGAGGGGACGTGTTTCAGCTTATCATGTCTGCACCAAATGGTCAAAATTCGATGCGGTCGACGAGATCGGGGGCTGGTGCCACTAGCAGGTGAGTCAGACCTCGAGTTGGAGATAGTTGGTTAATGGTTCTGTTTCAGGTTGCCATCTCTCCGACCGATTCGTGATCTCTCGCTGGGTGGTGGTACAACCTCGGTATCGACTCAAGCGTCGCCTTCGAGCTCGTCTCCTGCATCCGCCCCTCAGCCGAGTACTCGTCCCAAGTTCGCGCCCAATTTGGCAGCCGCTGGTCGACGACAGACGCCGATCACGACGCCAGTTTCAGAGCCAAGCCCCGCTGCGGACAGCCATAGTGGACGTGGCCGTGGTGGAAGACGCAATGAACAAAGAGGGGGAAGGGGACGGGGCGGGCGTGGTCGAGGAGGTGGCAGACACGAACCAGAGATCATCCAGTCGAAGGGCGTCTTTTCTGAAGGATTGGCCGACATGGACACTCCGAAGGGTCGGAATGTGGACTCGGATGGAGGATCGTATTTTGCAAGGAAACGTGATCGAGCCGATGAAGCCAAAGAACGTCAAGCTAAAACGGGTCCGAAGAGCGAAGCAATCGAAACTGACGAGGAGGCATTGAAGCATTTGTTGCAGGATAATGTAAGTGCGACTCGGGCCTTGACCGGACCTTACAGAATTAGCGTGCGCTTTGTTTTCTAGTTCATCGCTTTCCGGTCTCGCTCGGACAGGGTTCCGCCCATCACCTTGCCAGTCAAGTTGGAACAGGCATCGATCGAGTCGGCGAGAAAAGTGGACGTGGTAAAGGGCGACGAAGTGATGGACATCGATGTGAAGCCCGATATCAGTGTCACGACTTCGAAACGGCCAGGGCCAGGGACTGGACTCGGACAAGGATTGGCACCAGCATTCGAGGAAATCTTCGGTGGTACTGGTAAGGGCTCATGCAGTTTTAAAATTGTCGATTTATTTTGTGTCTTATTCGGTAGCCAGCTGCCAAAACTTGGCTGTAGTCGACCACTCAGCAGGCTCTATGTGACTCGGGGGACTGACCATATAGAGTTCTAATAATGAGTGGATAGTGCGCCTGATGTGGCCTCAAGTCAAAAGAATGCCTTCAGTGAGCAAAAACCCGATGCGTGTGGTTTAAAGTATGAGCGTAAGGAACTGGGCTTGGTCGGCTAAAAAGTTGTCAGGATTCCCCTCCTATCCCTGCGGTCTCGTAGAAAAGCGAGGTTCACCGAACCCATTAAGATGATTCGGAAAAATCGATGGATTATTGCTGGGCTGGCAGATGTCCATACTTGGTGCCCCCCCATCCCGGAACTAGGAACTGATCGCGGGGGATTGAGGACTAGTCGAACTGCAGGCTGGGCCTTCCAGATGTGAGGGTCAGCCCAATCACTAGCGATTTTGACATCAGAAAAGTGCAATTTTTTTTGCAGATGAAAAAGTCGGCCAAGGCAGTTTATTCTTCGTTCAATTGCCGAACATCATGGCTGAATTAGTAGCCAATGCCAGCGTCGGTAATTTGAACCAGCCTCCTGTCCAAGATACTCCAGTCAAAGCTGAAGTTATGGATGTGGATTTTGCAGTAAGTGTGATCAGGGTGGCTCTGAAATCTTTACTATTGCACCCTGTGTCCTAGATAGCTCTTATTTTCTTCCACATGCCCCCTGGGACCGACAGTAGAGTGAGCCTTGCAGTGCTCATTTCGGGTGATGTGCACACGCGTAGCTGCTTGGTCTAACGTTATCCGTTAGTTGTACGTACTTCCCCTGGTATATCCTATCACTCTCCCGCCATAGGCTCTTTCGAACCCGTAAGTCTGATGTGAGTATCATGGTGCCATATGAGGGTACGATGGAGACAAACATCGTTGCAGGTCCAGCCAGCCAACGGTGTGACAGTGAAGGCGGAACCAGGTATGGAGACAGTGGAGGCTGCTCCCAGTAAGACACCTGATCAACAACACACGCAACGATGTAATACGCACACTTTGGCCAACTTGCCGCCCGGTCAAATTGGGAAATTGCAGTTAATGAAATCGGGACGAGTTCGACTGAAATTGAATGGAACTGCGCCCGATAAACCATTGATTTTCGATGCGACTCCAGGCACGCAAACTGCCTTCTTACAGGTAAGGTTGTCTCCTCGATCCTGCCGCCCTAACAGCTGCTCGTGCTTTTAGCAAGTTGTCAGCATCAAAACACCGAAAGAACCTCAAAGCGAGGAACCAGGTCAATTGTGCGTGTTGGGCAATATCAGTCATCGATTACTATTTACGCCAAAAATTGATAACTTACTATCCAGTTTAAAAAAGACATCGAGATAGCACTTGATTGTCTGAATTTAGGAAGTTGCGGATAACTTGACTAAAGAATTTTGGATTTACTAAACCCCAGTCTGACAGAACATGTACAAAATCGCAGACCCACTCTCCGTCAGTACAGCACCCACAGCCATTCGCCTGCGAAAGTTTTTTCCATTTAAAGCCGAGCCTGTCATCAGCTAGGTAGCAAATTAGCTGGCGCAGTATCTTCCAATTCGATCACTCCACCCGTATTGGAGAATTCATTGTCAATATGCCAGCCATTTGAATCCGTCTCCTCGAGAACGTTCGAGTTGAACACCCTGGGCGTGTCTTCATCCGACTCCACAATAATGTCCGTACTCGGCACGGTGGCAGTGCGACACGTGGTCAGTCGCACGAGGTACTCGTCCAACGTTCGATCCGTACAGCCCGCAATGAATCGAATGAACGGTCTTAGATCGCCGTCATTGGCCGCCTTCAATGTCTGGTAATAGGCCTGCCTGTCCGTGTGTCGAACGACGACCGGTGGATAGCCTGCTTGCATAAGAATCAGGTTCATAAGCAGACGAGCCGTCCGACCGTTGCCGTCCACGAAAGGGTGTATAGCCACCAGTTTGTAGTGCATAAGGGCGGCTAGTTCGACCGGGTGTATACTTCGCAATGTTGTTTCGGCACGTAACCAAGCCATTAATTCGTGCATTTCAGAAGGCACGTCGTCAGCCGCTGGTGGCTCGAAACGACCAACGTAGACCTAAAATGGTTCGAACTATGTAGCTCACATTAAACATAATTTTTTCAGGATTGAGAAGTCATGAGTACTTCATTAAGATTTTATCAAGCCTCACAAAATCTGTTTGTTTTGTGTTCCGCCACGGCAACCCTGCCAGCCTATCCATGACACGGTGCAGTCAGTTACAGGAGCAACAGCAGAGTCAATAGTGCAGCCAAATCATGCAAACATCACCTAAGTATCCTCCTTCCTGATGCACTTCCGTGAGCCACCTAAGGGCGCAGTATATGCCACCCTTGTCGCCACAGTCACAAAACCTTCCTGCTACCATGTCTTATTCTAATCATAGGTCCCCAATGCTGAATTGATAATAGTCAGAATTCGCTTCTAGATTCAGCCTTGCCACCATTCTGCCTCCATCCCCTTCTTCGAACATGCATCTGGACACAAACTTCGAGTGTCCGTCAACCAGCGTTTTCAGACATTCTGATATCTTGGAGCCTTTTTATAGCACATGATGACCGAGTAACCTCGTCGACAATGCATTAATTGGTGACTGTGGTCCCCATCCCAGACAAGGACATATTCGATCGAAGGACGATAGATACCGGACCGGATGAAATATAGAGGGCGTTTTACTCAACTCCCCTGCTAGCACAGCCAACGTTTTCCCCACTACAATAATAGGACGCCTCCATTTTGAACGATTCATTTTAGCTACTAGCAACACGGAAGATGCAATATCGTGCTGTGTCATGTTGGCATAAAGCAAAGACTGTCTGATTTTAGAAGTTTAGTCCTATCGCCTATCTTTGCTATGAGAAGAGGAATCGGGTAGGAGAATATTAGCTGGCGGCTAGATGCATGCTCAGTTACAGGACACATCGATTTCGTAAGGCTTCTCGCCATTTTATCATGCTTTGCTTATTTCCATAATCATGCCCATACATGCCTTTATTTATATAACTCAACTCATACCTAAACCTCAATATACAATAAACTCTGCTTCAAACTCCAACCTCAACTAATCATGCCTTCAACTGCGCTTGGACGATAAAGAACCAAATCTTTAAAAATAGAGGTGCATGCACCATAATTCCGAGTCTTCAGTCAAAGCTGTCGGTTATCGTCTTCAAAGTTACCCCCTCTTCTAACACCCAGGATATGGTAAGCCAGACGAGGCACTGAAATGAGTGTTCAGTTGACGTGGCACCCTCGACGCCATAGTAACCAACTCCCCACCCAACCGATAGAGCGAAAGGACATGCACGCCGCCAGCTTACACGTACCTGAGTTCGTCGGAATCGACCAGATTCAAAGGGATCGACGAAACCGAGAACTCGCCGATGTATTTCCAGAATATCATCGACTGATAACGAGTCGACTCGACGATAAACCAAACTGCTGTTGATATAACGTAGAGCAGCATCGACGCCCAGGATCTCGTTGTGTTCCAAAACGGATTTACCACCAACTGCTAACCGAGTCTCCAAAATAGACCGGGTCTGAGTAAGCGTCATCGTATTGCCTTCTATGGCCACTGTGTGATAAATATAACGAACATAGGCGTCGCGTGCAGCCGCGTGGAATTTATCCGTATCTCGTGGAATGCCCAAAAATTTTTGTCGTTTTCTATCCAACGCCGTTAACATACGAGTGTCGATATCACGCACTAATGGGAGTGTATGTTTGCGTCGACTAAAGAAAAAAATTGGGATAAAACTGAATGCTGTCTGGCCTATTTCTGAAACAGCCCTTACTCAGACCACGGATCATACTGTACTTACAGGAGAGCCAAGGAGTGATCAGGACTGTATAACAAGGCACGGGTATAATAATAATCGGCGTTGACCAAGTCATTTTTTGCTTGCTCCGAGAATAAACCGTATTGAGCTAAAACATCGGGATGAGTCGGGGCTAATGATATTGCGTGATCGAATAGTCGCTGCGCCTTGCGTTCCTTGCCAGATGATCGGAAATGTTCTGCTGCTCGTAAACTGGCGAGACCTTCGGCCAGGGCACCTGAAGTGACGAATGGGATTATTATTTCACTATCACTAGCTTAGGCGCCAGAAGAGAAAGCATCGATCGGGCCTAATCCACACACTAAACTATACTGGCTGCCCTGAACTCGGGAATTCACATCCGCCAATCATATGAAGGCGATTTTCTCAACTAAAATCCCATCTTTCAATGCCTCAATTAATACAATAAAACGGAGATAAGGACAAAAAATAAAAATTTCAGAAAGCTCGCACGCAATACACGAGTTTCTAGAGCGGGAATTCGCACTCGAGTCGGTTCAAAAAAATTACCATGCCAAGGCACGAATCATATCGAAACCCAACTTACTGTTATCGTGGCGATTCTTTTCCCAATAATTATCCTCCTCGTCCGACCACACATCTCCATCATCATCATCATCGTCGTTAGTGATTAAGATAGGTGGGATCACGTAAGGAGCCACTTTGTAATTCCGACTCATTCGATCAAAAACTTGTAACGTTCGATTTTCCAATTTCTCCAATTCGTGTAGGATAGGTGGCCCCATCGATGCTGTAATGACGGCATAAAATGGCGAGCGGGGACCGTCTTCTTGCCTATCGTCATCCCCGTAATATTGTTGAGTCAATGAATTCGTGATGGACAAGATCCATGCGGCAAGAATCGGAAAAATTATGGTTGCTGCGATAACTGCTAGACCATGGGTTATCAAAGATCGTAATAACATAGCTGGAATTTTAAAAAATATTACGGTGACAAATTCTGGAAAAACTTGCAGGCGAGGCGACCAGCGCTTTTCGTACAAAAATTTTATCGATATTTTGGATCCCCTTTGATTTGATTTTATCTTCTCTTCCCTTCTGACGATGTTAAGCGTACTGTAGCAAGGACGCGCACAGCACCTGAAAGACACACGTCAGTTAAATTGAAAAGCGGGAATTCAAACAAAGAAGTTGCGAAAACGAAAGGCCCGGAGGTAGAATGTCAACGAATTCGTGAAAACCCTAAGCGCTAAAGGAAACTGGATGGAACTGCAATAAGATAGGTGGTTCTAAACCCTCGGAAATTCAAACCATTGCCAATTATCTGGGGGAGGCGCCTGGTTTGACTTGAACCATGCCGCTCAATTTAGCTTATCGCCTGCCTAGAACAAGGCAACTCACAACTCGCAAAACGACCAACAATGAAACATTACAACTGGGCTGGCCTACTCTTTCAGCCGATTAAGAGCCAATGCAAAGAAATACCTCTGCAAAAAATTGAAGAACATTAAATAGGAATTTTGTCGGCTTTCGAGAACACACGGCACCTCACTAAGGACGAAAACAAATAGGAAAATAACACTGAACCTACATTTATCGAATCATTATGGCTACAGTTCTGTCTATATTCGCTTTCCATATTTACTTCCGCTGCCACCAACTGATAAATCTTCTGTTCGAACTTGCGATACGTCACCACCTCGAATTTCCAATTCTTCCTTTCGTAATTCGATAATTTCACGTCTTCTTTTGTTCAAATCTTTCCGAGCCCAAACGAATGCCACAATGCCTATCACTAAAGCCGACGAATAACCAATGAACGTCTTCTGCGCCTGAGTCAACGGCGGTCTCGGCTTTGTTGAAGACATATTCTGTCGAAAAATAAATAAGCACGGATCAATGCGGACTTCAGCTGCTGATCGTGAATTTTTACTCGGTATTGCAGCGCTTGGCTCACCGGCGAATCCGAACTTGTTTTCGGAATCTTGATTTGATTCAGTTTCGGATGGCGTGGAACCTTCCCTCCTCAAGCAGACATATTTTGCAATATACCTCACCCGTTGACCAAATGATGTTTTCTTGATTTATGGTTTATTTTAGCTTATAGGCGGTTGAAAGAATGATGAAATAAAAAATCAACTATATCAATTGAGAACTTGGTGAAAATGTTGCGGTTAAAAAAATAATGGTTATTTAATTAGTGAGAATTACTGGTTATTTGGCCTTTTGGTTGATCAGCCCAAATCCGTGCCAACGAGATCGATCAGTGATGAGCTCGAAGGGTTTTTGGATGGGCGACTGGATGTCGAAACTGCCATCATCTCTGCACGAGAAACCGTTGATGAATCTGTGCATTCCAGGTAGGCAGGGTGGTATCTGATTTGGATGGGTGAATGACTGGTCCTTCTAGGCTCGCACGATTCGTTCACTTGTTATTTGGATCGACGCGGTCCACTCGGCAATGACCAGCCCGCCTGGCTGCAAGTGTTGGCGAGGATATTCCCACCCCTGAAAAGAGTGGTCTACAATTGGTCGCAGTGCCAAGTGCTCTCACTGCGGGAGCAAATGGAGAGTGGCGTGCGATACGTGGACATTCGTCTGACGTGTCAGAACAATGTCATCCGAACTATCCACGGGCTGTGCGGATATGACCTGGAGACTGTCTTGGAAACTATTGACTTGTTCCTGACTGATCATCCCAAAGAAGTCGTGCTCCTCGATTTCAATCACTTCTACAACATGACCTGCTCCGATCACCAACGCGTCGTGAGTCGAATTCTGACCATCTTCGGTTCAAAGTGCTGTCCCAGGCCCCCATTCACCGAATTGACCTCGCTGAACTTGACGACCTGCTGGAAACATGGATGGCGAGTGATTGTTTTCTACCAAATTCCATTCCACATGATGGACTGCCTGGCCTCAGTGAGTCCCGAGCCAGAAATGGCCGACACTCATCCCATTCCAGTCCCGTATGTTTTATGGAGTTGCAAGTATATCAAAGCACCTTGGGCCAATACCGATCGAGCCAGTGCCCTTATCGAGTTTCTTGAATGCGCTTTGTATCGAAAAAAAGAGATTCTGCCCGAAGGAGGCTTCTTCGTCGCGCAAGGAATTCTGACGCCGCGAGCCAAGGACGTTGTGCTCAGACCGTTCTCCACTTTACGAAACCGAATGGGCGTGCCGACGATCAGGGTCCTGATCAAATGGCTGAGCAGCCGAGGTCGTGCATTCAAGCCGCAACTGAACATTGTTATTTCCGATTTTATAGAAACGGACGAGTTTTGTCGCAAAGTGATCGCCTTGAATTTGTGATGAGATTGCCAAATATGTCGGGCGACTGGACGACAATGCCTTTGTCTGCCTTTGTCACAACATTACACTTGTTTATCACGCTCATTTATATGCAAGGGCTAATTTGCATATTTGTAAATTTTAGAGCCATTTGAAAAATGTATTATGCGCCACGTTGACAAGATAGGCGTCTCGTTTTTTGTTTTCTCTCGTTCCAACATCTCACCGTGAGGTGTAGGGGCAAAACATGCATTGGGGACCCTTACAATTTTTTGGCCAGGCATGGGTTGTACCTGCCCGGTGCTCATACATGGCCTACCATCCGTGTTATGCAGTATTGATTGAAGGGTCCACGTTTAGCCCTGGTGCTTGGCAGGATGTGGCGAGTGGGAGAGAATAATCGATCTCCCCTGGCTGGGAGAAGTCAACTTATCGGGTTGATGTTTCAGCCGCAGGTGGGTCGCGAGACTTGCTTCACATTCCCTCCAACGCCTGCCAGGCTTGGTTACACACCTACACGAGGCGAGTGGCGAGGGACGAATAACATTAGAAACAGTCGAGGGTCACCCTGATCAGTCAATGCGAACTGTACCAGCCACTCGATAAATCGTCCACCTGTAGTCCATCGAATTCCCCTGAACCAACCAACGATCGCCGGAGGGTCGCGAGGTAGCACGGTATCGCGCCTGCCAGCCCAACAGTGATAACATGATAGGCTAGGCAGGGTAGTGGTTAAAAGTGAGAGTGTAACGGGGTGGACCAGCAGATTCTGGAAATGACACCGTCGAGTGGTCGTTTAACGGGTACCAGTGCTCGAATGATGGCCAAGCTAATCATTTAGTGCAGTGTCCCTTCACCCTCGAGCGCCCTTACCCGCTTTTGTGGGGGGGGGGACATGAATGCACGAGCTTGGAGGCGACAGTGGACATGCCTATTACGACAGGCATGTCGTCTGTAAGAAAAGGTCGATATCTAGGCAAGATGGTAGCGGATTTGGACGAGTGTGTGCAAGCGATTGTCGCCTCTGGACAGGCTGGTCAGCTATGCTTACCCCTAGCATGTCCAGGACGAGAGCTAGGGGTAGCCTTTATCTGAGCAAGCTGGTACATACTGATCGTAAAATGGCCAGTCACCAAACAGCAAGGGGTCTGAGGCCGATCGGTCATATCGCATGGGTGGTCCGGGGTATCCAGCCTACGATAGACCAGAATGACAGGTGTCTTCCGCCTTGGTCACCGCAGCGAAGACCTTACAGCGATAGCGCGCACTGTGCGCAAGACTATTCAGGCGTCTGGAAGACCGAGGGCCGTGGCTCATGACAGCTACGACATCTACGCTGGCGTGCTCCAGGATGCTAGAGGGATGCTGTGTAGTGCTAAAGATGCTGCGAGGTGTGATGTCATGAGCACTGGTTCAAGGAACCGTCCTCTCTGTGTGCTGTACAGTACATAGTCAGGAATGGGCACAATCAGATCGAGATCGAGGTCGAATTGACTGGCTTGGCTTGCAAACCCAGATGGATGACGGTCCTTAGTTCCTAGCCAGAATTACATTCTGAGCGGCTCTGTCAGAACGCTTCGGCGGACACGTGCGCTGCTACCCGAATGTAGAGTGTACACGGCCCATGTGGTGTGTGCGCAATTTAACCCGAATGTGTCGTGGACTGGCTTTAACCGCCCTCTGGTCAGGTCTAGTCTGAAGGAACCAAGGATTTCGGTAAACAGCGCAGGTCTCATTGTTAATCGGGAACATGTCAGATCGCCACTACTCCGGGCAGCCACATTTTTCATTGTAAACGACTGCTTGCACAGCAGTGACCTCAAGCACTGTTCGATCTCGCGGGGGGCACAGTTCCTGAAGTCAACTCGAACTTAGTAGTTCGAGTCTCAGACTTTAGTTCTGACCCGTTGTTAATGGCTCGTTTTCGCCAACCAACCAGGCTTAGGAGTCGACGTCGTAATCGTTTGTTCAGCGTGTAATAGACGATGGGGCTGTGCGTGTGGTTGAGAAGCCAAAGGAGATGAGCGATGACGAAACCGGACGATTCGATGCCCGATTTGATCCCATTGACTGCGAAGTAGGTTATGGCCATGGCGGAGAATATGGTCGTGGTGGCTGCGCATTGCACGAACAGTTTGATCTCCCTCTTTAAATTCCTGTCCATTTCAGCGTGTAGAATCTGTTTGCGCATGTTGCGCACGGCCAAGAGGGACTTGGTGTTGAAGTATGCGACCAGTGCCACCACACCACCCGTCCACACCATGGTCAGCAAACGAAACCCTTGGCCGAGAGAGGTCTCCTCGTCGAACGTCCAACAGTACTGGCTGATCACGAGAATGACTGGCGGTGGTTCGTAGTGCAAGACCCAGATATAAGTGCAAGATGGAAGGATCCAAGGCAGCAGAATGCTGGCCCAAATTTTCTTCATTTCCCGACCTCTAATTACGAGATTGTTCGGAGACTTGAGCTGCACGTGGCGACTGTAGGACATGAGGACCATGAAGACGCAGGATGGATTCCATCCCACGGCCACCAAATAGGCTCCTATCTTGACAAAGGTCGCGTTCCAGATCTGGGCGTGTATTAGGACCAGACCACAGAATATGGCCACGGGAATCAGGATGACAGCATCCGCAAAGCACAGGTTAGTCATGTAGTAATAGGTGGGATTGCGCATTTCTGTGTCGCACGCGATCATCAAGCCCGTGAGCACATTGATGGCAATGCCAAATAGGCCGAACGCGATGTATGAAATGCCCAATGCGAGATTGCTGACGTCGGTGTCGGAAGAGTCATTGGTATAGTTGACCATGGTGCCGAGGTGCCTGCGGACTGATCACACGGACAACAATCATGTTCGACTGGCCTGAACGAGGCTGCTGCAAAAGCATCTCGCACTGCACGCCCCTGCTCGTATACTGTATGCCGCACAAGAGTTAGCTTTGCTCTTTAGAAGGAAACGTAATCTTTTCGTTGATTGAGTTTGTATACCGCTTAGGCAAAGTGGCTCTAGTCTCCCTTTTTGGATTAAATTCTTCGAAAGGCGGCTCGGCGGAAGTTATTGGTGGGAAGAGCGAGTGTGCGTGGGGTCTGTTGTCCAATAGCCACGTGGTATGGTTGAGCGATCGTGTTGCATTAACTGTTTACTTGCACCAACGATTAGCCTAATGCTCGGTATATGGCTTAGTGATGGTTTCGACACGCACCACACGTTACGCCTTGGTATCTGCATGCACTAGAAGTTTCCATGAATGTGGGAGTGCAAGTCCTTAACAGTGCTTATCAGTGGTTGGGACGTGGCTGGAGATCTAATGCCAGCAAGGACAACAGAGATGCTTTGTCAGTCCGGCCAAGGACAGAACATGCTTTATCACAATCAATAGACCTTGTCCAAAACACATTCAAACTGAGCACACTCTGTCCACTCTGATAACAGGAATGATCATTTGTGGATCTCCACATTTACACAGCAGAAAGGCACGAGCTCTCTGGCGCAGTCGTCTGTTCATGCAGAAAAAGACCAATGGGGTGTGGACGTGGCAAGAAATCCAGGTCGTGTGGGCAATAGTTAAAACAATGGCATGTAGTCTGTGGTGGAATGCGATCAGGATGCTGTAGGCGATGAGAACAGTGACTGTGATTGTGGCAGACACAGCACACTGAACGAACAACTTGAGCTCTATGTCCACATTTCTTTTATCCACGAACTCTTTCACCGTCTTCCTAACCACTCTCACGTGGTGCAAAGATATCGTATTCAAAACGATGACAGCAAGGGCGCAAGCGCTAGCGTAGGTGATTGAGGCGTACTTGAGGATACGACCCCTCAAAGAGGCAGGGTCGTAGGCCCAGTTCATGCTGGTAGTATCGAATGCTAATGGTATCGTGCCTGTGAAGAGCAGCAGTCCATATGTGACTGGAAAGATAAGCCACGCCCCCAATATCCCCAGCCACAGCCGTCTCTTACTGTAGTCGTTGTCGTCTACTTGAGGTGATCTGAGCGTCCTGCATCGATTCCAAGATATGAGGGCCAGGAACACTGTCGTCTCGAACATGCCCACCTCTCGAATCCACCTGGCCAAGCCGGGGTACGATTGAGACGTCAGAGCAACGCGCACATCCATCAGTGCCAGTCCTTCGTAGAGTCCTATGCTCAGAAGTTCGATGGCGTCGGCCAGACATAGGTTTATCATATAGAAATAGATGGGGCTTCTCATTTCCACATGACTGCCTATAAGAATGGCCGTCATGAGATTTCCGAGAATTCCAAAAGTGCCTAGAGTCACATAAATTGCGCCTCGAGTCTGGTCAATGCAGGGAGCAAGAAAGGTCGTGGTATTGTTTGTCAGTTCCATTTCAGGACGACCCGACAACCAATGTCTGCTAGAAATAAGAGAGCTTGCACTGACGATGAGCACATTCCGTCAAATGCATCAATTTATCCCAGCCCTTTTGCTGCCCCCCCCCCCAGGAATCAGGCATAGAACGTGAAGGGGAGATCAGAGACAGGAAATGCCACACAAAGGGATGCTGGATACGACAGGCACGTAACTAGTCTGGCAATCGGATATGGTGCTCTCAAGGACTATGTCGAAAGAAGCAGAAGGACTAGAGGAAATGGGAGCGGTGGGGCGTACCGGAGGCGATTTGGAAGAGTGATAAGTGTGATTGTGCCCATTATGGTCACGTGTGTGCGTGATGGGCTGATGCGGGTTCGCCTTGGGCATTTTCCACAGTTTCCGCGAGAGCTAGCGAGAAATCGTTGACCGTAGATAACCTGTGGCTCTGATGACGTAGTTTACGGGAAACGAGATCCATGCTTACGCACAGCCCTGCGCAGGGGGAAATGAGAAAGGTAAATAGTAAGCACTCACGACCAGTCTAAAAATGAATCCAATGATGGTGCACTGGCTGTTCACGAGTCATGTGCTGCACGATCCGCACATGAGCGGCTTATATTTTTTATGGTACGGTAAGGTTCCACCTGCGATTTTTCCTCTCCATAGGGAATTCTGTTCCTGTTCCTGTTCCTGCCCCTGTTTTACCCCATCAAACGCGCACTCGAGGGTGAAGGGACACATTCCACAAGAAATGATATGGCCGCAAATCGAACCCTGAGCATGATAGGCACGCCTAATCCAATCGGCCACGAGCCGCATAACCGTAGTACATACGATAGGCTGTGACAAGAACCACAGAGTTGAGAGTTTGTCACATGTAGACTTGCCAACCCAGCGGATGAGCGTGAGGATGAGCGGACAGGGAACGAAAAGGAAAGGCAGCCACTAGGGCGATCCAGCTCTACCACAAGGAGAGGACCAACACAAGGCACTAACATGCATCGCGCTAGAAAGCAAGCCAGTCCATCGACATGTCGCAATAGCAGTGTCTTGAACTGATCGAAGTCATGCTATGCTTTACTGCGCCAAAAGACTTATCAGTCCGCTTACGATTAGAAGGCACAGCACAACGGTTAATAAGGCATCGAAAACGGAGATTTGTCACAAAGGTCTTAAAAACATCGATTGAACTCAATATCACAATCCATCACATTATTCCACGAATTAGAAACGAACGAGAACAGGGTGCATTGTCGGAGGAAAGGAACAACGTGAAAAATCGGTTCTTCAAGGAGTGAAGGCTTTCGAAGTGCTGCAGGCACCATACTGTTATGACAATATGCGAGCACAGACCGAAGAGCTAGCTTGGGAAGAGTGTTGCATCCTGCAGGTCTTCAAGCTGCTTATTTATTCATTTCTAATCATTCCATCTGCTTTTGTTTTGGAGGGACTGTGGCCTTGAGCGACGAGTCCCTGGCGGTACAAATTAAGAATTACATGAAATCGAATGGGTGCCTCATTCCATTTAGCAGTGCACTTATTGATGGTTGCGTCCTATTGAGTGTCGCCAGCGTCTCATGGTCCTCAGGTTGGCCTTACCTGTCTAACACCGTAATAACCGTCGTCGCTTGTGGGTCAGCCTCACCGAGACATAAAGATTCATTCAAACTTTGTGGAGCCGGTGATTCTAATATCCCCCGTGTGTCCTTAAATGAGTGAGCCTCAAGCGGTGTGGGGGTAAGTTACCCCAGCGCAGGCAGACATGGACAGGGGTTCATTAAAAGTGCAGCCATGCTGGGCAGGCGTAGGAGAAAATGTGGCCGACTGAAGTCGGCGGGACAAAAACTCCAACTGGAGGAGGCAAGTCTTACGACCCTACGGCTGAAACATCAACCCGAGAGGTTGACGTCACCCAGTCAGGGGAGAGCATCTATTACTCTCTCCCACTCGCCATGGACTGCCGGCAGAGGGTTAGACAAGCACAGGTGGGCTCCATGGAGTGACTGCATAACTAGAGGTGAAACTAGAATGTGACACAGACATCACTTTATTATCTGCGTAAGGCTGGGATTAAGTCACAACGGCGTAATCTCCAGCGTCGATCCCCGTCGACTTGAGCCTGAGACGAATTGATAGGTGGGTGATACGGCTTCATGCCATCAGTCATCATTCAGAACTTTTAGGGTACGCGGGCAACCACACTTCTACTGTGAAATTGCCATTCCCTCATTTTAGAGAAGAAATGGTCCAGAGAAGAGCGCTGACAATCAGGTTTCCAAATGAAAAAATGAGCCAAGTTCCAAACAAGATTTTTCACAAAGGACGTGCGGAAATTAACGCACAGAACAAAACGAGCGCAGCGAATTAAAAATATTGTCCGTACTAATACACACCCTCGTACAAGTTTTTTCAGGAGAGTGAAAACTTGCTAGAGGAATCGTGTTTCAAGTGGACTGCAGTGATCAATAGGCCGGGAGACCATGACCATATTGTTTACGAGCACGAGGTCTACATTTCACCAAATGACGTGACTGGACTGAATTTAACTCAGGCATAGTATATAGCGTAAGTGAAAAGCACTTTAGCAATATAGAGACCTAAAAATCATTCGTCTGATCACTCTACTCCGATGCGCGTGCTGAACCAGTGGATCATATGATACTGTAAGGTACACAGCATAGCAGAAACCAAGACTTCTCTAGAAGCGGGTTGTGGCTAAGGGACCCTCGCTGTTCTTTTTAATGTACGTACTATCCGACTTGAGACACTGGACACTGGACTGGGCACTGCCACCGGGGCAATGGTATCTTTTTGCGCAGAAAACTGCAGCAAAGCGGTCTCTCAGCAGGCTATTCAGAGCGAAGTAGATGAGAGGATATTGCATGGCATTTAGAATCCACATACAGTGCGCCATGACGAAGGCGATCGTACTCATGTGATTCTGGAGAGCACTGACGACGAAGAAGGAAATGGCTGCGACCGTGAATAAGGTACCCGTTATAACGCATTGCGTGGCTAGTTTGATCTCCCTGACGGCATTAGCGTGCGTTTCGATGGTGTGCACTTGCTTGCGCATCGTGTGCACATGAATTAGAGTCTTGATACTGAAGAAATTGACGATCAGGGAAATGATGCAAAGTAGGACTATGTGCAGGATAGCCATGGCGCTTCCAGTGCGATTGACCTCGTCGAATTGCCAAGCGCACCGATCAGCAATGAACCTGAAAGGGGTTGGGTCGTAAAACAGTACCCATGAGTAGAAAATGGCCGGAAGCAACCAAGGAACGAGGACGCTAATGATGAGGTTGCGTTTTTTGAAGTACACCGGCATTTTATGGGCCGATTTCAACTGCACGTATCGACTGAATGTCATAAGTACAATAAACTGGCACGCGCCTGACCAAGTTACTGCCGTCACGAAGGCACTGATTTTCGTCAATGATGCTGCTATGGGAGGGTAAATGATAATCATTCCGGAGTAGAAGGCGATTGAAATCAGAGTGAGTGCGTCACACAGGCAAAGGTTGACCATGTAGATGTACGTCGGGTTCCTCATTTCGCGATCACTTCCAATAAGAAACGCTGTTAGTCCATTTTCGGCGATGCCAAATACACCCATGACCACGTACATCGCCCCCACAATAGTATTGTTGGACATAGCGACGAGAAGTTTCAATGTTTCAGAAAAGTGCAGACGGGAGTACAGTCACCTACTGTAAGGAGGCTCAAGGATTATGAACCGACTGTTGCGGCGCTCGATCGGAATGAAAGCATTCGAATAAGACCTTTCTACGAAATGAAATTCTGACAGCGAGCAGCTCAAGCGAATACGACTTTCGTCATCCGGCATGGCTTATCATTCATCGAACTCATTACAGAGCAACAAGCATTGGCTCGGACGACATGGCGCCATGTGATTCGCACGCACTAGCGGTTGGGGAGTACGACCGAGTAGCTCAAGGCAGGCAGAAGAGATGACCTAATGGAGAGATGCGGGTAAGCCTTGCACGGTCATTGATTGCGATGGCATGCGAAATAGAAACCACCACTTCAATATTGCAATACAAACAGAGCCAGACTTCAACGGCTGGTTTGCTGGAGGAGAAAGTGACGTGAAAAGCACCGTCTGCATGGATGGGCAAGAAGTTGAATTCGCGTCGATGACCACACATTCCATGCCAGCTGTAATAGGAGCACCTGCCGTCAATAAGGTATCTACTGGCTCTTGCGTAAAATCGAAATCGATACAGTTCTCGACTTGCATCTGCCGTGAGTGCATGTCATATCAGTCTCAGTAGACAGAGTGTACCAAGGGCTGGAGTACATGGACTGAAAAAAGATAAGATCATCGTCCAAGGCTGGCTAAATTGCGCATGACAGAGTTCTTCAGCCCAGGACACCTTGCACGCCAACCTGTGCGACCTCGACTATGGTTCTTTAGTCGAGGAGCTCCAGGACAGCAGACAGTTTCAGCTGTCGTGCAGTGAATACCGCCAGGATTGGCCCCGTTGGCTGTGAGGGAACAGGACTCCCACAACTGGAGGTGGAGAAAAGGAATACTGTAGGTAGACAAATTGGATGAAGCAAATCGGTGAGGTGAAGGTGAATAGAAAAACATAGACGTTTTGATGCAGCCGTCATCAGCACAAGGGCAACCAGAAACACGGGGTTCGAACGCTAGGGTGAAGTGTGAAGAGTGCACTGATTCGGCCAATTTATCACTGTGAAGAGGCCGACTCCAAAATTTTGCTTGAGCAAGTATAGAACAGGTAAGGGTGCAGTTACCAAGCATCAACCAAAGCAGAGACCCGAAAGTAGGTATGACAGGCGGAGAGACAATGAGTGTACCTACTGCTTTCGTGGCCCGTTCCTTCCTTACCGTTATGGAGAATCAAGATATCAAAAGGCAAGACGATTTGTAATAGTTGCTTAGCAGTCATGAAAGCCTGATAGGAGTGACGAAGGCGAGAGACCGATCACCCCACAACTTTGCACTGTTGGTCTGCTTTACCACTGTCCTCGTGTCGCAGGCCGCTCTTCGTGCTTGATGTATGCAGCCATGAATGAAGGCAGTGTACAGAAATCACGTGATAGAAATACCAGGCATTGTTTTGTAGGTCGACGGCTTTTGATCACTGTGAGAGGTGCCTCGGTGCTGGTCGGCTGGTGGGTGACTGTGCGTGCGCGAGTTCAAGAGTTGGTTCGAGCACAGCAATGGATGACGACGAATACGACTTCGGGTGAGGATTCGAGTGTTCGCCACCACCTACTCGGCATTACCTTTGTTGCCCTTTTGATTTTAGAGCGCCCAAACGGACGACCAAGTCTCCAGCGGTCGAGAGGAGGGCGGGAACTGCCGGCGTTAGCGGAGGAACTGGGTAAGCGAGAAAAATTTGCACTTGCTTTCGGCAATAGCACAGCACATATTCGGGATCTACTCCAGATCGGTGCAGCTGTCAGACCTGCTGAATCCGTACACGTTCGAGTTGAAGCGTATTCTACTGAAACGCGATTCGGGGCAGTCGTTCGGGTTTGAAGCGAGTTTTGTGGGCAGTGGCGTGCTCAAGGTGACAAAATTAGCCGAAGGACAAGCGGCGGCCAAGGCTGGAATCGAGAAGGACACGTACATCGTGGCCATCGATGGGAAGCGAATCAAGACCGAGGCCGAGCTTGCGGCGATCGACAAGCTCAAACAGGATGCCATTTGCGTGGCTGTGGTCAAACAACGACCAACTCCGCTCCAGCTCGATTCCTTCCCACTGCCGTCCTACATTTACAAAAAGCTCGGTTATGAATACCACTTGTTCAGGTGAGCTTTCTGGTGGTTGTGACTGGCATCGATAGCGAGCTCGGACATTGCAGAGTGGACCCAACCGACGGCACGCGAGTGGGCACGGGCGTAAACGAGAAAGACGGCTATGTGTGCGTAAGTCAGGTGCTGGAGAACAGTGCGGGCCACAAGGCCGGCGTGAAAGTGGGCGATCGGCTGTTGGTCGTCGACGACGGCCGAGTCGACAGTCGAGAGAACTGCAAGACCCTGGCGGAACAGAGTCTGGGCAATCCGTTCGACATGATTGTGGAACGCATCATACTCGCTCCTGCTCCAGTGAGACCACGGAAGTTCGCCGGCAGAGCAAATACCTATGCCTCCTCACCCAATTTTAGGCAGCGCCGCCTCCTCCTCCTCCTGACCCCGACGCGGGTGATCCATCGGCGGGAGTGCCACAGACGCCGACCGACGTCACCATGTTCTTGGACTCGAAAGTGAAAAAGACGCTGGGCAGCATTCGCCAATCGAAGAGGAGGAAGGGGAAGAGCCAGAAGCCGAAAGGGGACCGCACGCCAGGCGCGGCCAAGATCGACAAACAAGTCAACAAGACCAAGCTACTCCAGAATCAGAAGAAGTAGCCGTCGTGTTCAGAAGAATGGAAGATCGTGGCAAGCCTCGATGCTTTCGTCTTTACTCGTTTGTAAATGATTGTGTGAACAGTCTGGTCTCAATCAAAGGCGTTGTCTGGCGACGCTGACGCTCATAAACTGTGCTAAAAAGTACAAGTCAACTAAGAACAAGCCTCGGCCGTCACGTTATGTTGGTCATATTCTTTGTATCGAGCGGCAGTAAGTGGGGCGCAACAGTGCACTAATTCGGCGTCGGACTGCGTCAGGGTCAACAAAGCTTTTGTTTCATGACCTACAGTACTGTAGATACTGCAGCTCTCTCAAGTGATCTAGAGGAACCGGTTGAAACTTCGAAGAAGCTTTTTGAGGTCTCGCCCACTGTCATGACAGACACCGGCATCATCAAATTTTCCATGTGCATTCGGTTTTGGCAGGAGTATACTGTACAAGCAGACTGTGGTCTAGTCAGGACTCAAAAGCTGACGATGATGTGCCGTCGCTCATCATTTTGTGATAGGCCAATAATGTGATCTGCTCGCCCCGCCAGGCAATAGAGAGCCGACCCGGAAGGAGTGACAGAGGCAGCCGTACTAATAAAGCGGTCCCTCTCGACTGACGATGAGGGCTACCACAAGGCATTGACGGGCAAGACAGGTTAGTATCAATGCAAACCGAGAACCACCTGACTATTCCAAACTTCTACAATAAGAAGAAAGCCTAGGTGTGCAGTGTGAGCAGCTACTCCATCCCCACGGGTCTTATTCGATCATTCGTATCTCTGGGGCTGATAACGAAGCAGATTCACTGGCAGCATAATATTTGGGTCCTCCTTGCTGGGGAGAATTTAGATTCGTCAAACACCTACCCAATCGAGTCTTCTCCCTAGTCCGTGACTGAAACATCATCCGTGGCTACAATTGATGCTGTGGCAGAATTAAAAAGAGATGCACCTGACATTTGTGAAGAGCAGTTGAGCCCTGGTCATGAATAATGAAATCCTGGTTTCGATAAAAATGCTTTGCTGCGAGCGACCTAAGCCAAGCCTCCTGTCCTAAAAGCGTGCCAAAACCCTCATGATCTATCTATCTATCTATCTTCTATAATACTAAAAGCCAAACGTCCGGACTCCTTCAGCACAGCAAAACGTTTCAAGTGGATTATCTCGAAATTTTCAGCTGCAAGGAGCATTATGGTCAACATGGAGTTTGTAGAAAATTTCGAGCTCTATAAGACAGTATCAATTTTTTGCTTAATTCCCAATCCGATCGTTAGATAATCGATAATTTCTTTAATGTGGGAAAATGGTTTTCGCCGATTTTCTCGAAATTTTCAGTTACGACCACCGTCGACCCCAACACGAAAGTTGTAGAGAATTTCGAGCTCTACAAAACTAATGTAAATGTTACATTCGATTTTTAATCGGATCGCTAAAAAATCGATAAAAGAAAAGTTATCGCAAGGGGACGCGGTCGTTTGGGGGGGGGGGGGGGTGATCGCGAGTGTGCATTGCTGTTTCCCTGCATTGTAATGTACAGTCATGGCGTTTTGTATTCGAGCCTAATAAGGAGGACTGGCCTCTGTCTAGATAGGTGCCTCTTTGTGTTCCCCTTAAAGAATTGTTGACGGGCAACTCTGAAGAATCCAAAAACTTTCGTGAATTTATTCGCCAATACAATACTGCCCACGCCTTCGCCACTTTTGGAGCGAGAATCGAAAGCCAGCCGCCAGGTCGAGGGTTGTATTGTTTTAAGATTAGCGGCGAAGTGTACCATTTGGCTACATCGGCGTTAGTCAGGGTAAGTTTTTAAATTGTGCGTTTTATTAGGGGACTTGGAACATTGGAGGTAGTATAGTGAATTCACCCGAGTTCTATTTAAACATTTCAGCTAAACTACCACGGGTCATAGATGAGTTTATGTATACTGATGTCAGCTAATTGCAGCCGAGTCCATGCGGTTCATCGAGCGTCAAAATGGGTTATTCATTAATGGGTTATCGAAGCTGATCAAAGGGTACAGTATGGTGTCTTTTCCAATGTGTGGTACGCTAAGCATTGCACAATGCTTGGATTAGAATTACTGATATGCATGTTGGTGGTAGAAAGAGCATGCACCTTCTATGCTATGCGCATGCGCCTTTGCTTGTTGTATCTAAACTTCAAAAATACATACTGGTACTGTACAGCGCTAGCTTTCCCGCAGTGAAGCTGAGAGGATGTAAAGTGGGTCGTTTTGCAGTCTCTTCATTGCAGCAGCTTCATTCGCTATCTTTGCGCTAGCTGCGGATGGCCGGTTCGTTTCTTCTCTCTCAACCCCGGCGCCGGCTGCTCTGCAGGACAATTTGAACGACGACAAATGGCGTCAACTTCGACTCGAATCCAGCAAACATCGTCACGGTGCAGGGCAACTTCAGATCAGCTGGACGATCCCGTCTTCAAACGGCGAATGCGCATGGTCATTTTCGGGCAAAAGCAGTGGAATCGAGGAAACCGCTCATAAGGTTGGTACCAGAATTTGCTGACAGGGTTGGGCCTGAAGTTGCTTCTTAGCTTGGCCAGGAGCGGCTAACTGGATCAAGTCAACAGTCCCTGGTTTGACCAGAGCTTCCCTGGTTGAGTCAGAAGTTAAACTTACGAGGTTAGGTCAGGCCACTAACTGAGTTGGGACCAAACCGCTCGCCAGGTTGGGTCGGAAGCCTCTTACTGAGTTGGGTCAGGCCGCTCACCAGATCGGACCAGAAGCTGTTTCCCAAAGAGTGCCAGAAGCAACGGCTCTTCGGAGCCGTTACGGGCACGATTTGGAAATGGCAGGCCCGATTCGGGAAAGGCTCACCGGATCAGGCCAGAAGCTGTTTCCCAAAGAGTGCCAGAAGCAATGGCTCTTCGGAGCCGTTACAGGCACGATTTGGAAATGGCAGGTCCGATTTGGGGAGTAGGCTCACCGGATCGGGCCAGAAGCTGTTTCCCAAAGAGTGCCAGAAGCAACGGCTCTTCGGAGCCGTTACGGGCACGATTTGGAAATGGCAGGCCCGATTCGGGAAAGGCTCACCGGATCAGGCCAGAAGCTGTTTCCCAAGGAGTGCCAGAAGCAACGGCTCTTCGGAGCCGTTACAGGCACGGTTTGGAAATGGCAGGTCCGATTTGGGGGGGGGGCAGGCTCACCGGATCAGGCCAGAAGCTGTTTCCCAAGGAGTGCCAGAAGCAACGGCTCTTCGGAGCCGTTACAGGCACGATTTGGAAATGGCAGGTCCGATTTGGGGAGTAGGCTCACCGGATCAGGCCAGAAGCTGTTTCCCAAAGAGTGCCAGAAGCAACGGCTCTTCGGAGCCGTTACGGGCACGATTTGGAAATGGCAGGCCCGATTCGGGAAAGGCTCACCGGATCAGGCCAGAAGCTGTTTCCCAAGGAGTGCCAGAAGCAACGGCTCTTCGGAGCCGTTACAGGCACGGTTTGGAAATGGCAGGTCCGATTTGGGGGGGGGGGGCAGGCTCACCGGATCAGGCCAGAAGCTGTTTCCCAAGGAGTGCCAGAAGCAACGGCTCTTCGGAGCCGTTACAGGCACGGTTTGGAAATGGCAGTCCCGATTTGGGGGGGCGGGAAAGGCTTACCAGGTCGGGCCAGAAGCTGTTTCCCAAGGAGTGCCAGAAGCAACGGCTCTTCGGAGCCGTTACAGGCACGGTTTGGAAATGGCAGGTCCGATTTGGGGGGGGGGGGGCAGGCTCACCGGATCAGGCCAGAAGCTGTTTCCCAAGGAGTGCCAGAAGCAACGGCTCCTCGGAGCCGTTACAGGCACGATTTGGAAAGGGCAGGCCCGATTCGGGAAAGGCTTACCAGGTCGGGCCAGAAGCTGTTTCCCAAAGAGTGCCAGAAGCAACGGCTCTTCGGAGCCGTTACAGGCACGGTTTGGAAATGGCAGGTCCGATTTGGGGGGGGGGGGGGCAGGCTCACCGGATCAGGCCAGAAGCTGTTTCCCAAGGAGTGCCAGAAGCAATGGCTCTTCGGAGCCGTTACGGGCACGATTTGGAAATGGCAGGCCCGATTCGGGAAAGGCTCACCGGATCAGGCCAGAAGCTGTTTCCCAAGGAGTGCCAGAAGCAACGGCTCTTCGGAGCCGTTACAGGCACGGTTTGGAAATGGCAGGTCCGATTTGGGGGGGGGGGGCGCCGGCACAACCGAACAGGCCAGAAGCTGTTTCCCAAGGAGTGCCAGAAGCAATGGCTCTTCGGAGCCGTTACAGGCACGATTTGGAAATGGCAGGTCCGATTTGGGGGGCATGCTCGACTTGTAGGGGGCGACCGGTTTAACTTGGGGGCGATAGGTTCGACTTGGGAGGCGGCAGGGTCCGACTTTGGGGTTTGACAGACGCAACTTAGGAGACGCCTGGTTTTCACTCGGGGCGATAGGCTTGATTTGGGATGCTGCAGGTTTAACTTGGATGCAATGACAGGATTAGCTCGGGAGCAATAGGACCAACTTAAAGGCTAACCCCCTTTAATAGTTCCTTTTCATTTTTTTCGGCAACGGATGCAAGCACCGCGCTGAAGCCAAACGTCTACTTGCGGCCGTCGGATCATCAGACAAGCTGCTCGAGAAGCACGGCACCAGATGCAGGAGGTGCGCGAGTGGACGTCGTTGTCGGACTATGGACCTTTGAGATCCTCATGGACGAGTGAGTCACTCACATGCTCTTTGGTCTCAAGAATGAACTTGCTCCTTTTAGGTGAAAAGCATCGGAAAAAATCTACATGAAGCGCAATATCTCAGACTGTGGATGGAGCAGTTGAAGAGCGGTTCCCGTCTGCCGCTGCCAACAATCACGCCGAAAGAGCTGGGGCAATCGGCTGCACGATGCTTGCTAAAAGTTCTCGATCATCCAACCATGCGAGGTGGTTGTCACAGTCAAGAACTACAACACCGGAATGAGCATGCCGTGAAGACGTCGATGTGATGTTGATGATGATTAGCGTGATGACCTGCTTAAATGTGCTTCTGAACTGTGTGCTGATGCCGAAGTCTTGCGGAGAGTAAAGAAATCAAAGTCTGACTGAAGAAATAGGACCTTGGTCTGAGGCCAAATTCCAGAAAGCTCGCTGGAAAATAGTGACATGAAAGGAAAAATCCAGCGCGGCAACTAATTTTTCAATGAGATCATTGTTGAATATTCCAAGGAGCTCGCTGTAAAAGTAGTCAATTGAGGTGAGTGTTGAGAGGCCCAAACTTTTTCTACCTATTCCAAAAACAAAGTAGGGTCTTTGTGATTTTTCAGTGACGTTCACATATTACAACGAGCTCCATATGCATTTTGCTTGAGCTGATCTAAACCTTAGTTGGTCCGACTGTTTGCAGCATCAAGTTGCAACTGTACGATGCCTGTGCTAGAAGATACTAGTTCTTTCTCATGTGCTATTCATGTTTCAATTGCAGTTATTATTGTTTTGTGCACTTTGTTGGGGTGTTTGGGCCGCCATTCTAGAACCGCGGGATACAGTAGATTTGGATAATTTTTGGTACCAGCATGTTCTACCTATCAGTCTATGATCCTAAAAAAGGATTTTGCATGCTATGACCTGTTGTCGAGATATGCAGATAAAACCATTTCGCCCTGTGTTATAAGATACGTTGGGTCTCTGGACCCAAAAGTTAGACCAACTAGGGGTGGGTGGTGAAGGGTGTGGATCTTGTACTGCGCTGGCAGCTTTTAGTGTTTTAAAAATTATACTGCACGCAAAGATATGGTCGCTCTATTTTATGGTAGGCCGAAGCTACAGTACTTACACTTATCGTTACATGATAGACCAGAACACGAGGCAGAGTAGACACTACCAGGCGTCTGGTGAAGTGGTCCTCCGCATAATTGAAACGCACCTTATGCTACACCAGGATACACATGGGGAAGATTAGGTAGATATTTGACACCCACGCTGCACATGAGAAGAACACTCGTACATCAGAAGCCAGGATAAATTGTGTACTCGTGAAAATCATTTTTTCTTGTCCTTGCCTTTCTTATCGAATCCTTTTATATTGGGCTGAAAAAATGGTAAGTCTTAACGAAGTCTACTATTTGGGGGTATTTACTGACGATGGGCCCGAGCAGGTCTTGCCAACAGCTCATTATTCAGTCGAGTAAAAACTGTAGACGCGTCTTACCTGCAAAATTTCAAAAGAACAAGTCAGGTCTTCACCCACTGTCATGGCAGCACCGGCATTGTCAAATTCTCCACAGTAATTGGGCGCACTGAACAGTGTGACCATCTGGAAAAGGATCAAGGTGAAAGAAAATGTCGAGCATATCAGCAACTACGAACTCACTCTGCGTCTAGCAAAAAACTGATAGCCGTCCTCGACTACTTGATGAGCGCGTACGACCAGCGAGAAGTGATGTCGCTCCAAGAACACACGCACTACGTCGGCCCCGAATGTATAGGATACTCCTCGATCGTTCTCTCCCCATCCGCTGATGTCCTGAAATGGAAATATAGAGGATGTGCGTGCTAAACGGAAAAAAGGGACCATATACGTCATCAGGATCACTCCAGAGTAGATCGCACATCAAGCCGAATTCGGGCACATCGGTGGGTCTTTCTAGTTGGATAATCTGCAGCAAATGAGAGACAGTGATCAAGGAATGAGCAAATCAGGGTTAGCACTGCTGGTAGTGGCTAACACCTATTCATTGGAATCTCACGATCAGAAAAAGCACCGCTTATGTGATCGCAGTTAACAGCGGGGGTGCAATCTTTGTTGATGAGAAGCTCTGCAAGGTGTTTCCTGACCAGGACCTCGACTTCGTCACCTGCCTGTATTCCATGTTGCTGCCGTCCTTTTGAGACTGTAAAAACTACACTATACGTATGTACATATCAGGTTGCGTGCGGTGCCTCTGCAGTTCAGCAGCCTGTTCCAGAAGACGATAAGACTAGTCCAGTGGAGGTGAAAAAGTTGGTTTCAAGTACAGTGCGCCCGGTCGAATCGGCCTAGACAGTTTTGCCAAGAGAAGTGGAAAAATTTCTACATATATATGTATACTGCCAGTTCTACAAAAGGATTAAAGGAGGTGGCGTCCGCCTTACCTGTTCCATACTTTTCAAATCAGGGGACAGCCCTCCATGAATACAGAATATCGTATCTTCTACGACAGCGGCAACTGGCATGCAATTAAACACGTCCGTAAATGTTTTCCATAATTTGATGTTGTATCGACGTTTGCACTCGTCGTAGAATCCATAAATTCTGTAACCATGAGAACTGGTACGTGAGAGAGACCTTGTACGAAACAGACGGGGAGAAAACGATCTTTTCTGTCAGGTCACGCACGACTGGCCAACCCAACATACATCAACCAAGAGTCAACGAGCAGCACCTCGTGGGGTATCCTAATTAGATCTGTGACCTCCCATCCAGCGACCATAACGACTGACATCACACGGATGCAGTGTGACCTGCCTCCCAGCAAGCTAGTCCGAAGGGTCACTGGCCTATTACTGCACTTGCCCCCCCCCCCCCTCAACTCAAAGAGTAAATTCAAACTCTTCTTTGCCTCTGCCCTCTTGCTGAACAATATGGCCCTCGAATGCGCTTGGATGCTGAAAAATAGCACCCCTCAAGGCCCCCGGTCTCTCATGAAGACCTGATCAGGTCTGCTGACAAACTAAGGAAGGGAAAGTGGTTTGTTGGTTAGGTCCCATAATTACACGCGCGTTATTTTCCTCAGTCAGGTACAGTAGTTCAAGAATGTCTCACAAAGACGTAATAAGGTGGATCTGAGGTAGTACGTACTTTGGCGGTTTTGCTAGAAACCCATTTTTTCTGACGAGGTACCTGCATGATCACTAATCGAAACCTGCAGGAAGATAGCATTTCCACCCCGAGCAGGGCTTTCTGCGGCATTATACACCTCATTATCCATTCCACTCGTGATAGGCTAGGAGGGCGAGATAGTTTTTCCTATTCTTAATCTGATTGCTTACCGGTTTATGCTGGCGCATTCGTGATTGCCGCGCAAAAGGAAGAAATTTTCAGGGTATTTCACTTTGTACGCTATACACAGGCAAATAGCCTCCAACGATCTCTTCCCCCTGAAACACGAAGGGCAAGGAGAAAAATAAGCCACGGGCTGGTCAGTCCTACCTGTCCACATAGTCGCCTAGAAAGAGGTAATTTCTGGTCGGAGGGTAACCGCATCGATCGAAATGTCTTAGGAGGTCGTCGTATTGGCCGTGTATATCGCCCACGATGTTTACAGGCGCGCTCAGTTCTAGAAGCATGGGTTGAGCTAGAAAGATCTGACGTGCTACTGCGCATAATTCACGTATTTGAACTTCTGACAGTTGCACCTAAACGGGACTGTTCAGTAGCGAGTTCCGGCATCTGGGACGGGTTAGCTCGCACCTGCTTGGTGGCGCCACGACTATCGATCAACTGCGAAATCAAATTATCCAAGTCTAGCCTGCTCGTATCAACCGCCGGAGTCGCCGTTGCAGGTTGCGACTGACCAGTCTTCCGGTCACTGGCTTGGTTGCCAGGCTCCGACTTATTTACGGCTCCAGTCATGGCGTCCTGAAAAAACAGCCACATGTGTTCAAGGAAAATATAAATCACTGCCTGAAAAAGATCGATGTCGAGAGCCATACTGGCCCACGAAGTCTGGAAAGCAGGGCTGTGATTCAATAAAAAAGAAAGAGAAAACGCCTGAGAATGTGGCAAGGTAACTGAGCGCACGAGTTTCAATCCCAGGATTTTGTAAGTTCAAGGAAACGAACTGTTTCGATTAATAATTCCATTAAAGGCCACACTCGCCCTCTCCCACCCAAGGACTTCACTAACGCACTTACGACCTGCGTGATCGAAGAAGATGAGGCCAAGTAGGCGAATCCCCGCAAGGCACCGGCGATGTGAGGGCTGTCCAGCTTTCCCCGAGATCTGTTTGCCGCTACCTTCGAGGCGCCTGTGTCGACGAGAAATCCGCTCGCTAGAAGAAAACGACCTTAGCTAGTAGGTTAGACAGCATTGAGCCGAGGCCTATCAGTGGGCTTACGAGGACTAACCGCAGGCACAATCGGTGGAGGCTCGGAGTCGCTGCGCCAGTTCGATCTGACCGCCCAGGTAGCTGCCGTATATAGCCACCCATTGTGCACGCCGTGTCACAAGAACGCGGGCGGGGCCGCCACGTGAGCCTCAATGAGCCGCGATGACCCCGATAGGGTCTGAAAGGAAACTCGTGATCCCGCCCCTCATTAGGAGATGAGTGATAGGAGAACCATGCCACCGGGCCAACTTGTTCGAAAACAGGAAAATCAAGTGCAGAAGTACGCACGGAGACTGTTCTACAGTAGTCGAGCCAGTGACAGTGACATTTTGAACTTAGGTAACGGTGATGAGCAACTGGTAAAATGACAGTTACATTTTTATATCAGATCTTAGCGTTATATCTCTCCAAACGATAGCTGCACAATAGCTGTACGATTTGTCAAGTTTGAACTATCAGTCAACCAGCATTTCCCTCCACGAATTTCAAATTGCTCGCGTTTCGCGCTAAAATTTGTGTAGTCAAATGCTGCGCAAAATGTGCGTCCGTCGCCTTGATGCACAATCAATGGCGCATATACATCTTTGTTCTGGGCGTTTCGTGTACCGGTACCTTGTGTCTCTTTGGCCTGTGGAATAGTTTATACGTCGAGTAATCGGCGTGTTTGATGTGCTAGAACTTTTCGCTAACTTGAAAACCCGAATTATTCGAGGCTACTTCGAGTAAAGGTAAGCTAATTCAAGTCTTGATATCTCCCATGGGCTAGTGGGCCAGGGGTTCCCGTTCAATTTTTGAACACAGAATGGGTCTAACAGTATCTGAATTTGGAGTTTGGGTCTTTAAAACCAGGTGGGAATTTACTGATCATTCTGTATCTGGAAACATCGGCTCAAGTTTTGACAATTTAGGTGGTGCTTACGCAGAGAATATACAGTACAGGTATTATGTGCCTGCAATCTGAGGAAGCGTATAGCCTATATGTAGCATTTACGCCAGTCACCATACTTATTTACTAGGTGGTGAAGGGGGTACACTGTGGGAACTTGCATAGATATTTGGGTGACTGATACTTATAACTTCCCATACAGTACACACACACACACACAAGTTGACAAACAACTTCCTGAAATTTACAGCGGTAATGGCAACGCTCTGTACGATCGATTTTTCGTATTTTAGAAATTTCCGCAGGAGATCGAGTGTGAAACTGTAAAAAATCGTAAGACGACATTAAGCTCTTCAAAATCGTAGAGCCAGTGTCGTCTACGTCCCAGAAGTCAACGTGGCGGAGAAACAACAGAAAACGCAGCAGCGATCGGTCGCTGCGATTAGCGTCAACGCTAACGTGCGCGTTGCCGTCTCGAGTGGAAGAGAATCCAGTGGCCAGAAGTCTCCAACGACGTCGTCTCCTCCGATAAAACGGTCAAAACTCGAAGAGTCGGACACGGCATCGAGTGATCCCGAAGAGCGCGGAATCGAAGTGAGTATGGCTGCCGATTATCATTGGCCCCACTGTTTAGATTCCCGTCTATGCAAGTGTGACTCCAGAAGTAGTTTAGGCTGGGGAATCCGTGTTTCAAAACGGGCATCGCACTGCATCGTCTGAAAACATGAGGTGTTAGGCATTTTTCTTTGTGTGTAAACTGGTTCTTGAACGCCGTCTTTGCCACTACCCGTTGGTTAGGCCCGACACGCACATTGTTCTCCATACGTCTGCGAACGTTTTCTGCTGGCGAGCGCGAAAGATTGCGTCGATGATGATGTGTACAATTCGCCTCGTCACTACGTTGAGTCTCCACGTCTTGCGAGCCGGATTGGCGGTGGCATCGAGTTTCGTTCTGGCTGGTCGTTCGCTCGTTCGTTTGCGTTGCTGCTGTCGTCGAGCGTTGCTATGGTCTTGTATGTGCGCGAGGGGCTCGCTTAGTTTCGCTCGATATTCGTTCCCAGCCTTGTATGTACGGCCGTACGTACTCTATACATCATGTGATGGCAGTTGCAACCAATGTTCCCTCTTGCGACTATTACTAGCGCACGATTCGTCATCGCTATTACTGTACTTTCTCGCCAAGCTTTCTTTAGAAATCAAAAGAAATAGGAGAATTTTTTATTTCTTAAATTTGTCCAACATTCTGGAAAACGGGTTGGATGTTTATGAGAGGGGCGTGTACTGTATGCTTACGACGTTGTTGAAGACACGCCTCGATTACCTCGTTGGCTTTTTCTCCCCGCTGAAAATCGCGTCAATGCGACATATCTGCTTGCAGTTGTGCGTTTCAATAGAAATATGAGGTTCAGGCAGGGAAAGCTTATTTGTTTCCCGTTTTGGAGTCGAACTGGCTCGTTTCAGTCACGCGCTACACAACTGCTTTAGAATTGCGAATTTGTATTTTTTATGTAATCGCGTTATGGCTCGTTCTTTATGATAGCTTGGCGGTAAGGATGGAAAAATACGCGTGGTTGAGTACAGTTAGATAGGATGATGGAGCTGGTCTTCTTGTGTTAGCCTGAGAAGATCAGAGTGGCTATTGCGGTCATTTTGGTGGCCTTGGTTGGAGTCGTCTTGGCTGCGAGCAAAGTCGTGCTGGTAGTTGTTTCGAATTCTGAATAGTACATCGTTTGATGTACAGGAAATTTTTGCGCCAACTCTGCGGTGGCATCGAAACAAGGTCTTCCAGCAAAAGCAAAACTAAGGTGCATTTTCGTTGTTCGTGTGCTGTTGATGACTTTGTTTTCTACTTGATTTTACAGTTTGTCAGTTTCCTTAGTTCCATTTCAACACTTTAAGTTTTTGACCTTGAAAACTTGTTTGCAAAGAATTTTAATGACGTTTTGGTCTTTTTGCAGGCAAACGGAAATCAAAGAAATATGGTCAATAACGGTCAAGCGGCCTCTGCTTTGAACGGTGCACTGAACGGGCAGCAACAAGGCGCTCAGGCCGGTGGCGATTATGACACGAATTTGTATTCTAGACAATTGTAAGTAGACATACTTATTGAAATTAAAATGGGGTTTTTCCTTTCTTATGAAATATCTATTTCAGGTACGCGCTTGGCGAGCAGGCCATGCAGCGCTTGCGTAGTAGCCGAGTACTGATCAGTGGTATCGGCGGTGTAGGTGTAGAAATCGCGAAGAATTTGATATTAGGAGGCGTACGCCATGTGACGATTCACGATACGAAAACGGCCGATTGGTTCGACTTGGCATCGCAGGTGTGTTTCGTTAATATTTTTTATAATTCAACGTTCATGGTTATTATTTGTAGTACTATTTGACCGAAGATGACGTGACGAACGGTAGAAATCGCGCCGAGGCTTCGTTTAAGAAATTGGGTGAACTGAACGACAGCGTTACGCTGGATTTATCAACGGACGCTTTGACGGAGGAATACGTTCGTCATTATGATGTAAGTCAAATTATGACTGATAAATCTGCCAAGTCTCACAGTGAGTTTTTTCAAGTTGGCGATCCTGACGGACTCAACGCTGAAAGAACAATTATCAGTCAACGAATGGACTAGAAAACACGGAAAGAAGTTTATGAACGTCGAGTGCCGAGGTCTTTTTGGAAAAATTTTTGATGATTTTGGACCAGCGCACGTTGTCGATGATCCTGATGGCGAGCAAAGAAAAGAGGTTCTGATCGAGCATGTTGACAAGGTAAGTTATTGGATGGATGAACGAAGATTATTCAATTGAAATTGTGTTTACGTTTTTAGAGCAGCGGCGATGTTATTTGTCTGGAGGAGGCTCGTCACGATTTGGAAGATGGAGACCACGTCACGTTTTCCGAGGTGAAAGGAATGACCGAATTGAATCAATGTCCGCCGCGTAAAGTGAAAGTGTTGGGTGAGTTGGTTTTGTGGAGATCTACTGTAGAGAACAGAACTTGTGCTGAATTGCCGTCTTCTTAGGTCCGAGCAAATTCAATATTGGCGATTTGAGTCAGTTTCACGACTATATCGAAGGCGGGAGGGCCAAACAAGTCAAAATGTCGGTGACTCATAGCTTTGTAAGTGTCCTGTTTTGGATGTGCCTCCGAAGCTGAACGCGTGGCATTATAGAAACCGCTGTCGGAAGCATTAAAGGATCCAGAATTTTTGGTTGCTGATTTTGGGAAATTCGATCGTCCTGGTCACTTGCATTATATCTGGCAGGCGTTGTACTCCTTTGTCGAGACGTTGGGTCGATTGCCTCGTATACGTAACGACGTAAGTGTTAAAGTCCTCGAGCTTGACCTTGATTTTGAAGAAAGCGGTAATTTTTTCAGGAAGATGCGACTTTGTTTGTTGAAGAATGCCGGAAAGTGAATGCGTCCGCGCCAGAAAAATCCCGTGTTGAAACAATTGACGAAACTTTGGCGAAACAATTTTCTTATCAGGCCATGGGAAATATTTGTCCAATGACGGGTTTTATTGGTGGCGTTGCTGCTCAAGAAGCTATGAAGGTTTGTGATTGAATATTTGTCCCCTTAATAACAAATTTGTTGTGTGAAAGAGCACTGGCTGGAATTGTAGGCTTTGACATCGATCTTCACCCCTATCAAGCAATGGTTCTATTTTGACGCCTTGGAGTGTCTTCCTCGGGAGGATAGTCCTTACTATTGCGCCATTTCCGAAGAGTATCAACCGAATCCGACTCGACGCTCGCGTTACGAAGGACAGGCCGCTGTTTTGGGATGGAAAATGCAAGATGCGCTCGCTAAACAGCGCTGGTTTGTGGTAAGCAGTATTTTGAACATGTGGCTTTCTTATGCTGAGCTACCGGGCTCTGTTAAAGGTCGGTGCCGGTGCTATTGGATGCGAGTTATTAAAATATTTTGCCATGATTGGTTTGGCTTGTGACGAGGAGGCGGGAGAAGAAAATCGTTTGACCATTACGGATATGGACAACATAGAATTATCGAATTTGAATAGGCAGTTCTTGTTTCGTCGCGCTGACGTCGGGGTAAGCACTCGTTTTGTTTGACGGGTAGCAACCATCCCTAATATTCTGAATAGTTTGTAAACGAGTTCGTCCCATTACATTTAAACTTCTTTTCAAAACTAAATTTTTGTGCGCAAATATTGGAATTTGGAGAAATGAAATCGAATTGTTATTCTCGGGCCCAGAACTTTGAAAATGGCTAGTCGATTTTCACTTAGGTGTCCCTTGATGCGTGCCCATTTTGCCGATTTCGCTTAGAAAGTAGTGGCTTAGTTACAGTAGGTTAGGTAGGAGATAATTTGGTTTCCCAATGGATAAGTTTTTCCATGCCAAGTCAGCTCTGTATTTTTGTTGGAAAATTGGTACAGTTTGGCCGTTGTACACTATAATTTTCGCCACTCCTGACTCAATCTGGTGCGAACGACAAATGAACCAAATTTTGTGTTTAGGGAAAGAAATCGGAGGTGGCAGCCAAAGCTGCGAAGATATTTAACCCTCATTTGCGTATCAATGCGATGTGCGAACGGGTTGGAGGCGATACGGAGAACATTTTCGACGACGATTTCTTCGCCAGTAAAGACGGAGTGGCGAACGCTTTGGACAACGTGGAAGCTAGTAATGCTGAGGTCTTTGGCTTCGTGGTCGTGCGACTTCATGCTGTCGGGTTTTGTAGGGACTTACATGGATCGGCGCTGCGTATATTATCGTCTGCCGCTCTTAGAATCCGGCACGCTTGGCACGAAAGGAAATACGCAAGTGGTCTATCCTCACTTAACCGAATCTTATTCGAGCTCGTCGGATCCGCCAGAAAAATCGATTCCCATTTGTACGTTGAAGAATTTCCCAAGTGCGATCGAACATACGATCCAGGTTAGCTGTGCGAAATTTTGAAACGACGGAAATCATATTTTTCTTTATTTTTAGTACGCGCGTGACATGTTCGAGGGATTGTTCACTAACCCGGCTGAAATGGCGAACCAGTTTTTAGACGATATGCGCGGGTTTTTGGAACGTGTCGACAAAATGCATTCTGGACAACAGGTGAGTCAATTATCGTTTTTGTTTCTGCTTTTATTTTTAGTGTATTCATTGATTGAAGCTGCAAATGCTGGAAAGTGTCAAGCGTGTGCTCGTGGACGATCGTCCCGCCTCAGTGAAAGACTGTGTTGAGTGGGCTCGTAAATTATTCGAGGAGAATTACAATCACCAGATCAAGCAGCTGCTGACCAGTTTTCCACCTGACCAGGTCACATCCCATGGAACGAAGTTTTGGTCAGGTTCGAAACGATGTCCTCATCCTCTGGTTTTCAATGCGGAAGACCCGGAGCATGTCGATTTTGTATTCGCCGCCTCGTTTTTGCGAGCTCAAATGTACGGTTTGGAATTGAAGATGAAACCGTCGGAGATTGCCAAGATGGCGGCAGAAATATCAGTTCCAGAATTCGTGGCCAAAAGTGGCGTTAGGATCGCGGTGACCGATCAAGAAGCGGCAGAACAAGAACAAAATCAGATGGAGTCTGCTGGTAAGTCCTTTATGTGTTTGTTTGTTAGTTAGTGGCGCAGAGTTGATGTCGCTTCAGATGAAAAGCGTCTGGAAGAATTGCGTGTGGCGTTAGCAAAACCTAAAGTTGCAAAAGCGCAACGATTGTTTCCTATTGATTTCGAGAAAGATGACGATACGAATCATCACATAGAATTCATATCGGCCGCTAGCAATCTGCGTGCTGAGAATTACGACATACCAAAGGCGGATCGGTTAAAGGTAAGGCATTTTTGCTGATGCGGAATGATAAATCAAGTTTGGCTTGATCTTGCAGACGAAACAAATAGCTGGTCGGATTATTCCTGCTATCGCCACGACGACGGCTGCTGTGTCGGGATTGGTTGTTATGGAATTGTATAAGGTGAGTGCCACTCGGCTTTGGTGCTGTCAAATGCGCGAGGCCAGGGTTGTGCTGATTTCAGATTGTAGCCGGAGCGGGAAAATGCCAGATGGAGATATTCAAGAACGGTTTTCTCAGCCTCGCGTTGCCTTTCTTCGGATTCGCTGAGCCTTTACCAGCTCCGAAAAAGAAGGTGGGCCCTTTTTCTGCGGTCGCGCTTTCTATCGTGCAAGTGCCTGTCTCTGTTTTGTAGTATTATGAGAATAGTTGGACGTTGTGGGATCGCTTCGAAGTCAATGGCGATTTGACATTGCAGCAGTTTATTGATTATATGAAGGTATGTGAGGACCAGGGGCCGCTTTCACAATCAGCTGGGACTTGCCCTAAAGTTAGGATGGTCGAATTACAATGATGTAAGATAGGAATTTAGCTAGGCATGAAAATATGAGTATTAATCAGTTTTTTTCAGAACGAGCATCGATTGGAGGTTTCTATGCTGTCTCAGGGCGTCAGCATGCTCTACTCGTTTTTTATGGCCGAAGCCAAGCGTAAGGAACGTTTGCAGAAAACGTGAGTGAAGAAGTGAAAGTGGTTGGTCGATTCGGGACTTACAACCTTCTTATAGGATTCCGGATTTGGTGACTTCGATCACGAGTCGGCCGATTCCTGCTCACGTTCGGGCTCTAGTACTCGAGCCGATGTGTTCGGACGAACAAGGAGAAGACGTAGAAGTGCCGTACGTACGTTACGTATTGCCACAGAAAAATTAGGCGATAAGGTGATTGTGGACGAGGAATCAAGGCGTTGTGTTTGAATTTGCACTAACACATGTTTCCAACCACTAATCCGCCGAGTCTGTGTTGAATGGCTTTTTTCTTCGAGATAACTTCGTTGCCGCGAATACAGTATATAATGCATGGTGGGGGTGGATCGATGTTTTTCTGTAGCGCTACTGATTGAGCGATGAATAAACTGGAGTGTCCGAAAATAGGCAAAGTGGTGCCTAGCTTGCTGGTCTCGTGGTAAAGAACTTCGGTCAAGAAAGAATAAGGGTTTTTAATTTCCCGCTAAAAAATGCCCTTGAACCTGAGCATCAGAAACTGCTTATACGGTGCGTTTGCTTCGAAGCCCAGAACGAGTCTAGTCCAGTCGTCGGGAAAGTTTTTCGAGAGTGATTTTATCATCTTCAGCTCGAAAGTGGTTTGTTTGTTTGAAAGGTAAGACACTAAACCCTCGTCAGGATAGCGCTTGTTAGGAAACTGCAGAACCGAGAGGTGGAGGTGGAAAAAGAAACTCAGTTTCTTTTGCATTCGATTTAAGATTTTCCTGATCGCACTTTTGATAGTTTGAGAAAGGATGGACGATCAAATCGATAGCTTTACGAAGCGTAAACCGCCGAACGCGTACGTTTTGTTTACGACGCATTTCATGAGCCAATACAAAGCCAGTCATCCTGCCGATGCGCATCGATTTCAAGGGGGCATACCGCAGGCGATCAACGACTCGCTGATCATTGAGGCGTGGAATGTAAGTTGTTTACGATTTTGTTGAGGACAGAAAGGTCATTTGACTTCAAAGATGTTCACGTGTATTTTATTTCTTTCGGGAAAAATTTGGTTTTTCGCGTTTTTTAGCCCGTCTTTCTGTTTAGTCGTTAAGTCCCGAAGAGAAACTGGGTTGGAAAACTCGAGCGCGCGAAGAGAAATATCGTTTGGTTAAAGAATACTCATATCGGCTGGAACAATACGTTTCTACAATCTCGCAGAATGGAGGAGCGGAAGGTGGTCATCCCATGACGGACGCCGCTAGTGCTGATCGACCAACATATGACAGCGCGTTCCCAGCTCTCGATTCACCCGTCGCGCAATCTACTCAAGCAAACAGTGGTTCGGTCCGTCTGCAATCAGCGAATTTGAAACGTCTTTTGCGTCCGAAAAAACGTAAGAACTTAGAAGAAAGCAAGTACGCACCATCGTTTTTCGACGAGATCACAACGGCCAAACAACTTGAGGAAAAACGTCGACGTGAGCGCGGTTGTTTGATCAATATTTGGGTATGGAGGAGCGGTGATACCAAGAATGGTAAATGGCTTTCTTGAATTTCGAATGTTTGTAGTACGGTTTTCTTTTTTTAGCGATTTTGGACGAATCGTTCTTTTTGGTTTCGTCTCAGTCCTCTGGTGTTCGCGGCGATACTCACGCTCCAGGTACCATAGCTTGTTTGGAGTTTTCTCTGCGTGACGGCGTAAAACGAGAATTCTGTTGCACCGTCGATGAAAGTAAGCCAGTTTTTAGCTCTCCGCAATTTACTTTTGTAGGTTACGTGCGTCCCATACCTTTTTACAGGTTACCCGGAATGGGCGAATGCCAGAATTCGTGGTCTTTACGAAGAAAGGGACTGTGGAATGATACAATCGCCGGTCACCATTTGTCGCGAGCTGTTTGGAGAATGGATGCGCTCGACCCATCGAGACCTGTCGAGCAAGACTCCTGTTTTCTTCTGTCTAGTTGACGAGTACCACGAGACGTTTGATTGCTTGTCGGAATTGTTTGCTTTGAAGAGTAAGTTCAATGGTTGAATTTTAAATACTGTACGTATTAACAGAAAAGTAATGAAAACTTACGTTTAGGTGGTTCAAGTACGGGACGTTTTCCGGCTTATCTATTGGCTACCACAGACGATTTGGTGTCGTCACTTTTGCAATTCTTCGACGTTCAGTGTCCGGACGTCTTCGGTTCTGTGCAAAAGGAGCAACAAGCGAGTGCTTCGGCTTCGCATGTGCAAAACGAAGCCTTTCCGCTCTCTCGTATTATCGATCAATATTTTGTTGAATTGGCCAAGACGTATTCTTGCGAGTCGCATCGCTGTTTGATTCCAGAAAACGTGGCCGATTCTATGTCGGGTCCTGAAGAAGGTGCTGGTTGCGGCGATGGGTTTATGATCGACAAGAGCGATCGTTGCCCGTTGGCAATCGTGCGGGCTTGCGCTGGCTTTGCCAAGAAATGGGTACAAAACGGACGAGTCGACGATGGAATTTTGCAGGCGTCATCGCCCGAGTCTGAGGAGAGGATCGAAGGCAAGAAGAAAGAATCGCCGAGTTACGCTGAAAGTTTGAAGTCCGAGGATTTGGATCGATTGTAAGCGAAGAAAAATGTTGCCATTTTTAGTTTCAATTCTACAGTGTTTTAGCTCGTATTTGAACATGTCGAACGACGATGGATCAGATCGCACGATTGCTAGCGGTAGCGAACATGGCACGGTAGGAGAACGTCGTCACGTTACCTTGGGGGCTCATATTAGCTCGGATGATACCGATGATATTATCGAAGACGAAACTGTCGTGGTAAGCCAGTGTTGTTATTCTGATGATCATGTGAGCTATAGAGTTTGTCTTGATACAGAATAACGTTATGCCGGCTGAACCGCAGATCCTTCAGCGCAATGTTATCATTGTGAATCAAGAAACTGGAAATAATTCGATAGTCGGCCATTCTATCGTTGCTGCTCAACCGTTGTCTGCCCGCTCGTTGACTGGCCCCGATGTATCTGCTCAATCGTGGAGTGTGGCCAGCAGTGGGGGATCGCTTCCACGTCGGCCGATGGCTCCTCCTGCTCCTGGTCCTGTTTTGCAACCTGTCTACACGGCACCCGTGGCCAGTGCTTCGGCAGATGTATATCCGAATACTCGTCTATGGACCGATGGATTTCTCCAAATGTATGAAGCTCAATTACGCTTGCCGTTGGGGTGTCGAGGTTTAGGGCGTGGTATTCGGTATGAGGATGAGCCGATAGTGCCCGGAAGTCGCGAGATGATGTTTTAGCGGATTGAGCAAGGCGTTCAGGTGTTTTGTATTTATATTCGATGAAGACACTCGGCGTTCGTCTGATTAGCTACTAGTGCGTTGGGGTATTAGCAATGTTAATGCCTGAAAGGTACCTAATGAATTTTTTAATTCTCTCTTGATGTAATGATTTTCTGATTTATTGGATATTTTTGTGTTGGAAATCTAATGTAATGTGGGATTTCAATGTAACTGAGTGGGAAGATCATTGAAATTTAAATTTCTGAGTTTACCAGTGCTGGTTTGCCACGTGTTAAAAATCTGCCAAGTGGTTGGGCGAAAGACGACAAACGAACCGTCGACTTTGAGAATGAAATTAAGAAACTGTCAACTTTGATCAAAATATTTTGAGGACGAAAATCAATAATCTTTCAAGAAACTTGTTTGTTGGTATCCCATTTCCCCTAATGATACCAGATTACAGTACATTTTTGGAATGTGTTCTGATTTGAATTTACCGCCGTTTCTCTTCTTACTGCACTCTGCGAAGTATGTGCGCAAAGCAGTAAGGCGGACTTTATACTTCTTATGTAGCCTGTAGTCTGTAGACTGTAGGCCGTAGCGTGTAGTGGAGCGTCAGTTTATACTACGCCTGTACTGCGTAGCCTGTAGCACGTAGGCTGTAGTTCGTCGAGAGGGGGGCTGGCGGCTGGAATAGACCCGATGTGCTGGTGACCACCGTTTCGATTTAGCGATGAAAGAGAATTGCGGACAATAGGAAATGTTTCGAAAACAAGACCGATATCGACGATATCATCGATTTCGTCAGTTAGCGACGTTGTTGATTTTATTGAAACGCTCGAGAATTCAAAATCAAAGAGGAAAGAGGTAATACGTTCGTGAAATTAATACAAAGCGAACAATCGAAGGCGAGTTTGTAACTTTGGTGGTACCGATGCGAACATTTTATTCGGATGATCATTTTGATTATTTTAGAATGACACCGCAACGATTTGACGATCTATTACGACGTGAAATAAAAGTCGAAGGGGATGCCATAGAGATCCAATCAAACTTTTTTAAAGTCACTGAAAGTTCAAATCAATAAATCCCACGATTTCTTTCAACCCTCAACTTCTTCATCACTATCGCTTGTTTCATAGGCAGCGACCCATTCTAACAGATCATGGATGGCTTTCTTCCGTTTCTTTCCTGCGAGCGCCTCCAGAAGACGAGCCACAATTTCTCCTAAAATTGTACAGCAGTTACTTTAGCAGTTATTCGTATACAGCACAGCACAGGCAAGGTCCCCCTCCCTCAGCTTTACTCACCATAATGTTCGAAACGACTTCGTATTGGCGAAAGCGGTGGTGCGGCAATGCGGTCGGTTGCGGCGGCTAATATGCTGTCATCGACAACAGTTCCTCGGCCGCGCTTTCGTCGTGGTGTGACTGAAGAATCCGACGATGTCTCTGACGTCTCCATCAATGCCGCTGGCGTTTCTTGTCTCTCTGCTTGCGGCAAATTCGTTGCTGTCCTAGACAGAGAACGAAGATCGCTACATCTGTATTTGATTGGATTCAATGCTCCTATGCACATCATTGCTGACTGGGTATACAAGGTAGTGCAGACCTCCCCCTACTAGAATGCATGAATTTATTTATCACACAAATCTAATTTCCCGCCGAAATTCAAATTTCTCATTTTCCTGAGATCCCTGTTCCAGGTCTTTGATTCCCTGTTTTCGGCCGGCGATCTGACCCCCTTCTGGCTGACGAAATCAGCGATGCTTAGCACATTATACAAGCAACTTACTCACGATGCAACGACGGCTCGTCCAAAAATGCCAGAGCCCGATCATATTTAGAATTCTTTTTTTAGCTTCTGATCCAGTCGGCGTTTTCGATTTCTGGCGGTCTTTATAGTTGTCCACCGGGTCTCCAGCACTTCGACTGGAAAGCAGATAAAGGATCATTTCACATGTCACTCGTTAATCTCAGCATGCCCACTCGCTTTACACCTCACTACGTTACCCTATGTGCACAGCGTTTGCTCTTGATACTAGCTTGCTCTACACCGCACTTATGATTGCGCTCGTGAACTTGCAACTGGAGTGTAAACTGGTACCCTTGAGTGCAAACAGATCCATACCCCGCTTCTTTCAATTTCTCATGGTACATCTAAACGCTACCTGTGTTTTCGATGCCACTTTCTGCTGCCACAGCAGATCGGACTTCTTCCCATTGGCCTTTTATGAAAAGGCGATTCGAATGCATTGCATGCTTGGGATCCCAAATCGCAGGATGACGTCGCACACAATCCAATAATGGGAACACCCACGCATCGTCAGAATACGCTTTTGCTGCACCCGAGATCGGCAAAATTACGTCGCTTTGGTCATTGTCATTTACCTCCTCTGCATCGTTAATTTCGTGACGTCTGATCTCGTCATCACCAGGTGTTCTTCGATAAGAGGGACCAGAAATATTGAACTGCGATCCATCAGTATTTGCGGAATCCTGGCGTTGTAACTGATGGTCTCTGGGCGATGATAATAGGCTCGGATGCTGCTGTTCTTGCCGGCGAAATGAGTCGAATCTCGAAAATGACCCGGCACTGTCCTCTTGTTCTAAAAGTCGCTGCTGAGCTACAGCATAATTTGGCGTCGGCTGTCGAGCGCCCATTACTATCGCTCGGTCTAAAAAATGCAAAAATATGCAGCTCGTTCTCATCAAGTTGACATTATTTCAGATTTTCAGTCAAAAAGGCAGCTAAGTACGCGCCGAACGACGTTAATTTATTAAAATTTGTAAAAATGGGGCTAAATATACCAAAAACAATTTTAGATGGCATTAAACATTAAAAGAATCGAATTTTCTGAACTCACGTAGAGCCAAGTACGTTCGTCCGTAGTTCGTGGAGAGATTTTGCAATTCTCTCCACAAACTACGGACGCACGTAGCTGCTCGTACGTGCTACAGGCCATCGTTTTTGGGCTTATATACTACACATGTACCCTGTACCTGTAGCACGTAGCGGCTAGTCAAGCTGTTTATGTCAAAATGGACCAGTGTGCGCGGTGCGCTACAGGGGAGTCGCTACGCGCTACGTGCTACACATGAAGTATAAATGAGCCCTAACAGTAATCGTCAGAGAGGTTTCGTCGAAAAGAAAAAAAAATTGCCGTCCATCATTTAGCTGCCAGAGGACGATTCTGTAAAGATCGAATCTCGGTCAACTTTGTATCTGGATTTTAGAGTTTCGACAAGAACTCAGTCTATAAACATTTTAAAGATCATTGATATTGTTTCCTGCTTCTGGTTTTGTTTGTCCACCGAACATGGCCGAACCAAGAATCAATCCGGAAGGAAACCTAACCATGAATCATTATACGATTGACGATCACGCATCGATGGCACAGCCGACGTCGGCCATGAACATAGTTCCGGTGGACTCGTCAAATGCGGCAGACAAGAAATACGGTTTCGGAAAGGCACCGAAGAGGAAAAATATCAGGTAGGCCTAGGCTTTCCCCGAAGCCTCTCGGTATTGTATACAGAGAGGGCTTCTACAGGAGGCGTGCGTATAGGATATACAGTCAGTGATGGATATTTCATGTGCCTTTAACCGAGGGCTTCATGGCTCTGCCCTCAGTGGAGGTTGAGAAATAAAAGTGGCGGTTTCTAGGCATGTTTTGGATCCAGAGGAATTCGGGTACGAGACTTTGGAAGAAAGGAAACGAGAGCAGGAACGACAACAACGAGTACAAATGACTCTTGCTGCAAGATTTCATCAACAGGATTTTCAACCGTATCCTGAACCAGCTCCTTTCGCAAATTTTTTAACGGACAGAGAACGTAAGAGCACATACACATGTTGGTTTGAGATAGTGGCAAGGCTATATGCCTTTCAGAAGCAGAAATCGCAGCTCGTCAGGCAATTTGGAGAAATTTCAAAGCGAATAAGCCGCGGATTAACGACGAGGTGGTAGTTTTGAGCAGCGATGAAGATGACGATTCAGGTGATGGTAAGTGAAGGTGCCACTGTTTTATATTTTGTCTTTACTCAGTCTTTTATCTGTTTTAGCAAAACGACTGAAAAAGTCCACAAGTTCAGATTCTGATAATGACTGCATCTGCATCGAAAGCGACGAAGATGGACCTGGAACTTCGAGCACTGTCACGTCGAACGACGAGGCTGCGTGTAAGTAATATCCGCGCAGTTTTTTCCTCTGATCTAATTTCTTTGTCCTTCAATCAGCATCCGCCCACGTAAACGATGCTTTCAACGTTCCTGATGCCGATGGTCGCGTTTTGATCAACGTGGGGCATGCCGAATCGGAGCCTGACGTGTTTCTACCTCAGCATCTGGTCAATGTCATCAAGCCGCATCAGGTGAGAAATGGCGCCGGGGACTGTCTGCCCGCACTGCAATGAGATAACATCCATTTGTAGATCGGTGGCTTGCGTTTCATGTACGACAATGTGGTGGAATCTGTTCACAAGTTCAACCCGAACGGTGGTTTCGGATGCATTCTAGCCCATAGTATGGGTTTGGGAAAGACCTTCCAAGTGAGTCGATACGTGTTCTCTTTTGGAGCGGACTGCAACGGATCTAGTCTTTTCAGATAGTGTCATTTACTGATATCGTGTATCGCCACACACCTTTGAAACGTGTGTTACTTATTGTTCCCGTAAATACGCTGCAGAATTGGGTCCACGAATACGAAATGTGGCTGCCAAAATTGACTTTTCAACGCGATGTACCATCTCGGCAGTTCGATGTGTCCGTAATTGCAGATGGGTGCAAGACGTGGGCGAGCCGTGTGGCGGTTATAAGTAAGTAACAGGTGTACAGTGTATCCTTTGGCGCCAGTGCTGATGTTTTTCGTGACTTCAGGTGATTGGCACAAACGAACGGGCGTCTTAATCATGGGCTACGAAATGTTTCGAATGTTGACCAATAAAATAAGTGGTTTGCAGTCTAAGAAATCGAAAGGTGTTGTCAACAAGGACGCCTTCGATTGTGCATCTGCATCGAAGAAGGAGGAAGATGCTAATATCGATTTGGCAGGTGAGAGGCTGCTTGTTTGGCTTTGAGGGAGAGATATGCAGTTAGCTAAGTCGATGATGGAGCGCAGTATAATGGTTGACTTCTTGTTAGAAGTGTCGAGAGCACTGCTCGATCCTGGTCCAGATTTGGTAGTTTGCGATGAGGGGCATCGAATCAAGAATTTCCAGTCGCATACATCAAAGGCATTGAGTAGTATTCGGACGAAGTGAGTGGATTTGTGCTGTGAAATCTTGATTCATGTATCTCAGCTCTGTTTCAGGCGTCGCATCGTTCTCACTGGATACCCGCTGCAGAATAATCTGATGGAATATTGGTGTATGGTCAATTTCGTTCGTCCGAATTATCTCGGAACAAGACAGGAATTTGCTGGCGTTTTTGAGAGGCCGATTCGAAATGTAAGGGACGTTTTCATTCAGCTGTCTTTGAAGGATGCAAAACGGTTTTCTAGGGCCAATGCGTTGACAGTACCGAGAGCGATATCAAGGTTATGCGGTATCGAGTACATGTGCTGACTAGTCTCTTAAAAGGATTTGTTCAAAGGTAAGGGCTCGCTGAGTGATTCCCGGTTACAGTGGCCTGAGTTTTGACGTTTCAGGCGGAGCCACACGTTGCTCAGTACGTCGCTTCCAGACAAGTCAGAGTACGTATTATTTGTTCGCAAATCTCCCATTCAGCATCGGCTTTATCGCCGTTTTGTTGTCGAATGTACGGCCGATATCCGTGAAGATGTGGGAAGCTGGAATCCGTTGAAGGCGTTTGCTGTTTGTTGCAAGGTGAGAGAATCTTGTTTCGAAGAATTTAGGAGTTGAGGGAGACTTATTATTTATAACTGTTCAGATCTGGAACCATCCTGACGTGTTGTACAAGGCTTTGCAAAACCACGTGGATGCTGTCGATGGCGATTTGGATTTGGACGCGCCAGGAGGACGCATTTCACCAACCGCAGTCGATGGCAAGGAGAAAGCGAGACCGGATTGTCCCAGTTTTTCATCTCTGAACAACGGATTTTTTCAATTCCGTACGAAAAAGGACGACAGGAGACATATCGATTACCGCTGGGTATGAGTGAGCGCAGTGATAGGAGCATGCAAGCAGCTGACTGTCCTTTAATGCTTCAGGCGGAAGATTTGTTCGAGAATTATGTGCCGGGAATGGTCGAAAACGGGATGAAAATGCTGCTGGCTTTAAAGATTATCGAACATTCTGTCAGAAGGAATGACAAGATTTTGTTGTTTAGGTAAGGATGAGATGGATTAAGCGTAATCATTCCGAGTCTGACGTGTGACCTTTTAGCCAAAGCTTGTTGACGCTGGACGCTGTCGAGTCATTTTTGAATGCCAGCTATGTGCCGGGAACAGATGAGAAATGGAAAAAGAATAGAAGCTACTTCAGTAAGTTGGTTGCCCGTAGGGGTTATTGAGGTGCTTGATATTTTCGGTTAGTTTTTGTGCAGGACTGGACGGCAGTACGAATTCCATTGAAAGGCAGCGTTTTATTGCCCGGTTTAACAATGAGAGGGGAGTGCATTTGTTTTTGATTTCGACAAGGTGAGGCTGACAATTTTATGCTTTTAAATGCTTTGTAGAAAATGAAAGGTTTGTTGTTTAAGGGCTGGAAGTCTTGGCATAAATTTGGTGGGAGCTAATCGTGTGATTGTGTTCGATGCCAGTTTCAATCCGTGTCACGATGCTCAAGCGTAAGTTGATGGTTTCGTTGTGTTGGTTCGAGTGATCGGAATGTGGATTCTTTTCAGCGTGTGTCGAGTTTATCGTTATGGGCAGAAGAAGTCAACTTTTATTTATCGTTTGGTTGCTGACAATAGCATGGAGAAAACGATTTTCAATCGCCAACTTGGTAAACAGGGAATAGCAGGTACGGTTCCTGTGGACCCTGGGGAGCGGGACTCGCGACTGTTGGTCTTAGGTGTCATTTTTTTGAAAACGATTCGGGTTTAGCTGATTAGGAAAGGATTTGTGTGAAAAGGACTGCTGTACAGATTTTTTTTACTAGACCGTGTGATTGACGAGCGAGCTATGGATGCAGCGTTGTGCCGACAAGATTTGTATGATCTCTTGCAATACAGTGTAAGTAGGGAGCTGGTGTTGTGATCATAATGATGGATGTATCTGAGTTTAGGAAGAACAAGACATGGTGACCGAGGACTGCAGGATTGATTCGGAGAATATGAAGGACGATTTGCTGTTGGATGTGTGCAAAGAATGCATTGGCTGCTTGGCGAAGGTATGGGTGTCTGGGGATCAGCTGGCTCCTTATCAGCTCGGTGTTTTAGGCTCCCGTGGAGCACGAGTCGCTGATGCTGGATCGAGGTGATCAGAAGTTATCCGAGGAAGAAAAACGGGAGGCAAAACGCGGATACGAGCGAGAGAAGAAAATGCTGAAGCAGGGTGGCGGTGGTATCGACTGGAAACGGTGGCAGGTGGAACGGAATTCGATGAAACCAGGCAGCTTGGCGGAGTAAGTGTTTGCCTTGTAGGAATGAGTCAACACGATGTATGCACGAGGGTCCTTTTAGGAGCGGTGTTCGCTCTCAACGAAGTTGGATTGATTTCGGGGCTCCTCCGATACGTCCCACCCCGATGCCCATGATGATCCAGTCGGCATCGTATCCACAGTTGGCCAATGGAGGGGCGTACTCGCAAATGACGAACGGCGGCCAGACCAATCCGGCGTGGTTTCCTCAGTCGCAGTATCTGCTGTCCGTGAACTCCCCCGTGCTTCGTCCTATGATTCCTATGGGGGCTGGCTTTCTCGCATCTCGCGTGATGCCCTCCGGTCCGAGTGTATATGATGCCCCTCCCGAGTTGATTACGCTCAGTGACGATGAAGCTTAAATTCTTATGTATATGATGATGTGCGATCATTTTCTATGTCTATTTTCATCATGTCGCAACTGCTCTAGTTGAGGCGGCGACTGCTTTATTATGAAATAAAACTCACTCATCAGCTGCACTCAGGACGTCGACTAGGCCTAGGTAATTACAGGCATTAAGTATGCGACACTCTCCTAAGACCTGTACAAAAATAAATAACTGACCGGAGTAGTGTTCTTCCGATATGAGAAATCGTGATTCACTCAGAAACCAAGTCGGGCTGATAGAGGCCGGTCTAGTGATGCCCAGTGATCACAGATTACAACATTGCCGCCATCGATTGCCGATGGCTGTTGTGTTAGCACCCAGCTGGATCCGATAACCGGCTGCGTCGTTCGAATCTTCGAGACAGTTGGCCGTTGAATAGCGAGCTTTCAACTCGTTGGCCAAATTCAGGAACACACTATCGACATTCAAATTGTCCTTCGCCGAAGTTTCTACGAAGCCAAGCATTTGTTCGAATTTTGCTAGCTCTTCGCCTTCGCTTGACTGAACAACGCGTTCGTTGTCTAGATCTTTCTTGGTGGCTGAAAAGAAGGAAACTGGTTTGTTGAGCGACCACAATAGGACGCTTTCTCAGCTTCTTTACGCCGGTTTCGGCGCGGGGCAAGGCAAGGTCTCCCGCCGATTTTTTCAGCTGATACTAAGTTTCTGGGACAAACATTGTGAGAAGGTTTCTTTGATTCCGTCAACTGAACTAGGTTTAAGCCTATTAGGGAGGCCGGCAGTCAGCAAAGTAAGAAAGAGGGCGGCGCATCATTATTTCTTACCGATTAAAAGCTTCACAACATTGGGCGCAGCGAATTTGGCGACGTCGTCCAACCACCTGCGAACGTTGATGAACGACTCGCGGCACGTCAAATCATAGCAAATGACAATGCCATTGGCACTTCGATAGTATGACTGGGTGATTGTACGGAATCGCTCTTGACCGCCAGTGTCCCAAATTTGCAACTATAAAACGCAAATCGAATTTTACGTGCAGTGTGGCATTATCCCGAAGAGCACGCTATACTGAGCGATTAATACCTTGACTCGTTTTCCATCTATTATCATTGTTTTCATTGTAAAATCCACGCCGATTGTTGTTCCCTGCCGTTCCAAAAAGGTGCCATTTTTGAATCGTTGAACGACACACGTTTTCCCGACCCCCATGTCCCCGATAAGGACGATCTTGAAGAGAAAATCGAAAGAATCTTCGGGTTCGTTTAACATTTGAGGTCGACAAAATAGATTATGAAGAATGAAAAATTCCAAAATTATGCTGACAATAATTATGCAACTTTTGAAGAACTTGTCAGCTCTGTTCATTTGGCGAATGGGAATTTTTATTTTTTATTGGCTGATGATTTCATGGCTACCTAATAGATCTAAAGCAGGCTGGTTCTTATAGAAAAAAGGCTATCGGTTGACATGTCAGGTTGGCGCGGGGGGCGTAACTCCGCCCCCTTCCGTACTAACCAGCCTCTTGTAGCCCGGTCTGACAATCGGTCGCGGGTTTAGGTTTTATAGAAGCTAGCGAAAAAATGATTACATATTTAGATTGAGCTCAAAAAGTTATGCGCACGATCTTCTTCACTCCAAAAAAGGGCACACTTCTAATACTATTCAAATGGTCCCGCTAAACTGATCTGCAAGTACAAACCAGGTAAAGTCTGCTCTGAGCGGGAATTGTAAGGCAAGCCTGCTGTACTCTACAGCATTCATTTGAACAAGCCCTGATCTGTATTTGTACCAGTTACATACGAATATAGTTCACACTGCACCACATCCTCACTCTGAGTCCTCGCTGACCCTATACTTTGGGCAGGGCAGATAATAAGTCGCCGGCTGGTGGTTTCGAGAGAAGCGGAAAACAAACTGAGAAGAAACCTGCTGTCGAGAAAGATAGCCTAACAATGCTGTCTGCGGCGTCTGGAGAAAATAGAACTTTTTGCTGCGTTATGTTGAGGCGTTTCAATTGAGTATCTGTCATGTGGCTTTTCCACAGATGGCCTTGTCACTAATTCTGTATACTGTAGCCATAAACTTGTGCCGCGTCATTTCGCAAATATAAGGGTGTACCACGCTCTTTAGACCCATGAGATTAGATTGCGCATGGAACCAGCCAGTATCAAGTACAAGCAAAACTGATTTGTCGTATTCCCGCTCAGAGCAGACTTTATCTAGTTTGTACTTGCAGATCAGTTTAGCGGGACCATTTGAATAGTATTAGAAGTGTGCCCTTTTTTGGAGTGAAGAAGATCGTGCGCATAACTTTTTGAGCTCAATCTAAATATGTAATCATTTTTTTGCTAGCTTCAATAATGCCCAATCCCGCGACCGATTGTGTGGTTGGGCTACAAGAGGCTGGTTAGTACGGAAAGGGGCGGAGTTACGCCCCCCGCGCCAACCTGACATGTCAACCGATAGCCTTTTTTCTATAAGAACCAGCCTGCTTTAGATCTATTAGGTAGCCATGGATGATTTTGTGCGCACACTTCAGGATTCTTATAGCAAAGTAGAATCGGTGAACCTGCTAAATGTGCGTGGAACTTGACGATTTTGGGGATTTCGGCTCTGAAAAGAAAAGAATTTGATTTTCGAGTTTGAGGTTTTGTTGTTGAAAATTTTTAGAAATATTCAAAGATAAAAAAGGAGAATAAAAATGGCGGAACAAATGACATTGAAAGGAACTTTGAAGGGCCACAGTGGTCACGTTACTCAAATCGCCACCTCGGCTCGTTATCCGGACGTCATCGTTTCATCGTCTCGCGGTAAATCTGAGAATTTATTGTGAAATTTGTCAGCGATGTACGAGAAAAATCCATTTTATATTTAAATTTTAGACAAGAGTTTGATCATGTGGAAGTTGGCCCGTGAAGATGCATCGATCACTGGTCAACCCCAAAAGGCACTTCGAGGTCACGGACATTTCGTAACGGACGTCGTTTTGTCATCGGATGGCCAGTTCGCTTTGTCGGGATCGTGGGATAAGACGTTGCGTTTGTGGGATCTGACTCAGTAATTACAGTACTTTTTTGCCATGTGAAGGCGCATACAGCGTGGGATATGATGGGTTGGTGATGCAGCCATCGCTGCGGCCTCTGGTCTTCTTCAATAACTACATATAGGCCAAGTTTTCAATGGGTATCGGTCTTTTGGATTCGGAACCACTTTACTCGCTTTTTTAGGGGCGTAACGACCCGTCGTTTCACAAGCCACACGAAAGACGTTCTGAGCGTTGCGTTCTCGGCTGATAACAGGCAAATCGTTTCGGGCTCCCGCGATAAAACTATTAAATTGTGGAATACGCTCGCTCACTGCAAATACACCATTCAAGTATGTGGACGCTGTGCGTTCTACTTGTAACAAACTAAATTTGGCTTATTTGGCTTAGGAAGACTGCCACTCGGATTGGGTGTCTTGCGTTCGATTTTCTCCGAGTAATCAAAATCCGATCATTGTTTCTTGTGGATGGGATAAGGTGGTCAAGGTAATTATTTTCTGTTTTTATCGCGGTCAGAAATCTTTTTAAATCTCCCTCTTATGTTCAGGTATGGAATTTGGCCAACTGCAAATTGAAAACGAATCATATGGGTCATAGCGGATACTTGAATGCCGTTACTGTGAGTCCAGATGGTTCGCTGTGCGCTTCGGGCGGAAAGGTACATCCGTTTAGTTCAGGAGAAAATTTTGAAACAAAACTAGTGAATTCAACTGATTTAGGACGGCCAAGCCATGTTGTGGGATTTGAACGAAGGCAAGCATTTGTACACGTTGGACGGCAACGACGTGATCAACGCCTTGGTCTTCAGTCCGAATCGCTACTGGCTGTGCGCCGCTGTCGGTCCAGTGATCAAGATTTGGGTATGCTGCTTATGTATTCTTGTCGGTTTGCCCTACAGGAAATCTTACTTTAGGATTTGGAAGACAAACGCGTCGTTGATGAATTGAAATTGGAAAAGGTGACCCAAACGCGTGCTGCTCCAGCGCAGTGCATCTCGTTGGCGTGGTCCGCGGACGGTCAGACGTTGTACGCTGGTTACACCGACAACCAAATCCGAGTATGGCAAGTTTCGATCGCTCAGTCAGCCATGCATTGAAGAAGGTGATAGACGAAAGGAAGAATGGTTATCGATGATGTCGAGATGAGAAGCGCAATGTTTCGCTGTCGTTATTTAGTTTGAAGATTGAATTTGTTGATGAAAACTTGAATAAAAAGTACTTGAAAACCGATGGTTTGCGATGGTGGCTTGGGACTGTTGTGCGGCTTAAATTATTTGCTTCTCGCATAATGGTTGGGTGTATAAGCATAATTCTTCTTGTAGGATCTCATTGTCACGATGAAACGTCGATGCGTTAGAAGAGCGCGGTTTTCTAACACGGATGATCGAGCTATGCTTCGATTCCTGATCGCCGAACTGAAAGGTGGCGACGAGGATGCAAAGAATCCGTTCGGGAATAAGATCTGGCAGAGAGCGTTAAAGAATCGAATTCTAACTGACTGCAATCATAGTGTGGCCTCGGTGAGGGACCATTTTCGACGTCAGTTATGGCCTTTTTTGGATCTGCAGCCAATCAGCCCTGAAGATCGACAGTATCTGAAGGAAAACGTTTGGCTAGCAAAACGAGGAGCTTCGGCTGGTTCGGATGCCGAGTAAGAATTATACTTTTATTGTTCTGAAGTAAGCTCAAGCGGGTGTGCAAGTTGCTTTTGGTTTGGCGGTTTTGTTAGCGTACTTTTGTGTTCTAGGGACGACGAAGATAGCGAAGTTTCGTCAGATTGGGAAGGTTTTTTATTCGAAAGTAAGGTACTTTTTAATTGATTTTCCTTTCGTGTTTTATTTTATAGTCGTCCTGATTACCTTATTTAGGTGTAAAGAAACGTAAGGTAGATCAGAAGAAACGAATAGTGGCGGACGCGAGTGCGCAGACGAGAAGTGGATTGGTCAAGAAGGTCAGCACACCGGTCAAATTGGGTCCAGGAGAAGGAACGAGGTGAGTGAATTGAAGGGATGTGCTCGACGCGGGGCTGTTCCGGTGGGGTTGTCACATCTCGGCAGGAAGAGCTACTGATATACTCTCCATTTGTCCCTTCCCCTGGTGGTTGCCTCTCACGCTGGGCCTGCACTTACATGGTAGGTTCTACTCCCCTGAGTTAAAAATGATTGTCAAATATGTGTTCCTTAGCCCTCGAATGCACTGTGTAGTGCTTGGCTATGGATGAAGTAGGACAGGATGACATCCTGGGACCGGCTTGCTCTTCCAGAGGCTATCATAATCGTATTATCTTTTTAGTGTTCGTCCGCGACGGTATACTCTTCATCTCACGCCGACAGTGGTTCACTTCTCGCCCGAGCAAGATCATTCGCCGAAAGAACCGGATGTGAACGAGCGCAATCGAAGAAAAGTCGAAGAAACGAATCGACTGAAAACGACTAAAAATGCGGACGTGATCGTGATCTCAGATCAGTCTTCTGTTCCCGATCAGCCCGTGTTCGATTTCGTAACTTGCAGTGACGCTGTCACTCCGACCAAGTCCAGACTCTGCGTCGATGTTGAGTCATGTGAGGTCAAGGCGACATTATTGGATATGGTGGAGGATGGCTCGGTGCCGATGATGGCCATCCCAGAATTTGTGCGCAAGATGAAGAGGATAAAGGCACTTGCGGATAAGTACGACTCGACGGTGGTCGCGGTGATCAGATGCGCGGAAAAAGTGAAATCGTTGACTGCAGTGGAGGAAAAGCTGGAAAACAGGTTTGGGAAGACGGGCAGGCGCGTGTAAATGTGGGTTGCTTACTGTACTGTACGTATATTATGCGAGTGCGGGATGTATAGCGCGTTTGGTTTTAGTTGTTCATGTTTCCATGGATGAAATTTCGTTCTGCTCAGACAGGCTTCCTCTGGCAAAAAGCAAAACGCATTACAGAAAAAGAAAAACGTTTTTAGACTTGCAATAATCACAATGAACCACGCGTGAGTCGATGACTACAAATTGCCTCGCAGGGTCTCCGATATGGCGCTGCACAAATTCAGTTGGGAAGCGCAGTTGCCAAGACAAAAGAGCAAGCACAGCGAGACGATGGCGAGCATGGCGATGAGAATTGGTTTCAGGACGGTCGAAATGGTTTCGCGTGACAGAAAGGTGTGAGTTCCTCGTTGATGCCTGGGATCGAATTGGACTCCGACACGGGTCTCTTGCACGTTGGAACCAGCTGGCAGATCGGACCAGACCTGATGGCGTTTTGAGTTGGTGTCTTTGACCTCGATGGATCGTAGCTGCAAGTGGTGGGAGGCAGCCGGCGATGATGTTTGGCTGCCATTGGATATCAGGGGCACCCGATGCAATAAGACGAGGACACCACACTCGTGACCGGGTTCCAGGAAGAAGACGTCGGGATAGGCCTCGAAGTCGCCGGCTGGCACAGACGTGATCTTGAACGAAACTGGCTGCTTTGAGATGTTCTTCAATCGCATGTTGGCAACGGCGCGTTGTCCAACCACGCCCGTGAATTTAAGATCGTGACCGCGAAGAATTTCGATGAAAGAAGACGATTTGGGGTCTGTCTGTTCGGACATGGCGCAACGAAACACTACAGTTAAGGGAGTGAGAAGTGACGAAGGGGAGAGTGGCGACCTCTGACCATGGGATAGGCTAGGCAGTGTTCAGTGTGCTATGTGTCCTGGGTGGGTCGCTCGTCATAGCCCCCAATCCAATAGCCTCGCTGCCCATAGCTGTCGCGTGATCGCAATCTAAATTCTGCAAGTCGTGCAGAGCTGTGGAGTGCGCCCCACGTCTGCATATTACTGATTTGCGCAATGCGTTGACGCAGGTGAGCAGTCGCGTGTTGTGTCATCATGCTGCATGGTCCGTAATGTTTATCTGCGGGGGGGGGGGGGGGTGGCAGTATTTTATTGATGCACGTGTATTGTCTGCACAGAGCACGTTCTAACTCGAGCTGCAACACCACTTGGGGCAGGGTTGCCAGTTGTGAAGGTTTCCCGTCATTTTTGACGGGATTTTGGCCTAGCGGAGGTCTTTGTGGAGGGGACTGGCCTGTGAAGGTTTTGGTGAAGGTTTTTGCCATTTTGTGGAGGTATGAGGGGATTTTCCTAAACACCTTCTACACTAGGCAAAAAAAGCTCCAAATCGATCCGCTGCCCGTTTTCGGTCGCAATTTTTTTGCAAGTGCACGGCTTTCTCCCTGAATTCCAGCTTTTTTCTTTGTATACACAGCTTTACTATAAAAGGGACGAATCAATATATCCGAACTCTATGGCGAGATTACTAATAAGAATCAGGTGACTTGATTTTTTAAACTACACGCTTTTGTGCCTGAATGACCATTACGAAAATATTGCGTGGCTACAACAAGCCAATTTTTCTGTATGGCCAAAAAAGCAGAGGGGAAAAAAGGATCCTCTAAGAGGATCCAGCGCATAAGACGAGCATGGCCCAAAAAAGATGCTGAAAAATTCGGACCCTTGCAATTGTCTCCTCCAGATGCATTGATAATGCAGACAGCATGCATATTGTAGCATCTGCGCACCAAGGAGCATCTCTGGTGAAATTATCATTTGAGGTTTGTTTTTCATTTTTTAAGTATAAGCCCAAGTTTTTTGTGAAGAAATCTGAGTTTTCACTACTGGCGGGATCTCACGAATGATGGGACCTAGGAGAACTTTAAAAACAAAATTTCATAGCTCATCATCTTGGGATCATTGTGATATTTCTTGGATCATTCCAGGACCAAGGGTCGGGGAGATATGGGCCGTATCGCCGAAGCAACAAGTTTTTATGTGTATCTCCATATGGATGGCGGGTTGAAAATATATTCTTGACTTTTGCTTCACCATATACTTAGGGGGTACTACTTCTGTTGGTCTTAATTTAAAAAAAACGCGTCATGGACTCGTGTGTGACGCAGTATGTAGATTCTGTCTTGTTCTCAAGGTTCGGGTTAAAAGTTCCTGGTGCTCAGCCCCATAATTTTATTGCGCCAATGGGGAAAATGTTTAATTCTGAGATAGACGCTACTGATGATGAGGTTGAAGAAACTGGAGGTACCAATCTTGTTTTTGACTATGCTTATAAGCCATTAGATTTCATCGAAGAAATGTTCAATGAAGCTAGCAAGGCGCCGTTCAGTGATTGCTTGGTGCTCCCTTTGTCTGGCCTCGTTGTGATTCCAGCTCCTTGATACCGCAAGCGTTTTTTTTTGTGAGGGAATTATTGACGGCTTTTGGATAAGTGATGAAGGTTTTGTGGAGGTTTTTAGGGTCACGTGCGACGGGATTCACTTTGAGCGTCTGGCAACCCTGACTTGGGGTGTGGCTCTTGAATGTTCCAGCCCCCGTCCGCACTGATCGCGCGGGTTGGGCGTGAACCTGTAACCGATGGGTCATTCAGCTTCTGCTCTCTTCACTGTTGCTTCAGTCACTAGCTGACCAACATAGCCTGATAGGTGTCGACATTTCCTATCTCGACCTCTACAGCTCGTGTGTTTATGTCACGCTGGCATGAACAGCATACCAACTTCTCAGATTAGAAGCTACATTTTCGGACTCTCCACTTATAACCCCTTTCGAGGCAAGGCTGTGCGGGGACCAGCGCACAACAGTCGCACTGGGCATGTCCATCAGGAACACTTTCACTCGATGCACTCTGTCTTTGCTGTGCGATGGGTAACGGCCTGCGTGGAAGAGCTTGAGGTGAGGAGTGAGCACACGAGAACTAGCCGTAAACAGCCCCAGGAGTCTTACATAGAGATTAATTTTAGGGGCGCAAGAAATTTTACTTAAATATCTTTTTACACCGCTGACGTCTATTTGAACGTAGATTCTGACATCAAGTCATCTATAATAACTCTCACCAGCTGCCCGCCTGTTTGATTCAACTTTGGAACTCCTAATTACGCACATCGCTTACCATCACTGCCTTCATAAATTTGGGAGCGGTCAAGCACCTGGCTACTTTTCGCTACAAAACCCAGTTACGTACCCGTTTTAGTGGATCACAGTCGAATGCAGTAAGTACAATAAGTTCAAACCTACCAACACTTAATTACAGGACGACCTATAGTACCTATAGTCTCTTCCCCTAACAAAAAGCTTGATCTAATCTAATGAGAAAACTGTTAAATAACCGCCTTGAATGTTTTTTGTCAATGCGCGTTGACTTCCGAGCACGAACAAGTGCGAACCCACCACGATCAACGATTCGGGGGAATCAAATTCGGCGTCGTTAACAGTCGCCTGCCATCGCCGTTGCTGTAAATTAAATCTTTGAACACGGGCCGCCTCGTCGACGATATACAGCCGATTGCGTTGGTCGAAACACAGACCGCGAGGGTACCACAGCGTACTGATCGACCATCCGCCAACTGATCTGCCTTCAGAGATGGTGAATAAACGATTGCCGCTCTCGATGCAGTACAAATCGACCACAAAGTTCTTTCCGTCATCAAGAGCACTGATCGCCAGCACTTTTTCATCATCGTTGATCGCCATGCTTCGAAAAATGCCTGGCTTTTCGTAAACGATACGTACGGCCGCTGAGCATGGGGCAAAATCGTTGTGGCAGCTCATCGGAACTTTCCAAATACTCCCGCTCTGGACTCGTATGTTCAGGCCTTCTCTACGCTGACTCGAAATCAGCATACTGTCCTGAAAAGTCAAGGGCCTTTAGTACAGGAAAAGAATTGATTTCTATCATGCACTGCACTTTTACTCACACATCAGCTCAAGCGGTGATCATCCACTCAGGTCCAGGGGTCACAGCTGCCATTAGAAATGCAAGCCTATTCAATTCCAGACTTACGATTAGATGACTCACAGGCATCCCACTCCAATAATCTAGGCCAGGAAGCAGCTTAAATAAATCCGAAGTTCTGAGGGGAGGTCTAGTTAACAGCCCCTAAATCAAATGTGACAACTTACTGAAGACGGGCACCAAACCATGTTCAAAACTTGACCCCAAATTCGTTCGCACATCACTTTGTAAAAAGGCGGCAAGTTGTGGGTCGAATGCAGGAGCGTGCTATCGAAGAAAACCAGCGAATTTTTCGGTTCGGCATCGATCGACTCGTTGAACAACGCAACGACGACGAAGCGACACGTCAACGTCGACGTCGATCCACTGCTTGCGCTGATCGCTCGCTCCATCAAGACGACGTCGACACAACAGCCGGTCATGATCGTTCGACCAAACTAGAGATTGCCATTGATTCCTGGTTCCAAACGCAAAAAATGGAGACCACTCGGACTGGCGACGAGGAAGTACTGGAATCCATCGGCGATCTTGTACGTCGCGAACGAGGTGGGGGAAACCAACGAACCACGGCAGTGCGAACGTTCTCGAAACCGAATCACCGCGTTGCATTTTCCGGATTGTATTCCACCCGCACGATTAGAAGGAAAATACGCAAGGACACGATTGCTTACCCGGCGCCGTCTTATATAGGGCAAGCATATGCAAATTAATCAAGGCTCACGATCCCAAGTTTCCAGCAGGCTCTTCCAGGCTTCTTTGTTGGAACTGGTTCTTGGTCGGTGGTGCAGACTGCTTTTGATTCTGCAATTTGTACGGCCCCAAACTAGTGTTTTGTTTTCTAATCGCAGACGAAGATGCGACCTGTCATAAAAGAAAACATGCAACCCTCGCAGGCAGAATTCTTGCCCCCCCCCGGTGCAATTTATGACCTCATCGAAATCGATTGAATCGAGGATAGTCGAACACTGTCACCACAAGCAAAAACGCACTCTGAGTTTTAATTCTATCTTGTTTGGCAGATAAGTGTCAAGACCTAATTTTTGCCAATTGCATTTTCGCGGCTATTGCGTAATACTAGAGGCGTTGGGGTGTTGATTGCGAGGTATATTGTCCTCGACTCACGGACCTCGTACCAATACACGAAGGCAATCCGGACTTCAATTAAATCGGGCCGACCACTTCCAACCAAGGCAGAAAGATCAGCCCATCTATGGAGTCGACAAGCACACTCGTTGTATACCTATTCTATGATAAGACATGAGAGATCACTCACTTCTTACGTGCAGGCACGGAAACTGACAATACTAGTCAGATAAGGCGTTGAAAAAAGGCAAAGATAAAGTGCATGCACGAACATGATCAATCAACCAGAACATACTGTACTGCATTGTGTTGACAACGTGGGCCACTGCAAAATGCTGCTAACCGAACATGCAGAACGGTAATGTGGAACACACCTGTTCTCTCGAAAATCAGTCGTGTCACACGGCAAGCATGTCAGAAACAAACTGATGCACAGTATCTACACGCCTTGACTCGGAAGTCGCTCGAATTTCGCAGTGTATTGTACGGTGAGATCTCTTCACTCAAAATTTCGAACCGTTGCACTTCACGCAAAAATGCAATGGAAATCCGATACGGGATTAGTAAGTAGCTCATAGGAGCTGATCGAAACCGAGAATCGTATTGTCAGCCCGAGTTGTAATGGTGTAACTTGAAACGGGGCTGTGATGTAAATAATTTCAGTGTGATGAGAGCGTGTGCATCCACAATAGAACTACACTAACCATGGTTGTGCTGTTGGAAGGTTGTGCTAGTCAAGCGGACCCGAGATAGATAACTGTGATCACACGGACGACTGCTACTCCAACAAGGACATAGGCCAGCATCTGCCGATCGGAGGGGTGTATCGACTCCCAACCTGATCCTACCATAACCATAAGCAATATATACATATTTCTGTGTACATTTCTGCACAACACATACCGCTCAAGGCCACCAATGCGGTTAGACCACCACGACGCACGTAGATGGCGTTTACTTGATACGTCAACCAAACGTGAGTCCAACACAAGACACACAAAGCTCGGGAAGTCGTCCTGTCCACCCAGGCATGTTCGGCCGTCGCCTATCTCCGCCCCCTGCCTTAGGCTGGCTTTGGAGAGGCGGGGCGACGTTTGAGCCACCTGGTGAGACAAGGCGGCTTTCCTGCATCCCTCTCAAAAAATGTTGCTCACCGCTACCTGTAGTGGCCGGGGTTTTACTTCGTACCCTGCCTTTTTTGACCTACATAACTTATATTTTACATATGCCTTTTTGCATACGTAGAAACAAGTTGATATATCACTAACATGGCACCAAATTTAAAACATCTACATTTTACAAGAGCACTACGAACTGCGTGCTTATGAAGCACTTTGCGAGAAGCCAATTGGACCAATCATTCACAAAGGTCCTGCCGCACGTTGTACGGGTGACAATGAAGATAGTTTCTGAGCAGTTGCAACAATCCAGTCCGAGTAGAAGCTGACTCGAGAATAAGTGGCAGGATGATCTCCGCAACTCGGATCACTGTAAGACACGATGCCTTGCTGCACTTGACGACCATCTGCCGCGCGGCAGACAAAAGGTCCACCAGAATCACCCTGAAACGATGCGCGTCTCAATCGGGACTCTGCCAAGAGAGGCCGGGGCTTACGCTGCAGATACTTCCAGCTGTTCCAGCAGCGCAGAAGTTATTGCCATACTCGAACTTCTTATTGTTGCAAGCCTGGAGTGTGACGGGCAGTTCTTGCAAGGGGCTGTCTGAAACAGACGAGCACGCTATTAGGATTTAGGCCCGAAAGGAACTGGCTCTTACTCTGATTCAGACCCCATCCAGTTGTGGTGCACTGGGCAGCATGTTCCAGGAGGAAGCCCTGAGGGGGCAAGTCCACTGGTTTTATCCGGTCGCTGAATTCCAATGGTGAATCGAATTTAATGATGGCAGCGTCGTCGCCTGGGAAAAATCCACCGTAAGTCCTAAATTCTACTATCCTACGCTTCTGTCCCGTAGTGAAGTTGAAGCCGCTGAATGTCGTCCCCGCAAGAATGTGCGCATTGAGGGGGCGCGGATGCATGACATAACTCCTGACAAGGACTTGGATGTTAGAGTTCTGACAAATTGGATGCTGGTCCAAACACGGGACTACCTACCGGAAGCAATGTGCGGCAGTGAGACCCACGTCAGATCGGGTCAGATTTGGATAGGCACGAATAAGGGACGCCCCGCAGCCGTGGAATCCAGTGCCATTGTGGATTGACAACATCCAAGGGTGTTTCGCGATCACCGTGTCCAGCCCGTTGGTTGGACCTAAAATGTGGCGTGATCCCGAGATCATGAGTGCAGACTACTGCACTAAACATGACTTGACAACCGAGGCGAGAAATCGAATCAAAAGATTATGGGTCGAAACAAAAACAAAAGAAATGTTTCTCTTCAAGATGTCTGAGAGATTATAACTTACGGAAAAAGGCGATAATGGCGAAGCAACCGTTGAAGCACAGACTCAGGAGCAAAAAAATGTGCATGGCTGGGGACGGAAGTGCATTAAATGGGGATCTGAAAGCTCAGCACCCAGCATAGAAAACTACAATGCACCTTGGCAGCTGTTTCAGGGCTGATGCGACTTGGCAGTGTGGTCGTCCCCGTTTTGTAGGTGTTACTTCGAAATGAAAAATTAGAACAGCGCCCGGGGTCAGAAGACTCGGTGGCTGGCACGTGTTAGTGGATGAGATGAAGAGCAGTCGAGCGGAACCAAATGGCAATAACCGGACGTGGGAAGAATGACGACCAGTCTCAAGGGCATACACCAGCCGCAGTGATCTAGTCCCGTAGTGATGTCTGCGGATGATCACAGAAATCATGTTCCACTCGTTCTCCTGCCTCGTTCTATTCCATGCAGCCGTGCAGTGCATAGACTTGTCGTGAGTGAATGCTCTGTGAGCAGTCGTGTTTCAGTCGTTGAATCAGGCGGCCGAAACGCTGACGAGTCAGCCAAGATATCACGATTAAAACGACAGTCGATGGATTGACGGTGTATAGGTTCGCAAGGCGAACTTTTTTGATGCGATTTTAAAGTCCCCGTGGTACTGCCGTTCCGAACAGAAAGTAAACGGCAAGCATGACAAATTCCTGACCAAGGCCATGTTTTTTCAGTAGCAAACCGTGATGTGCAGTACATGCGCACATATAGTGCACTGTAAATGTATGTATATGCTGATTACTCAAGCTGTCCGTTTGAGCACCGTCTATAAAAGGACGTCGAACAGGCTTCTATGTCTCTTCTAGGCAGCCCTTGTTGCAGAAATAATAAACCATGCATACAGTATGACGCCTGCAGGTTGAGAAATAAGAAATCAATAAATCATGACTATCCAAGTCGCATCTAATCTTTTCTGCAGAGTTCCATGTCTGAAACTACCTCAAATAGAAACCCAAATCTTGTGAGCAAAGCTGCAGTGATTTAGTTACTTACAATGACAGCGAGGCGTCACGAGGCTAGCAAGACTGATGAGAAAAATGAAACAAAGTGCAGATTCGGAGCAGTGTCAGAAAGTGGCTTTTTGAATCCTTAACAATTGCCAGGCTCTGCACGAATCTCACAATCAGTTTGTAAAAGACGGGTCTGACAAATGGAAGTAACCACCTAAAAGTTATACAGTTCTTTCATTACTACCACGCATTTAGCAGCAGCTTAACCCTACTGCATATTCTAAATGGTTATTCTTGGAAGGGTTTGAGTGAGATAGTAGCTTCAGAATGGTACTTTCTTTCATGGTCACTCGCTTTGCACAAGCCGGCCTTTCCAACATATAGTCCAACAAATAATCAAACTGATTCAGCACAAGAAGACCACAGATGGAGACCAAGTAAAACATCCACGCGGTTGTTTCCCTTGAGATGACCCGCAACAAAACGGAGACGAGACCTTATTTTGAATTCCCGCCAGCTCGATGCGTACCTGAACTGGGAGAGTAGATTCAAACCAATACAGACTTTACACTGCGTGATCTGCTTGGTTATCGTCGTCTGGGTCTGTCTAGCTGGAGGCTGTCTTGGGGTGAGGTCGGTGTTGTTTGGCTTGAGCAGTGCACGTGTGGCTATGGCTCCTGTTGGAAGCACGGACGCGATGGCGGTCGATGCGCAGTCGACGATAATCGTGTTGTCAGTGTTGGCATCGGCTGCGGTGATCAGTACGATCGTGTTGACGGTGATTGGTTGCGGGTGCTGCGGCGGCCAGTCGAAGGGCGCGGCGGGTGGAGAAGGCAAGGCGGGTGGTGGGGGAAAGGATTCCAAGCAACCGTCCAACGAGTACATCGAAATGGAGCCAGCCGCGGCAGCAGCGAGTTCGAAAAGGAGCGAGAAGAAGAAGCAAGACTTTGCGCCGTCCCGCGATCCCAACTATCGAAGCCTGGTGGGAGTCGATAACAATTTCGAACCGTCCAACAAGGCCAAGTGACAAGGAACGTGACCCGCCATCGCGGCCAATACTATGTCTTTTCGTTTGTTCCCGTGCTCGATTCCATGCAATGCTCTTGTGCTGGCTGGCCTAGCCACTTCGTAAAACTTGTGCTGTTGTCCAGGAAGGGTTCAACATAGCAGCAGAGCGATGGATAGCTTTGTCCAAATCGGTGTCGACACTTCATACAACGCAGTCCAGTCTGTCAACCCATCAAACTTTCTATTCTCGCACTGATAAATCACTTAATAATCAGTAAGCGGCGCTGTAGATTCCAGAACAACCACCATGGTTTCCAAAAAACCGATGTTGAAATCAGGTCACTTTTCTAGGTAAGGGACTCATTTGAACTTTAGTGGATGCCTCTCCCAGTGCCTGCTGTACTGTTATGGCTTACAATAAATACGATGGGCGGGACAGTTGCGCATGCCACTGTCCCGCCCATCGTATTTATTGTGAGGAAGCATGCCTTTTATCGTCAGTGGGGCCAGAGGTGTCATGTTCGAGGGTGCTTCTTATGAGTGCCGCACAGTATGCAGTGCTACCACCCAGCACTGTTTATAGTAATTTGCCGGCTCCATAAAGTGCAAGCATTCACTTCCGCTTACTCAGTCCATTGCGTGGATGTTTGCTTTTTTACGACCGCACGGCTCCGATCCTTGGCGGGCGTCTGTGGCGGCACTTTGGCCAGTGGGACGTCAGACGAGCGGCGGGCGGCAGCTGCGCCGGCGTCATTGGCCTCAGTCATTATATTGGTTGACGGTGGGTCGTCCGAAGAGGCGGCGTCCATCGTGGCTCTCTTTTCAGGCTCACTGGCCTTGACCATTCTTCGAGGCGGCTACCGAATCAGGCTCCTTTCGAAACGTGCTCACGTAGCTCCTGAATTCGGCAGTGCATAAGAGGCGACTGTAGATTATTACTTGCGACATGTTCAAACAGGTGACTTTGACCAATAAGTGTTTGGCCATTGTTATGCAGCGGCACGATACTGCTAATGGCTCGACCATAGAAAAGCAAACCCAGCACCGTTCCGCATCATCTCGGGCGTCGGCACCGGAAAACGGATTTCGTATTTTTCAAGACTTTCAAGACGAGAATCGAGCCAGTTTTTGGAATCCGGGACTCGTACAGTCTGTGAATGCATTGGAATTCGTTGGTTTTGTGCGACCCGGCACTTTATTTGTTTCCGGCAGTGAACTTCATTTGGAATGTTTACGAGGTGCTTGGGCTCGGCGAGTTTTGAAGCCACCGCCAGGATTTACCATCAAGAGACTAGGTCAGTCGGGTTTGCGGGTTTTTAAATCTTTCAGGTAACTTAGACTAGAATGCATGTAACTGGAGTGCAACTGCTGCACACAGAGTATACGCTCTACTCGCACTGGCCCTGGGTTGATACGAGGAAGCGAGTTTCGAGTGCCAACTTTTTCTAGCTTAGATGACTGCAAGCGGCGAAAGGTTTATACCAGCCGTCTCTGTAAGCGCCGAAGACCATCTGTCAGCATTTTTTGCCTCCCAGTCTAAGAATAATAATAACAATGCCTCTAATGCTTCTGACTCGTGTGTTTATGTTCGCTGGGGAAGAGACGAAATTCTTTTGCTTTCGAAGAAAATGAAGTAGCGGGGATGGTCCGAGTGGTCTCCGCTGGGTGCCGCATTATTACAACAGCTGCTGTGTACCGGAATCCAGGGTGGTGGCAAAAAGTATTGGTCCAGCTGTTTCAAACTGGCCTCATTGGCCTATTCTCCCTGGGCTGGGTTCGAGTTAGAAGTTCAAGTCAAGAAGAATCTCCTGTGCCGCCTCTCGTGAATACTCGATTATTTGGCCTTGGCCCCATTTGCTATAGCTCTTCGCCATTACTCTTTTCCTCCAACAATCTTTCTGCTGGTTCTGGCTGTTGGGAGGTGAGCATTTTTCGAGTGCCGCTCAAGATGTCTGTGAACAAGCGGCGAGATGGGAGGCGAGGGAAAAGAAAGGCACTCCGAGGCGCGCAATGGATGAGAAGTCTTTTGAGCATATTTACTACCGCCAGGCCAAAACGACTGCCGCGCCTCCATCTTCCTCTTCTTTTTACCACCGGAATGGCCGTCGTTTGGTAGACAAGCCTGTGGTGCTCGTAATAATAAACGCCTCTTCGAACGTATCCCAGGCCTCGGGCCGAATACGGACTCGCGAGATCAGCCGCTTCTGATATTGCTTTTCACATGCAGCTTCTTTCAATTTTCTCTTCCGCTTTGCTTCCGTAATAACCCTCTCACGTCGCTTTTCCGACACGCCCGCCGAGGCCAGTAATCAGTTTGATGACGACGTTGTTTATTGACAGTCGCTCCGACTCCACTCTCCTTCCACATCCTAGAACAGGAATCATGGGAGCTCCTTTAAGCTAGGCGCACTACTGTTTGGCCCCACCTCGAACAGCCTATCGATTTCATATGCCATTCAGCAAAAGAATGTACGCCTTATGATGCATGCGGATACTCGCCGAGTAGACTTACTGAAGTTACTTGTTTGCCTTTGCCTACTCTGGCCCTCACTGTCCCGGGTACGGTCTATGCACAGAACAAGCGACAACTCTTTATGCAAATGAGCACCAGCAAATCAATGGCTATCAGGAGGCCGTGTCATGCCCTGTGCTTCGCCCTACCATCCGTCATTTGTCATCAGTGCACTCGATTCGATCTCGTCATAAGTGACAAACGTCCACGAAATTACACGAGCATTGTGGACGGGTCCTCGGACTGTCCCTCGGTGGCTTGATTAGGTAAAATCCGTTATAGGGGCCACCCATTGTGCCAACACCCGTCGAAGCGGCGTTGGCAAACAGGGACAAATAAGACGGGTCTACTCGATGTGATTCATTCCTTGTATGGGCATAAATTAGATCGGGTCCTGAAGCAGCTGTCACTGGTTATTGGACACCACCGCTGAGCGTCCTCTCTTCAATTCAATAGCCGCTTGTCTGGTTTCGTTTGAATTTTGAATTAGAAACACCAGAAGCCGGCGGAGCACATGCGACACACGCGTGCCTTCACCTTCTTACGATGCGCAAGGGGCGTGTAATTTCTTGCTGGTGCTTTCTTCGTTTTCTTTGGCCCGTTAATTGGGGATTCGCGGGGCTCGTCGGGGCGACAGGTGCGAAACGGAGGGAAGGTAACACGGCCAGTCAGGTTTATGCAAAAACGGGTCATCTTCCGGTATTCCTTCCGGTCCACTAGGTTTGTATACGACCTTAGGAATAGTCCCCAGCGGATAGTCTGGTAAATTAATTACATGATCCAAGATGACAGTTTTTCATTTTCGGCGTGTCGAATTTGTAGAGTCTAGGAGGGTTTGAAACGAGCCTATACAATATTCACACGGCCATTTCGTATTGGTCATTCAGATCCGATTGCACGCGTCCACGCGTCCTAACAACAATAGAGCTGGACGGTGAGTGGCAGGTGGTCATCGTTTGCCCAGGCTCCAACGCCGGTATAATTTTATTAAAGTGGTTTGCTCGCCTTCAGCTTTCGAGCCGGGATAATAGCTGGTAATTTTCTAATTGAAAGCTACAGGAAATGAGCTCGTTCTGTTGTTACATTTTACGCCCGGGCGTCAGGCACCCGTCGCCCGTTTTGTCCCAGAATACATTAACCTTTTATGACTGTCTGTGCTTCCCGCGGGAATGCATGCCTGTAAGATCGTAAACGTGGACAGTTTCCTCGACCTCTTTCTGCTGGCTCTGTTTACTGGGCTCGCCCCGAAATTGAGCTAGCAGTCAAACGTATCGAGCTCTTGACATAAAAACCAAAACGATTTTTCATAAACTAAATGTCTGCACCCGGGACCACACGCACTCTCCAGTCTTCACTATCTCAGACTCTATCCTTCAGTCAGCTAGTAAAAACAAAGCCATTTCCGGTGCCCCTTTATCGTCTGCTTCCAAGAGGCGAAGAATTGAGGCAAAAGCGAAAATCGATTTGGTTACTAACGGCGCAATAAATCACGTTTTCGAAAACGTTTTTCGTTAATGTGTTCGTGCTGGCGTTTGACGTCGTGTCCGAGTGGCTGAGAACACTCGATAACAGCATAAATTTTGGCCCAGTCTATGGTGTAATGGACTCGGAGAGGACACGTTGAGTGTGTGACACGGCATCCGAGAAGCCAATTCCTGCCACAATGGGTTTCAAGAAAAAGTTCAAGTGCAGGTGATAAAATTGATGGGCGAACACCGATTGCGCAAACACATCAGCTTGGAACCCGATAGGGCAGTTGTATAAACGCAAAGCTAAACAGAAAGCTGAAGCTCCGTCAAGTGTTTTCGTACGTTGCAATAGGCGGCATTGACAAAAAGTTTGCATACATACATGTAAAAATCCGATTCTGCATGCATGCTTGCATATGTGGGCCTTGTCTATGGTACCTCTAGCTAGTGTATTCGAACCACCAGACCCCGGCACTTCTGCTGACTGTGGTTTGCATCAAGCGTATCATCATTTCAGGTGACATCGGCGGCATCGAGATGCAAGAAGTGCCGCAGACGCAGTTCATTCCTTTGCCGGAAGTGCTGTGCCTGATCGTATCGAATTTGAATAGAGCCGGCGAACCAGCCACGCTTAACAAAATCGTCTCATCGTTGACGGACGAGTACGACGGCATGTGCATACCAAAACATGTAAGCAACAGTATATGATTTTAGGTGCTCTTTCGACGCCGGGTTCTGGTGCGGCAGCTCATGCGCGACTTTGCTCTGTTTAGGAAGTGTTGTACGCTACGCTGGGTGCCCTGATTGCGGAGGGCAAACTGTACTGCATGGGCGAGCATTATTTCATCCCGACACCCACCATGTTCCAATATTATCAGCAGCAATTTCTTCGAAGAACAGCGGCCAGCCAGCAGCCTTATCTGTGGGCGAAAGACCAGGAGGCCACCATGTTCCCTCAGAGATCAAATGTGCCCAAGTAAGACCTTTATCAGATCGAACCCGACTGTCGAAGCCAGCATTGCCCTTTTAGATCCCAAGAAATGTGCTCTCGCGAGTGCCAGACAGGAGCCAGCATAGTATGTGGCCAAGCTCCCTACGTCCCACCAAACAAAAAGGATCAAGCAACCAGTGTCCAGACGCAATTGGCTCCAGTGCAGCAGGCGACGGTAGCCTGCGGAGAAGACACCCGCCGTCGGAATGCGCAGCCTCAACCTAACAAGGACAAGAATCTGATGAATAAGGAGAATAAAGGCAAGGCTGACTGGGAGAGTGCGTGGTGCTGATAAGATCGTCCATCATGTTTGTCGCTGTTGATGTGTTAGTCAGTGAGTGCCGGTTGGAGGGAAGTAGAAGGATGATGAAGCCATGTGCTGATAATTGCCGCTTTTAGGCTTTCTCTCACGCTTATTTGGTCGAGGCAAACTCAAGACTGGAACCGATGATGTCCCGAAAGCAACAGCGAAGAACGGCCTCAATGACGGAGATTGTCCAAATAGCCATCATCACTCCAACGATCGTCCGTCCACATCAGGGCCACCTGTTTTACAGCAACCTTTAGTCTCCGATACCTTACCAGCCAATGTGCCCATGGCTACATTTTCGGCCCAGTTCCCGCCACCAGAATGGTTATGTGATCCTCGTTTCATCAAGAGTGCCACTGCGAAAGACCCTAATCAGCAGCAGGCCCAGCAGCCTCAACAGCCGTTCCTGTCCAAGATACGTCGTACGTCCAAAGAACCTCAACCAAATGTGAATGGCCCGTCAGCATCCAACAGAGACCAACAAAGGCATAGCGTATGGGTCGATCCGATCGATGGTACCAATGGCCACGGGAAAATGTCCAGTAACTTCAACAGGCGAGAACGCAGTAATGAGCCGAGTAAGCGGTGTTTCGCTAGTCAGCGTTATTACGAGAGCCGACATCACGGCCAGCTATCGCCCAACGATAACTACGATCGATATCACCGATCTACGAAGCAGCGTCATCGTCTGTCCAAGTACATGAGCAGCAGCTCTGAATGTCTTCGCGAATCGCCTTATCAAGGTCAGAACAAGAAATCGATGGCTAACGAAGACAGAAAGCGAGCCAGCAGACATTACCACGATCGAGCACATCAGCAGCAGCACTATAGCGTGTATCAGTTCCCACAACCACCCCACCATCAGCCCCTCGAAAACCACCATTCTCAACCACAGCAACATGACGAGCAACTTACTCCGAGAGCCGATCCCAACGAAGGCGAAAAACACGACTTCGATGAGAACAAGGAGAAAACTAGTCTGGCCAAAGGACCGAAGCCAGTTGCGACCTCTGTGGTGGTGGTCAGTCGAATCCCGCCCTTGGCCTTACCAACCGACGCCGAATTCGATAGCGTCTCGGAATGTGGGGGACAAAGAACATCGACACCGACTCCAGTCAAGAACAATGCTGCTAGGCCATCCCTCGAGACCGAGATTAATGATCCAAATCCCGAACTGGAGCGACTCGAGACTGGTCCAGATTCTAATCACCAGCTGACCATCGACCACGTCGGGGGCCACAGGGACAGCGCGTACAGTGCATCACCAGTGGTCACCGAGATGTCTAGTTCGGAGGGCAAGTACAGCAGTTGGTCGGGCAGCGATGGACATCGCGAACACGGGGCTATGGCTGCCGCCACCAGTCCAGAGGGTCCAGAGGAGAAACCGGACAACGCTGGCCAAACCGTCGATAACACGTACGTCAACGATACGCAAACCCGACGATGCGCACTCGACCACACTTACGAGAATCTCGACCATGCGACTGAAACGAGACGAATGGACGATACCAAATACGAAAATATTTCTAGCGAACATATCGAAGCCCCCGTCGCCGAGGCATCTAAGGAAGTGGTTATCAAAGCCACGGCAACATCTTCCATCCACGCACACGTATCGTCGGTATAGCCCCTCGCCACCTCGACGAGGGACTCTATGCTTCAAGCTTTACTCGTGCATATTGCATATTTATGTAACTGGCCGCCAGGTTGAGCTTTTGTGAATTAGAGAACGGTTTGGGTACTTGGATTTTTGCATGCACCTACTATTTCAGAGAATAAAAGGGCAATGACTGAGCAGAGTCCATTCAGAACATATAATGGCACTGCACTCGATCAGTTGACTTGCCTGACATTCATATTGATGCGACTCTGATTCAAATACTCAGCTACAGGCACGCTAGCCTCATCGCCATCAGACACGTTGAATTGGTTTCCATCATTAAAAATTCTGGGCACACCGTGATAAGCTAACCGACATTCTCCACTCATCACCACCACGTCTCCGCTTCGGATCTTGACTGCTATAGGCATATCGTCCAAGGATGTTCCTCCCAAAAGAAAAACAGCTGATTGGCCAAAACTAAACGAGAACAAAGGAAGGCCGAAATTTCTTTCCGAATAATCCACATGCCCTGCCAATGTCGAATTCATGTGATAGAAATTGACTATGACGGCTTCGGCACTAAAGTTCATCTCGGAACCGAATAGGACTTGGGCAACGACGTGACTGAGTCGATATAAATCTCCAGGCACGTCGGATCGCTTATGTTCCGAGTACATTTTGGTGTCCCAATCGTGCTGATAGCCTAATGTCGCCCAACGTAATTTCTTGAGCAGCTTTTTGTCGTTAAATTTGCAAAGATCCTAAAGTGAATTCATTGGACTAATCTGCCGGAAGGATCACTATAAGATGGGCACGCATAAGCTATAGCATTTGCTACAGTACTCTCTGCACTCCATTATCAGTTCGCAAGACCCTGATCTTGCAAGCCATCGAACCTGCTTTATCTCCAAGCTCCTATCTCGGCTCTGAAATCCTGGCTCGCCATGGGACAGACTAGGGCTGACCAGAGGATGACTCAAGCCACAGGAACCACCCCACGCAGTCCACGAACACCTTGTTTTGAGCTTTCACTGTCACTCACCACAAAGGCCATGTACAGTAGACTCTCAATTCGGGGAGCGACCGCACGTGTCGGTCAAACGGGGTAAGAACGGGGTAAACTGATAGGGCGAAGGCGGCCAGTGTTCAAAAACCCGTCAGATCTTTAATTCACATAGAATTTACCCTCCCGATTGGCAGGATGTCCCGTTAGCAGCCGCTCAATGAATGCTTACCACGGGCGATACCCCATCTCGTTTCAGCTGGCCGTCCACATTGGTCGCGTGAGGCCATCGACTGTAATCCATCAAGCATCTCCTGGCCCAATAGAGGTGGCCACGGGGAGTGAGAAATGGATTTCGTAAGAACATAAAGCCAGGTTTTCCAATCACTTCGTATGCATTCCAATCGACAAAGGGCCATCGCAAATACAAAGACTCAAATTCCTCTTTCAAGCCATTATCTAAGGATGAGAGATCGGGCGGAAATGATCGAGGTCGTACAATATCGGGGAAATGGCCAGGTTTATCAAAATCGATCAACGCGCTACACTGGTCAGGCGGAGTGGTTCGATAGAATTTGAATGTTTTACGAAAAGCGCTATCTGGTTTCGATCTTGTCTCGTCCTCGTACGCAGCCATGATCAATTGCCAGCCTTTTCTTCGTATTTTGCCCTCAATTCTCGTTTTTGGTTTTCCAACTTCTCTCGATATTGTTCGATCAAAGCTAATCTACGTTCGTTTTCTCCCACGAAGCTATAGCCGTGGGCCTAAAATAAAAGTTCCAGTATACTTCGGGTCAAAGAAGGCGGCTCCCATGCAAACAGGACTTACTTCAAACGGTTGGTAATACAGAAGCACGATCTGCGAGCCAGCTAACATCGAAAGGAGGACGACTGATGACTTTATGGCAAACTGGGGCCACGTCAATCCGTAAGGCATCTAAAACCGAAAATCATAAGCTGAACCAGACGTGCTATCAAAAGCGATACTATCGTGTCCACGACATTCACTCAAAACATATCAACAAAATCTAAACTTTTACTGCAGCTACTTCAAAAATTTTTCCGAATGTGAAAACCGCCAATAAAATTTCACAACTCCTCGTCGTGATTCGCCAAGAATTCGTGACGACATTGAGGCCAAGAGGCCCTGTTCCTGGCTGTCACTGGTTCCTTCGAAGTTTCACCCGTTTCCTCAGTTTTCTTCTTTTTGGTTCCTTTTTCAGTTTCCTCGCGTTTTTCTTCCTTCTTTTCCGCGTGTGCATTCGGATTACCCATATTTGCCTTGAATTTTCGACGCAGCTTCTCCCGCACCAAAAGCGCCTTGACCAACCGACGCCAGTTGTGTATCGCCTTATTCGAGCGGCGCTGAAACAAAAAATATCAAATTAGATTAAAAACTGGACAACAAATCAGGAGCATACCTCCTGCTCTCGCTGTTCCGCCACCGCCTGCTCTTCCTCCCAGGCCGCCACCAACGCGTCCTTATACTCCTCACATACGACCCAGCCATCCAAGCTAAAAGTGCACAGACTCACAGGACATGCTGCAAGTATGCAACTTCATTCATGACTTACACTGGATGACTCGATCGACCATGAAAATCCCAACCGGTCATAGCTGCAGCGCAGTCGACGTCCATTTTCTTCGCGACACTCAATAAACCGGGCACTAAAAATAGGAAGGATCGGTCGCACGAGATGGATCAGGATGGAATAGACCAAGTACTCTTACGTTGAAGATACACCGTTCCAGGTGGCAGCATACTCTTTTTGAAGAGGTAGACATTGCCGAACTCGTTCCTTGGCACGATGCCCTAAAACAGCAATGCTGTGACCTAGTGCAGTTATCATTCGGACAAGATAGCTTACGTCCTTTGCTGGAGGCGCTCGATACGGTTCCGTTTGCCATCTCCCATACACTGGAACCTCGCGATTCTCAAGCGTTTTCTTGGTGGCCGAATCCTGAACGTAAGGTTAGAACATCAAAGAAGCCTCGACGCCTCGCCAAAATGGCTACTCACCCATTTGGGTCGTCCTTTCACGATCTTGTACGGTTCCTCATTCTCTCGCACCGACAATGCTTCCTTTCGCCAAGTATCTTTGCTATGAAGCGTATGCACGGCACTTCGAGGATAGACTGGTTCAGTGCGCATGTAGCCAATCGGTTTCGTGTCAGCTGCAATAAAGGACTGTTTAGCCCCTCGAAATTGGGCTTACCTCACGACCGCATATACAATACGTACGCGGATAAATCGCTTCGAACTTCTTGAGGTCCCGTTTTAACACGTACCTAAATAATACACAAAAAATCAATTATTTTTAAATTTATAACACAAGGCGTACTTACAGTGGATGATTTTTATAATCGCTAATCGAGGTCGGTAATTTCTGTTTGGAAAGTTTGGCTGAAATTATAACTCAACAGACTAGAGAGATTTATTCTGGCATCAGTCAACGTCAAGACTTACCTTCGAGTTGCATATCTTCCAATCGATTCCTGATTCGCTTGATACTTCGAAACAGATCGAACGTTTTCGATAGCCAATCACCCTGCATTCGCAAACGCCTGGTCTGGCTGGACATAAAGTGAGACGCATAACGACTCGTCACGTCCTTCAATGCGAGATCTAAAACGAGGATCACTTCAGAGACACTAAAATCGAGTAACCACGATCTACCTTTATCAAAAGCTAAGCAATAGAGCACCGGCTCAGTCAACATATCTTTCACCGATTCCATATTATCGATCGAACTATCGATGCAATTAACGCCTAAAAAAATCCTCTGTAAACATGAGCGAGCTCTTCAAATACCTCTTTCTTACAAAACCATTGTTCGCTACTCTCCACGTAGACTTCAGTCCAATACTCCGTGGCTAAAACGAAGAGCAGCATCGAAGCTCACACACCATCTGGTCTGCTAGCTACTGGTCATACTCGGCTCCGTTTTCACCGACAATTCGGACCCGTCGCGGGATTTCGATGAACTTTTCTTTCTACAATGGGAGACAACGTTAAATGATAATATGCTCTTTTCTCTAAACAGACCCGGGTCGTGAACTAGCGGGTCAAGACATCTGCCTCTGACGCTGGGTGCGCAGTTACATGAGAGGGTTCGACTCCCGCCTGGGTAAAAAATGATTGCCAAGTATGACATGACAGACTTACCCAGAAGCCGTAGACGGCCGCCCATTCGTTGTCTTCCAGTCACCTTGACCCACGTCGCTGTTGCGTGCTTTTTTGTTCCCCTTAATACCCGTACGTTTTACCCGCTTGCTAGGAGATACTTCACTGCCCGAAGAATCATCCGAGTCCAAGTCCGAGGCTTCATAGCTGTCGTCACTGTGTGCCCCGCTTTTCCTTGACTTTTTCTCTTTGTCGTTCTCTTTCCTACGAAAACAGCCATCACATTTTTTCGATGCACTTAAAACAACCCTTACTTTGAAGTCGCCGCTTTTTCCGTGTTTTCCTTCTTCGACGCTGCTTTTTTGCTTCGAGATCCATTTCCTGCCTTCTGAAAATACTGAACCAAAACTTGCAATCGCTATGTTACATGTGATCAGACTGCGCTTGCCTTTGCTTTGCCATCCTGAGGACTAACGTTATTCGAATCACTTTCCTGAAGAAAGAGGAAAAAAATTGGTCAGCTCGAAAAATCACCTACAGCATGTCGGCACGTACCATTTTTCTGGTAATTGGGTGAGCATTGATCACAATACGCGCATCGAAACCCAGTGCTCGAATAGTGGTGATAAAACACTGAAAGGAGAGGAAAGTCGATGCAAACAGTAGAAAATCAATTCGCAATGAAAACTTACCAGCGCAAGCATTTTGTAGCTGAATGCCTTACGAGTTTGCAAATTGCGTCGAATTCCAAGAGCCTAAACATAAGTCAGAGCGTAATTTGGGGGGGGGGGGGGGGGTCAATGGCTGGGCTGGCCATCGACATTCGAAATCGCTGCACGAAAAGTCAAATAAACGCGAGTGTTTATCCTGAGCAAGCCAAACATGGGAAAGGTCTGAATAATGAGGCAAGGGGGGCGAATTTTTTGACATTTTTGTCGGAGAATATTTCTGGCTGTTTTTCTACGAAAAATATGACAGCAGCATCGTCTCGCCTTTTAAAAAAATCCGTCAGCTTATGGGTCAGAGTAAACATACTTTCCCATGAGACCCTAGAGGGTAAGAGGGCAAAAATGCATAGGGACGGTTACTTTTAGCCGAGCAGCCATGGGGGTAGAGGCCGATTCCATCAACACAACTTACCAAATCACTCGGAACCAGTTCGCTGTCCGCTGCCTCATTGTCGGCTAATGTAAAACCAGAACAAAACCATTTGACAAATCGTTGCAGCTGGTCCTTTCCAGTATTGGGATCCTTTCCAAAACCCGTATATCCCAATGGTACCATTGATAAAGCCACGGCTTGGTTCATTTCATCATTGCAAATGGAGGATAAATGGCGTCCATACGCGATAAAAGTAAGAAGATGGGCCTGGAATGAAAGAATAGTCGAATACTTTGGAGGACACAGACAGACTCCACGTTTTTTTTAATGGAATGAGCGACATCTGATAAAACTAACCTCGTTGCGCATACCTCCATGCACTATGAGATATTACCAAATGGTCGTTCGAAATAAGAGCTAACCTGGGCAGTTTGAGTCACATCTCTCAGAAACCTTGTCTTCTTCAAGAAGACCAAAAGTTCGGCTCACTTTGTGGAGATTTTCCTGAAGTTCTTTCCTAAAACGCTTTAATGCACGTCGTAGTTCGCCTTCCACGTCCAATTCCTTCTTTCTACAAGAGATATCTTTATCTTCATTTCTTTTTCGCATATCGCCAGGTGATCGATCTATCCCAAATAAAGACCCTTACGTTTTAGGGGCATTCACCGTTATTTGGATCGACTTCGACGTTTCACCAGTATCGTCTGCTGCCTTCGGTTCAATGGGATGATCTGTAATATGACACATCTACAGTATCCCACACTACCCAATAAGTAACGGCGACTTGCTCAGTGGTAAGGCGTCGGCCTGCCAATCGGGAGTTAAGTTAGCATTCGAAAAGTAAGTAATAAATAGGGATCACTTAAGTGGGGACATTGGACAACCTCGTCTGCCCCCCTCTTCTTGGGCATGTAAAAAAGTAGCTTTAGCATATAGCCAATGTCAATCTTCAAGACAAAATCCAAGCGAAGCAGAATTGGCCAGCATACCTGCCACGTCCTCCCACTCCGACTCCGACGACGAAAATGGCGACAGATCACGTTGCTGCTTGACCACCACATCCTTCGATTTTACTGCTTTCGGTCCACCCAGGAGCTTTCCCAGAGTTTCCTCTTTTGTTGCTTTCTTCGCTGGCGTTTTCTTCTCTTTTGCCTCAGCTGCCTTGACTGTAGGTGCCTTAGTCTTGGTGACGGCTTCTTTCTTCCTTGGTTTCTTCACCTTTCTTTCGCTTTCCTCTTTGCCAGAATCCCACACCTCATCTTCTCCACTGGAAACTTTCGGCTCTTCTTTGACCACTCTTGCTCTTGTGGCTTTCCTCTTCGGTTTTCCATCCATATTTGTATTTTGACGTTTCTTCTTTGCATTGTCCTGCTCACTTTCGTCCGATTCCTCTTTCTTACCTTTTAACTTTGGATTCTCGTTCTTATTCGACCCCTTCTTCACGTATTTTCCTTGCATCACTTTCTCATCCTTTTTGTCCTCCGACACCCCGCTTCTCGCTTTTTTCCTTGTTGACATACCGACTTGTGCCTCTTCGCCATTGGCCTCCGTTTCCAGATCTATTTTCCGTTTCCTGGGCATTTTGGTAGGTCTCGCCTGAAACAGAACTCCCGAGTCCCTTTGCCCCACACCCGTCAGTGGCAGATAAGCAGCGCTACAACGAGCACAGTTCAAAAGAACCATCCCCGGCTGTCATCGTTTACTTGGCAACAGTCACATTTACAAAGTCCAAAAGCGCAAACCTAGCCTACTACCAAACTATACATGCTCGTCATTACCGGACTACGAATAGACTCTTCACTTCGCTCTCCTCAAGTCCACTACGTCAGCATTGAAAGCGTCGGACAAATCGGCGTGAGGACAACTAATGAACAATGGTGGCTCCTTCTCGTGCGGATGAAAGCCCGTTTGGCGACACGAAGAAATCTGCTTCAGCCCGTAATCAGGAGTCAGCATAAAGATACCAGTCCTGGAAAACAGGGGTTATATATACTGGGCCACAAGTCAAGAAAGCCAGTCAGAACTCACTCGTTATATCGAGGCGAACAAACGACGGCAATGGCTTCGGGAAGCATCAACTGATAGGAGCAGTGAGTATGCATATCCACACTGGACAGAAATGCTGACTGCGATGGGTGCGTCTGAAAGTGAGCAGATGCGTTGCATGATCCAACATAGTTTTGTACACATTCTGATCACTCGAAGGAGAGTCGATTTTCGGCCTTTTCCCGCTACCACCAAGACTTTCTGAATCCTGCTCGCGCGACTAGAGTCCTTCCGGATGAAGTTGCAACTATGCGATACTGAGGGTCTTGGGGTAACCTATGGACGACCATTTTTTGGCCAATAAGGGGACTCGGATTCAAGAGCTTTCCTCGTATACCATCCCTGGAGGGGAATGATGAGTCTCCCCGCCAAGGTGACAAGGCGTGGAGAGTCCTCTGTCCAGTTGCCAGCAAACCCTGACAGAAGCCTTTCCCTACACCATCTACACCATATGGTCCACCCTGCACCACCTATGGCAGTGCTTACGTGTATCCATCCTAAAGTGATCAAGTCATATTTGTCTTGGAAATCGAAAACCTCTTCCTCGTGATCCGTACTGCACGAATCAGACGTGCCGTGCTGGGTCGGCACGACCAGGTGCGTCACCACAAATCGATTATTCGCCTGAAACCAAAAGGCAATCACCCTCCAACAAAGAAATTCCTAGTGCACTTACGAGCTTTCCGCACAGCACTCCGCACGTTTCGATGTTATTCGCCGTATTCTTTTCGGCAATCGACATAAATTTATCAACTAAATTTCTTGGCACTATCACATCTCTCAAGCCGTATGAATTCGATGGAACGTAAGTATGACCCATCGCGGATAAATTTTTTGGTTTTGTTGCTCGATCGTAAGATGGCAAACCAGAGCTGAAACAGCAGTGCCCGTTATCCACCTTTAATCCTTTAGATCCCTGCTTACTTGTCAATCTCCGCGGGCAGGGCTGGCGCACTGGGCTTGGCAGAATCGAATGCTGGATATGCAATGTCGTGCGTGCTGACCATGACCGGCTGGACATCAGCACCCATTACAACTGGCTTCCCTCCACTGGCAGTCTCTCCATCGACCAGAGGTTTCTCTGTAGAGGCTCTATCTTCCAACTGTCTCGCTTCTTCCGCTTTCCTTTCTTCAAGTTCCTTAAAGATCAATCGGTGAGACTAGCGAGTGAAACGTCAGATCTATCAAGCTGTACCTTCTGATATCTAACAGCATCCAATTCGAATTCGATTTCTAGCTGTTTCTTTAATTCTTCCGCTCTCTTGAAAGCGTCCGTTAAGTGCTGCAAGAAGTGACATTTCTCAATTTTAGTCCCAAATATCTTCAAACATTCTTACCCTTTGACTCCGCTGTTTCTCCTCTTTATTGATTGACTTGTATTCAGGATGTTTCGGGGCATTCTCCACGAGCAATCTACAAAGCAAGGTAAGTAATTCTGGGCCTAGAAAACTGAATCCTGCGAAGACTGTAGATGAGCCTCCCTCCCACAACGAAACGAGTCCTACTGCTGAAAATGGGGTGTACACGAAATGTTATCTTGAATTTTCGCCAGTTCGAAGCGTACCTGAACTGGGAGACTAAATTCTAACGACTGCATACTTTACACTGCGTGCTCTGCTTGGTTATCGTCGTCTGGGTCTGTCTAGCTGGAGGCTGTCTTCGGGTGAGGTCGGTGCTGTTTGGCTTGAGCAGTGCACGTGTGGCTATGGCTCCTGTTGGAAGCACGGACGCGATGGCGGTCGATGCGCAGTCGACGATAATCGTGTTGTCAGTGCTGGCATCGGCTGCGGTGATCAGTACGATCGTGTTGACGGTGATTGGTTGCGGGTGCTGCGGCGGCCAGTCGAAGGGCGCGGCGGGTGGAGAAGGCAAGGCGGGTGGTGGGGGAAAGGATTCCAAGCAACCGTCCAACGAGTACATCGAAATGGAGCCAGCCGCGGCAGCAGCGAGTTCGAAAAGGAGCGAGAAGAAGAAGCAAGACTTTGCGCCGTCCCGCGATCCCAACTATCGAAGCCTGGTGGGAGTCGATAACAATTTCGAACCGTCCAACAAGGCCAAGTGACAAGGAACGTGACCCGCCATCGCGGCCAATAATATGTCTTTTCGTTTGTTCCCGTGCTCGATTCCATGCAATGCTCTTGTGCTGGCTGGCCTAGCCACTTCGTAAAACTTGTGCTGTTGGCCAGGAAGGGCAACACAGAAGCAGAGCGATGGATAGCTTTGTCCAAATCGACACTTCAGACAACGCAGTCCATTCTGCTCTCGCACCAATTGAAGCACACAGTAAATTCCTCTGTAAACAGCTACCCTAAACTCCATTACTGTACACCAGTCAATCTAAGGTCCCACGCCGTCAGTGTCGACAATCTATCGAGCTTGCCTCTCGCCCTTCGAAATCAAGTGGAGGGGTGGATCAGACTGGCTATCGGGTGTCTCATCGTGTAACATCAGTTCTCGCTACCGGATGCCCCTTCACCTGACGAACGTCACTTACGTGATATACCGCGTGTACAATTTCAGAGCCCGCTCCACATTCCCTTCGTCCTTATAGATGGAAGCCATTCGGTACAGTTCGCTAGCCGATCTCAGATACCTTTTCAAGGGCACTGTCTCGTTGAAATCCAAATCACTGCCCTGTTGCACCACTGCTCGGATTCGAGCCTTCGGATCCGCCATCAACTCCATCCTCGCAGCTGAAAGAAATCCAATCCTGCAATTTCCACAGATCCCATCAGTTCAGTCACAGGTATCAAAAAGATATGAACCATCTTCGCACAAGAACTCCCACCGTCATGTCCAGACTTTATGCCGAAAAACACCCAAATACATGGTCGAAAAACAGCAATCACTAATAACTGGCGAATGGTCGCATTCAATGTGGACAAAAATAGAAAAACGCAAAGCCAATAAAAAAGGCGAAAACAACGTTAAAAAAAACACAGACATAATCCTTCCTGATCCTAACTGAGATGCTCAAAAGCTTCCATTGCTTTGCTAATCGTCTTCTCCCCAGTGCGGCCAACCGCGTTCTGAAAAAAAACACAATGATATAAAATATAAATTTAAGTGAAAATTGGAATTTACCGTCAGGCGCATAAAATCCAGAAACTTTTGCAGCATCGCCACCAGCGGTTCCACCTTTCCATTCGGCATCGCCGAGGTAATTTCCTCCATAACACCCTGGACAAAACGATTCTTCTAATCATCACAATATAACCAGCGTCAAAAAACGCGTTCTCACCTCATTCTGCTGTAAAACCAATCCCAAAAACAAGGCAACGTGAGACGCCACGATACTGTCCTCCATGTGCTTGCTCGCTTTCTTTAGAGCTATAAAGAAAACTCAGGTAACATTACAAGGCATAGAACCAAAACATGGCCCCGAGAGGGAGTCGAACCCACGCTTATGTATGTTATCGCTAATTCTTCACCTTTTTACTCAAATCTAAGCTCGAGATCCTCTCGCATTCAAAATAGCACAACCAACCCGAGACACCTCTCACCTGCATTCACAGTTTCTTGGACATCGGCCGCCGTCGCCTCAGTCCCATTCTGCTCATGCATTTCCTGGCTGCCTTCGATCACTCTTTCCACTTCGTCGTCAGTCGCCTGTGCCGCTGCTTCGTGAGACAAAAACACCTAAAAGCAAGAACATGACGCACCTCGTCGCCAGAAATACAACCCCCTTACCTTAGTAAAAGCACTCAGTGTTTTTTCTCCATTTCTTCCGGCATATGCGATGATCAAACGCCGATTTGCGTTACACGGTTCAACGAGATTGATCAATAAACCCATCGACAACACCAACAAATCAAAACGACCACTCGGATGGACATGCTCTGGAATAGTACAAGTGACAAAATCCACACAATCTCCAATGAACCGGTCGTAGTCGCCCAGCTTGCTGCAACATAAAACTGAAACAAAACAATGTGCCACCAAGCCTTAAGCACAAGTCAAATCCGTTTACCGTTGCTGTGAGACAGATTCAAGAGGGTTTTCAAAACCGCCGTCAACACCGTCGTAACGGATTTGGTTGATAAGGTCCTGGGCGAATCAGATGCCTCGAAATTGTCGGTACCGAACTTGTCCATCAGTACTTTGAAGTATTTGAAAAGTCTAAAGCAAGGAACGAATAAAACTTAGGCCCAATGCGTTTCGCGTAAGATTCTTACTTGGCGCATGTAAAAATCAAAGAAGACGATTCCCAAACAACCAAATACGCCTGATTCTGTTGATTCATAAGCGAAGCATGTTCCAAGATGCGTAAGTATCGCTCCAACATCTTGACCCGCTCGGTCGCCACAGATACGTAATCTTCCGACTCCGTATTCAGCGCCAACATATTGTCTGCTTCTTTCGTTACTAAAAATTAGCACGATCTCGACGTGACGCAAGACACTGGCGAATATTACTTACAATATTGAGCGATATGATTCAGGCCGCGCGACTCTCTCATCCATTTCCGAAAGCTGTCATCATGAGTACGACAGCAAATGAAAGTGAGTGCCTCGATGGCCAAAAATCGAGCCTAGAAACGGAAAGATCTGTAAAGGAGAGGTCGCAAGGATTAATTTCGTTTTGACTCACCGACAAGTTCTCCAGGGTAATATCGAACATCATGGAAGTCGGAGTGACGTCGCCACTTTCTGTCGACCTTTGAGAACTGGATATTGGCTGACTATTACTCAAAGCGGCTGCAGCTGCTTCAGTTTGCTGTCGCCACTCGTTTAAAATCTTCCAAACTCGACTGCGATAACCGTCGTATTCTTCATCAATCTCCTTTTGGTCCGCCGCGTCTTGACTAGCATAACGTCCATCATCCGGTGGCAGATTGACCAATTCGATTATCAGTTCCAAAGTACGTTGATCAACCGTTATTCCCAGACGATCACGCGCCAATAAATAAATGACGCACGCCGTACATATAGCCAAGCTCTAAACAAATTAAGATACGAGACAGAATTTGAGAAAACCTCGCAGTTGTACCTTACCGGATATTTTGGAGCATCCATGAGAGCGGCGAATAATTTCATGCTCGACCCATGAGAACGTAAATGAGCACGAAACTGAGCCGACTGACATTTCGTCGCGATATTAATCACGCTGCAATAAAAATTGGAATAAAGCTGCATATAGTTCGTATGCTTTCACGATAAACATACCTGAGACACTTGACACGATGATTCTCGCTGTCTAACACCGCACCAAGTAAATATTCTATATCCGCCTTGATTTCTTGGGTCTCTCCGAATTCGTGACATTGACGAGCTTCTTTTACGTTTTTCACCACCGTGTAATACTGCAACCATGTAAAATGCAACCGACGAAAATGATAGAACATATACAACGCAACAAAAACACTTACTTCTTTTTCACTTTTGGAACATCGAAACTGAGCACAGACTTCCACTTCATCATCCTTCATCTTCTCGTCCGATCCTTTCCGGGAAACAACCGTCCGGGATATCTTCGACTTGAATATACGTCGCTCTTGAGGAACAGGTGGTTGCTTGCGTTTCTCCGGCGAAATACGCGATGAAGATTGCTCCAGCGTCGATGCCGCGTCGGACGGTTTCCGCGATTCTGCACCGAACTCCTGAAAATGTGCGTGATTCTGGGGACCTTTTCACGTGATGACGTGGTATAAACTTACTTCGTTGTCATCCCGATTCCACGTATGCCGATAAACTGGCTTCGCTGGCCCCTAAAACCATTTGGAAACGTTAATTGCACTATCTCGAAGGGATTACATATCAAGTATGGGCAAGGTCGGCTGGGTTAGCGGGGGTTTGGGGGTGGGGGGGGGGCGGCGGGGCGTGAGATCAGATAAGACAGCTTAAGCCTGATCTGATTGCGTGTGAGACAGGTCAGGCCAGGTCAGGTTTGGGTCGAGTCGAGTGCGTGAGTTGTATGACTGTTTACATACAGTACTCTAGGCTGGCTGGACAATTGGCCAGTGCTTGGAGGCTAGGGCTTGGTCAGTGAGGTCAGGTCTTCCGATTAGTCCAGCCCACAAACAATTTGATCGCTTTTGCTTGCTTCCTTTTCTTCCCGCTGGACCTGAGGTGGGGGGGGGGGGGGGTCGAGAGGAAGGGTTCAATGTCCTGGCCGGCCCAACAGGGGGGTTTACACCCGTACCCCCTTGCCCAAACTTGCACACACATATGGTACAGCGCATCTGAAATCTTATCGTCAGCTCGACTTTCACAATGATGTTAGTAGAACGCACGAATTTTCAGCTCACAAGTTCTTACCATATGTGGCACAAACTTTCAGCCAGTTACATTTTCCCATTCTGCGGGCGTTTAAGAGTTTGAAAGTCACTCAACGAAACAACACAGCACAGCAGGCGCCTTTTACCTTGGTCGTAAATATCTTTTTCATTTTTTCATCTGCTTTCGCGCTGGGCGGCCAAATAGCTTCTCAATAAAAAGCACGAAACGCAAATACAGGTAGCAAATATACCGAATTGACGATCGAACAATCGAGACCGCTAGGAACCAGAAAGGACGAAAGGGCTTGGCTTGTTTGGCTCGGAAAACCCGTTCCGTCGATCCAAACGCCTTTTCGGCGGCCAATCACGCTCGAGATAGAATCATCGCACAGAGTGATGTAAAATAAAGTTTCAGATACACTATTGAAAACACCTAGCCCAAAAACTCTTCAAAAGGAGCTATTACAAGCTTTTACAGCTGCAGCTAAACATTTTTAGAAATGATTTAGCCGCCGCATTGCTTCTTCAGGTCAAGAAAATTTAAATCTCGAAATCCCTCCTGAATCTTAATTTTACTAGGCTCGATTGCACAAATATTTTCTGCTCCGATCAGTTGATCAGAAGATTTGAATCGATTTTCTAGGATCGTTAGATTTCATAATTGCTAAAATGAGCAACGTTTGGCTGAAAAATTTTTGCGGTTTACATTGTTCTGATTACGAATTATTGACTATTCCTCGACCGAAATTGGAATTTGGAATTCACGTGACGTTCAAAACCGTCCAAGTGGGCACATTGGCGGGATCAATAATCGGACCGATCTTTCATATTTTACGTTATAATGCCTCTAATTCGAACAATCGAACGAGTCTAGGCGATGCAGCTGTTCAAGGAGGATTGTATGGAGCTAGTTTAGGTCTGATCGCTGGGCCTCTCCTGTCCATCGGTTATTACAACACTAATTTATCGAAAATCGCCAATTACGATCAGTGCTATCGATTGCGTTATCACACGCCCCAATTAACTATGAATCGTATGTCATTGCTGGGTGCCCTAATCGGTGGTAGTTTAGCGGGGGCGCCTGGTTTTGTCGTTGGAACCGATGTCGGCGTTTTGTGTGGTTTGCTCTTGAACGGAGTCCAATCGATGCGATTAGAAATCTAGGTTGATCCTTATTTTAGTTAGCCGACTTCAGCCTGGAGGGTGTGGGATAGTTTTACATGGTACGTAGAGTTATGCTCAGCTCAGCAGTTGTCTCGCTCTGATCAGTTGATGTCTTGGGGTGGGCATAGTAAAAATGCTAATTTTGCCTCCGCTGATATTTGCTGCTATTTTTGACAACTGGTTTATGGCCAGAAGCTTACCTTAATTTTTTGAGAACGTTGAGGAATCTCTCGTCTGAATCGCTTGGTTTCATAATTTGTCGCATAGCTCGCGCGAATTATGTCGATGGTCGACGAAGTCAATCAAATCGCTGGCGTCAGCCAACACAAGGAACAGACTGAAAAGTAAGTCATTTTTTAAAACGATGTGTATCTTTGTATAAATTTCTGTTCCAGATTGAAGTCCATGCTAGATAGCATTATTGCTAATAAGCAGGATCCTGATCTGATTAAGAAATTGCAAGCGTTTATTGAAGCAGGTGAGGATTGGTGTTGTAGGATCACATTGGTTGTAGTGTTCGACCGGGGCCCCGACTCCGTCCCCGCGGGGATGGCCAACCCCGTCCCCGTTCCCGTGAATTTATAATGAAACCGAAAAATTGTGTCGGGGATTCACCCCCGAAAACTTTCTCACCATCGACAATAAAAAAGACCCACTAAACGCAGCGTCAGCATTTTGCGCGATGCTGTGAGATATGCAAAAAAAAGCTATGTTGTCTGCGTGGTGTGACGACTTGTGCAATGCGCATATATTGGCCATTGGGATCAGGTCGGAACTGGTACTATCTTTTTTTCTTTGGGAATGTTCACGCGGCCTATGCGGCACACGGAGGGCGTGTATATTCTCAAAAAAGACAGGTTATAATTGGGCCCAGCTAGCTAGCTGTCTGTCGATGCTGTACTTTTCCCTGAATGAATGTCCGAAGCGTCGACCTATTTTGACAAAGTTGACAAGAAATTTTCAGGGAGCAAAATTTATAATGAAAACCTTGACGTCATTGATAATTCTAAGGCGCAAAAAAAGCAATAGCTTCGTCAAGCTCCTCACTAATGGTGTTCTTGTCTCCGCTAAACCGCAATAGATTGAGGGTATATGTGAAGGCTTCTTGTAAAAATGCAGGGTAAACTTCATGAAGTTTTTAGAACATGTCAAGAAATGAGCATGTCAGCAGACTTTAAGACTCAGAAAGCTCTTTTCTCATCCCCGTCCCCGCTGGGGTTATCTCCAGCCCCGAACGACCCCGATGGCCATCCCCGACCCCGTCCCCGAAAAAATCACCCCCGGTCGAACGCTAACTGGTTGACATAATTCATTTTCAGTTATGGGCGAGAGCTTTAGCCTGGTCGTTTCTCGTCAAGTAATTAGCGAAGTGGTACAAAAGATTGCGGGTCTAGCAGATCCAATCGCCAAAGAAGTCGGCCATCACTTATTGAACGTGATTCAACCCCGCGTTATTTCTTACGAGGAACAGGTATGGTACTTTTGCTTAAACTGGTTGGAGAGCTGACCTTTTCTGATAGGCTGCCGCAGTACGCCAATATTTGGCTGATGTGTACGAGAAGGAAAGCCAATGGCGAGAAGCAGCGAAAATTCTGGTTGGTATTCCGTTAGAAACTGGGCAGAGGTAAAGATTCTGCAATTGTTTCTTTGTGTCCATATCAGTCTGTCATTGCAGGCAGTATTTGCCCGAATATAAGATGCGAACTTATTTGCGTATCGCCCAGTTGTACTTGGAAGACAGCGATGCCGTGGAGGCGGAAACGTACGTCAACAGAGCCTCATTGCTTCAAGCTGAGTGCAAGTCGGAGGATCTTCAAATCTTATACAAGGTGAGATCACAATGGCATCTAATCCGAAACCTAGCCTGGGCTCATGATGTCTGAAAATTCGTCCTATAAGTCGAGTGAGGGATCCAAGGGCCGACCGGAGGCTCAGGAGGACCACTATCATGAGCCTTGTTAGCACTGGCCCTAATACTCCCTAAGCCTGAGCCTAAGGCTTTTGAGGAATGAATTTTACGAGTACAGGAGCTTCGGCTTCAGCTCAGGCCAGTCTAGTTCCTCTGGGACCTAGAAGTCGTAGGGGCCCTAAAAAGGCTTTCTAAGCATGGGACCCTGCGCTTTGAGTTATGGGGCCCTCAGTTATAGGGTTGGTTTGACGATATGTGGATGCGATTTTTGGGGTATGAAGAACAGCTAGGGTCAAAAAACCGGGTGGAAAATGATAAAAAGATTTCATCTTTCGCTTTACCATTTTAAAATTGTGCCCTGGTTCGAAATTTCAAATTGTAATGCAGTTTTTTGTGTTAGTAATTCGGCCCATGAAGTATCGAGAATCGTGGAATGGCAAGTATAGAACATGTAACGATGACTTTAATGGCTTCGTCGGCTTTTCGACCCCCTTCGTCACCGAGTTCCGACCCAGATTCCGAGAGGGGGGTCTCTTGGGATATCAGCCAAAATTTTTGCCGCCAGGCCAGAGTTTCCTGCTCCCGTTTCGGATACTTACTAACGTACAAGTTTTCAGGCGCAGTACGCTCGTGTGCTCGATTATCGTCGCAAGTTCATCGAAGCAGCGCAGCGTTACTACGAGCTGTCATTAAAAGTTCAGGTGGCTCAAAGCGAAAGCATCGTGTCTCTGCAGCACGCTCTCGTGTGCACCGTTTTGGCCTCGGCTGGTCAACAGCGTTCGCGCATGCTCGCCACGTTATTCAAGGACGAAAGGTGCCAGCAATTGCCAGCTTATGGAATCTTGGAGAAAATGTAAGTCTCGTCCTCGTATGGCCTTATTTCTAGGCTCCAATGTGAAGGTTGTGTTCAGGTATTTGGATCGAATAATCAAGCGGGAGCAGTTGAAGGAGTTCGAGGAACAGTTGGTTGAACATCAGAAGGCGAAGACAGCGGACGGTCAGTGGATGGTGCAATGCGTTCCTGTTCACTGGACGGGCGTATTATGTGTTTTAGGATCGACTATTTTAGAACGGGCTGTCATCGAGCACAATTTGCTGTCCGCTAGCAAACTATACAATAATATCACGTTCGTCGAATTGGGGAACCTACTTAGCATTCCTCCAGAACGAGTAAGGAATCAGGAGATTTTTGTTTGTTTAATTCTTATATCGGGGAATCTTGTTGCAGGCGGAGAAAATCGCATCTCAGATGATCACCGAGAATCGCATGCAAGGCTATGTCGATCAGGTCGACTCGGTCGTCCATTTTGCCTGTAAGTCCTAATTCGACGTTGTACCTGTGAAATTATTCTAAATCTTTGGTTTCAGCACCAGACATCTTGCCCGTTTGGGATCGTCAAATTCAATCCCTGTGCGAACAAGTGAATGCAATCGTCGAGAAGATCGCAGCCGTACATCCCGAATGGGTGGCACAAACACTCGATAGTCAAATGAACTGACGAGGATATGTGCAAATGTGTAAGACTTGTGTTTAATGAATCTATCTTTTCAACTAATGACCTGTGCTGACGAACATTCACGGGCATTTTCAGTGAACGGATCAAAGACTGGCTAATGAAACAAGACGATGCTAGGCGATAATTAGCACAAATCACTCACCCGCAAACAATCATTACGGTGGTTGTAAATTAGACTCACACGTAGAACATTAACGTAGAATGCATCTTTGTCTTGATTAAAATGAGCATCGGTTGGAGATGGTTAACTTCTCTTCTGCTCTTTTGTATCTACTGAACCCTTCTGAGCGTTTGCCGATGATTTGGCTGATGAAAATGGCCAGTCATTTCCGATGAAGAAACTAGGAATATTGCTGCCGTAATAAATTTTGTTGTTGGCCGATATTGCCTCGATTCGTTTCACTTCCAAGAATTCGGGCGTCAGAAGAAGCTGGAACAGATCTTAGCGATGGGGCGAGAGGGTAAGGCAAACTGTGGAAGGCATTACCTTGTTGGATTCTGCTTTCTTCAAGGCCGTGTAATAATCTGCATCAGCGTGCGCTTTCATTTTCGCCAAGTGAGCTTGATCTGGAAAAGCAAGTGTGCGGTTAGGGATGGCAAAAATGCTGCCGATTCTGGTTTGCGGAGTAAGAGTCCGAACAGTCCTACGTTGGAGAGAATGCCGTGGGCAGCAGATAGTCTCCAGGTAGGCCTCCTCCCTAGTCAGGAGATATCGACCGGACGGGTTCCTGCCTCACCTGCAACGGAGGCAACTAATTTGCTGTATAAGGTGGCGAGTCAAGGAAACCAGATACACTACCTTCTCCACAGGCCAAACGCACCTATTGCAGTGGGCTCGGGGATAACAAAGGAGGGATACAATGTGGATCCGTCCCGCATCAGTGCACCTTGTGCCTGCGCCTGTGAGCAAGTCCAGCCTATGGGGTGTGTGTGATGGGAGAGCAGGACCTGTGTGAACGAGCCAACTCGAACACAGCACGTACCTTCCAGCTCGGACATTTTCTTTTGCGATTCCTTCTCGACGATGTGTTGGTCATAATGTATTTTGGCCACCTGAGCTTGTTTCTCCGCCTCTGAAAAGTGCACGCCAGACTAGCATCATGGAAACAAGACAGGAAGAGTTGCTTACCGATCACAGCCCGTTTGCGCTCCGTTTCAGCCTCCTTCTCGACCACTTTCTGATGCTGAGTGGCGATTAGGAGCTTGGTTTTTTCAGCTTCCCTGTGAACAAATGGGCCAATTCAATAAGTGCATGCAGTGCTTTCTGCCCCGACTAACTTACATAAGCTCATAATTCTGGCGAATAGTCTCTGGAATTTTCGGTTTCGTCACTCGCACGCCTTGCACGTACAAACCAGGCGCCATGCTGGTCAGGTCCCTTTGCAACGAGTGTTTCAAATTTTCATCAATTTGGTCTGAAAATGGGCAAGTGAGTGAAGTGAGCCTACTCCCTCCGTCATCCCGCTGGGCCCACTTACCGAACAAGTCGATGTAGACCTCCTGCAGCGTATGCACACTGCAAAACTGATTCACTTCGTGATGGATCTTGTTGAATATCAGGGTCCGATCGTAATCGACTGTGTAGTTCTTCACGATATCGTGCACTAAAACCCAATCCCTTCTCCCAGTACGTCACATCACGGGCGAAAGACATCCCTCATTCCCGCAGTTTCACATGCCCGCTCCCATCTAAGTGAACTGATAAATGTCTCGGACGAGACGGGAGTAGGACAGCTAACCCCTGAAGCACAGGTCTCACGGGTCTTCAAGGATGTAAAGCGGGACCCTGCCTTGCTTTCCAGGACTTTCAACCCGTTTTACCAGTTGGCCAGCAAGAGCCAGCTTGTTGAGGCCATAACACTCGGTATCCCCTCTGACGTCTCCACTAGGGGCACCTCTGTACCAGGACCGATGTTAAGGACGACTCGCCTCGTTTGGTGTCACATTCGTCGCAGGGCATACAAAACTGGCTCGAGGACTGGCAATGAGACAGAGTGGAACTGCGGTTGCTGACCCGAGCACCCGTCACGTTTAGTGCACTTACCACTCGCAGGCGACAAAATATTCACGACTTCAATGCGATCGAAGTAGATCAGCACGCCTCCACTAGAAAATAAGACTGCACTCAGCACGAACCCCAAGCGGGTATCGAACCATATACAAAACTGTTCTCTGCACTCACCTCGTTCCACACGGCACGTTCTTCACTTCGTCCGTCTGCAACGTAGTCTGTACCGACCTGACGGTCGTGATGAAGGGGACCATCAAATGGAAACCAGGCTCGCTCACCGACCTCAATAAGGCGCCGCCCTGAAACACGCATTACTGCCTCTTCTCCCACGGCCACCCACGTCGCCTCTACTCACCCGGTAATACACTCCAACGTGACCCTCATCGATTTTGTGCAACGAGAAATTGACTAGGAAGGCAAAACCAAACACGATAGCTGCGGCCACAGCAGCCGGATTGGCCATTTCACAACCCTGAAAGCACGAAATTGGGCAGTGAAGGGAGACATACCTGCAAAGTAAGCATAGCATGCTAACTCGAAACATCACCGACCTTGTCCCATCTAAAATCTCTTCCTTTATTCCATGCCCGCACCACCACATAAGACATGCGAATACACGTACAATACAAAGGTCAAAATAGAGTGAATATGAGAACTCGATCACATCTCCAGCCCAGTCCTAAAACCTGCTTAAAATATCTCGATACAAGATACACATCGAACACAAATTAGGGTACGACCGGGCCCGACGCCAGAGGTGCATTCTTGGACGAAAACCGTTGCAACAGCATCGAATAGCACGAATCGCACACGCGCACTGGTTTCGAACTGGACGGCAACGGCATCGTGTTATCACTGCACGAAGCACAAAATATTCCACCGCAATTTCGACAATGATGCTAGAATAGAACCATGAACCTCGCCATTCATAAACTCTTTCCAATAACTTACTTTCCTTCGCTTCACCGAAAATTTCATTTGACAAATTTTACACGCAACAGCATCCTTGTCGCTTTCCCACTGGCCTCCACTCAACGGCATGCCTTCCTTCAGGTCTTCCACAGTCAGCTTCGATCTGAAATATTATTAGCCCTCATAAGACGTTTTCCACTTCCCACTTGCCTTGCTCACTGGGATAAATGGCATCCCATTTCCTCCAACGCTCCTTCGTAGTCCGCAGCAGTCTTCTCCAATTCAGCGCACCGATTCACCAATTCGACATAACTCTGAAAAGCTTAGTTCACATTTCAATTACCTCACTGTAGAGCCACCCAGCCTACCTTCTCCGTATTCCGCAAATTGTTTAATTCGTGCTGCAACTGCTCTTTGACCAACTTCTCGGCCGTCAGCGATTCATCAAGCAACCGATTTTGGTCCATAATATTGGTCAATTCCGATTGGATTGAGGAACTAAAACAAAAAACCTACACGTTTGAAGTTAAAAAATAAACACACTTTTTTACCAAAATTCCGTCTTGGCTTTTAGTTCAAATTGAAGTGATTCCAACATAGTATTATCTTGTTTCGAACGTGTTTCGAAGTCTTTGATCCTATAACAAATCCTATCACGGTCTTCCTGCGGAACCAGTAAAACTATATTTTACCTCGCTTCAAGCAAATCAATTTGCTTATTCGACTCCGTTTTTAATGCTTCGATTTCTTTTTCCAAACGCGTGATCAATTTGTCCTTATTTTTACCACTGTCTTCAAAAACCTACAAAAACCCACACGAATGTGATCTATTTTAGACCAAGATTTATTTACTTCGCACTTACTCGAACTTTCTGATACAAATCGATATTAATCTTTTTGATATCTTCGATTTGTTGACGCAATGAGATAATGGTGTCCTGTTTCTCGTGTACGTCCTTCTCCAACAATGCCATCGCCGTCTCCAATTCTTCTGCTTTTTGTAAAACGCAAAACTCGCCGCTGCCCGAATCACCAGTATTCGATATGTTGTCGGCCGATATGTCCTTGGGATTCTGGAATAAAACCAATTTTAATCACCAGGCATAAAAGTCCGATATGTCGAAGAGCATGATCTATCTATATTGTACATAAAGACAGGTCTGATCACGAGATTGCTCAGAGACGTGGGTTTGAATCCTTCGAACTCAGGGACGTGGGTTCGAAGGTTCAAGTTTTCGCAGGTGCCTCCTTCGGGTTACTGATACAAGATGGAAAAAGAATTCATACATTATCCACGTCCGCAGGTGCTGGAGCCGCGGGTGCTGGCGTTCCAACAGTGCGATGCCCGCGCACTGTTTCAAATACCTTCACACGAGATCGTAAATTCTCCACAGTTGTACTGTAAAATATGGTTAGAAAATTAGAATATGATCCTGCCTAACTAATTAGAACTTACAGCAAATAACGGTTTCGCTCCTCTAAATAATTCTTTTGATCCAAAACCGCTTTCATATCCGCCATACTTTCGTAACTACAAAAAATCCCCCATAAAATTTATGCATGGGTGAATAGCAAATCGTACCTCCTCTCCACTTTCTCATCTTCCCCATCCTCTACAGCCAATGTTGGGATTTTAATATAGGCATTCAGATCGACGTCGGTCGGCTGAAATGGAAAAAATGCATCTGGTAGACGAGACAGCCTTGTATGGGCAAGCAAAACCAATGAGGAAACTTTTCTTGCGACGACCAGACAAAACTGGGGAAAAAATTTATTCCACGATTGATGTTTGTAGGGCCCAACACGAAGATAAGAAGCGCTCACCTGTTTTCCCAGCTCCTCCGCTTTCAAATATAGATTACAATCAATAACGCGCAGACCCACTAGACTCCCAACGAAAATTATGCCCGTTGTTTCGTGCCGTATTAATGCCCATTCCTCGTAGAACTCCCTGGTAAACAATAAATTATCGAAACATCACAGGGACTGATCGTGCCTCTCTTACTTGAGCAAATCTTTGGAATCAGCCAGCGTCTGAAAGTAGTCCGACAATTTTTTCTGCATTAGCGCCAATCGTAAGAAAGCTCGGACGCGACAAATTCCGTTGGGAATACTTGGTAGTTGTTGAATGCACGTTACAGCTTCTTCGATATCTTTCGACAGTTTGCTTGATCTTTCGAACAAGAGCCACAAATCTTGATCGGGAGACTTCATCAGAAAACGAGATCCTTGAAAAGAAAAGAACATTTGTGAGACCGACTTGCATTCTGGTGATTAGGTATAAGCGAAGAGAGGGAGGGAATGCATCAAGAAAGTAAAGAATGGATCAAGCCATTGTGGGACGAGCCAAAGGGAACTAGGAACCATCACCAACAACGAGTGGCGAGACAAAGCAGTGATCAGATTCATAGCTCGAGGACGACGATTACAAACAGAGATGTTTTTTGAAAATCGTTCCTTCATGTCACAGTGCGTGTGGTTACCCGAGTCATAGGACAGTAATAAAAGGACAAAGGTGGCGGCTCCCATTAGGGGCCAACCTACTGATGCGTGTTTCACTTCGCATGGAGCTGAATGTCATTGAACTCATGGTGGAACGCGGCAGAGCCAAATCTTTACCTCTAAATCCATGCTTTAGTACTTTTTCGACCATGATGAAGAAATCTTGCAGCTGCGGGTGCTCCGATGGACTCATCATCCGACATTTTGACTGCATGCATCGTTCTAGTAGACCACGTATGACTAAACGCGTCAGCAGAAGTAAGTTGCTTCTATTGCAAGCTAAAAACACAAGGCAATCTTGCAAAACGTGTTTGCGAAGAGGTGGTACAGTAACCATATGACACTAGTGCCTTGCCTGCAGAAGTCCTCCAACCAGTTAACCTAGCTATTCGTCGTCAGGGGTGCGCAGAAGGTCAACGGCGCTAAACTCTAACGCGAACGCGAATTTTGCAGCCAAATATCAGCAGGCTACCCAAAGTATATGTAGCAGGCAGGCTAATTTAAATCTCCTAGTTCGTACTGCAGCCTACGCCTAAATGAGTTTCACCGATCCAGTCTTGCCGAGTGCGTTTCTCATTCCTAGAAAATGCTGTCAACGTCCTTTATTTGGGAACAACTGCATAAGCAGACGTTGAGTTATGCGTAAAAATCAGCATGATCGCTCATAATACTGGTCCGTATGTCCGTATCTGTCCGTATCAGCAACTCTTACCAAAACTATCTCGGCGATCCACGGCACCCGCATCGACCAGCGTTGACATCGTTGCTCCCCCGCCAAGTGCGATCAAATCGCAAATATTCCAGAATCTCTTTGCCACCAGCCAGCCACCTTTGAAGCGGATCTCGAAATATTCTCCCTAATTTCCTAAATTTCTCAATTCCGCGCACACCAACCGGACCATTTCATTTCAACGCTTATATCAAAAACGCGCGAACTTGAATTTATCTTCCCCTGCACACCTACTTCTTTCTCCTAGTCGATAGCTTCCAGCAGGGATAGTCGTCGTCACAGCGCTCGTTTCAAAAGGCAATTGTTAGCTAGTGTCAACTTACGAGGCCGTTCTTGGATCCGAGAGGAGAATTTGTGTAGGAATCACGTGCTCCTAGTGGGCCCTATGAAGCAGCCGTTTTCCCCCAGCGAAGCTCCCGAGCTCTTCCCAGCTTACGTCAATCGAAGCTCATCGTGTGATCTGTACTCGACGCGTGTAAAATTGATTACGTTCCTTTTATGGCTTGGTTGGTGAGCAAGAAAAAAATGAGAATCTGGTTTTCTTCGATTCAAACCGTCGGCCAGTCGGGCTGTAAGAATCTAATCCGGCTGGTCGGAATGTGTTTGCTGTCTAGTTCTAACCAGATTCATGGGTGCAGTTTGAAGTAATGTTGTACAAAATCATTCAAATTTATTTCTGGCGCGAATTACGATAGTTTGGATTCAAATTTTGATTTATCTCTTTCTCGATTCTTCTGTATGTACCTGCCCAACTGTTCATAGGCTACTCTTTCCAGCCTATTCAAATATGGCAGCGAAGAAAGGACGAATCAAGGAAGTTGGTGAAACTTATCGAAAAATGACATTACTCGAAGACGATGCGGATGAAGAAACGGTAAAAAGAGCATTTTTGGCTGCCGAGCAAGGTACTGTTCTGAGAAAAGTGAAATTGCGATCACTTCGCGCTCCATTGCTCTTGCAACTCACCACCGACCATCAATATATTGTGTACAAAAATCCCAGAACGAAAGTCGGATGCACGATTGGCGGCAGTAGATCAAAAAAGGGTAAGTACTGATTTAGAGGGTTCCTTCCAGGTGGGCCAAATCCTCTTGAAAGATTGGTTCCAAGGTAGCATTTTCGCATTTTCGACTGCTCCTTTCCTCCTGGCCTGCCTTTTTCTCATCTTTTCTAGCTGGAGCTGAAAGATGGGCAAAAAATATGCACTTCACGCAATGGCATTCCTTTCTCTTTTTTATTTCGTTGCCTCGAACCCTTTTTTTCGCTACGATGCTTCTTTGAAGACACTCATAATCAAGACAAAAAATTCAGATCGAGGACTCCATTTTTTTATCCCCCAGGCTTCCTCTTTCTTTATCGAGAAACGGGGATGATCATCGTAAATCTACTTTTTCAGTTCGAGAGATCATTTTTCGTTTCAGTTCCCGTGTCGATGCTGATTGATATTCGCAGCGGATGGAACACTGATCGATTTATGAAAGCTTCGACTAAAGACGAATTCAGCACTAAAATTTCTGTGCGAACTTTTTGCACTTTTGAAAAGATTTACTGTAGAATATTTTTTCTAATTTTCTAGGAAACTTGCTGCTTTTCAATCGTTTTTCGAAAATTGCACCGTTTGCAAAAGACCGTCGATTTTGTAACACAATCGCCGGAAGAACAAAAAATTTGGTTGATTGCACTTCGACGATTACTCAATGACATTCGAGAGGCGGCCTTGCATTTCAATGAGAAGGCGTGGTTGAGAAAGAATTTTCAAGCAGCTGATGTCAATAATAATGGAAAACTATCTTTTCAAGAATTGTGGGAATTATTGAAAAAATTGAGCGTTCAGATTTCGGAAAAAGAATGTAAACGACAATTTATGGTAAGACTTTTGAGTTTTTTGGAAATTTTGAAATAAATGGTACTTGTTAATTGAAATCAGATCAGTGATTTTCGAAAAACGGACGATTTGGACGCACCATCCTTGGACTTTGATGAATTCGTTATGTTTTTCCGTTCATTGACGAGACGACCAGAATTGAAAAGGGTTATGAGAAGGTAACGTAAATTGGGTCTCCACATTTCATTGCCCTGAGTCTGGTTTTTAGTTACTCAGAATTGGGAATCGATGTATGGACTGCGGAAGATCTGAAAAAATTTTTGGAAATGTCACAAGGAGTAAGCTTTTGTAGGGTTCATAAAAACTGAGAAACCTTAAAAAATCTGCATTCTGAGGTTTAAAATTTCGGATGTCTCACTTTTTGTCCATCTCTTGATCATTAAATGTGATGTAAATCAGCAAATTGCTTAAAATTGTTTTAGTATTTCTGGGACAGTTTAAAAAAACACTACAAATTAAAATTTTTTTCTGGAAAATCGGGGAAAATAATTTTCCGCGCTCTATATGAACCCTGCTTTATCTGTGTCAATTTTGTATTCCATTTGGTCATTTTCAGTTTCAAGTCACCTTGGACGAATGCAAGGCAATTATTCAAGAATTCGAACCAGACGATGAGGCCCGACTGGCAGGCACCCTGTCAGTTCATGGTTTGTAGTTTCTTTTAATTTTTTCCCTTGAATGTTAAAAAGTCTTTTTCCAGGATTTCGTCTGGTCCTCTTATCGAAATGGGGCGCAATGATGAAAGCCACTCATGCCAAGACCGTTTTTCAAGACATGACTCGTCCGCTTTGCGAGTATTACATTCATTCTACACACAACACGTAAGTGACTGAATTTGCATTCTGGTGGGTCTTGTTATTACGTCTTGAGTCACACCCATTTCAGGTATTTGATTGGTCATCAGTTGCTCGGTGATGCCACCATCGAAGGCTATATTCGAGCTTTGAAAAGTGGGGCGCGTATGCTCGAATGTAAGCAAGTTTTTTTCGTTTTCTCACTTATGTGGAACGTCTTTTTTGGACATAGTGGACATATGGGAAGGCGAAGACGAACCAGTGGTCACTCATGGATACACGCTCGTTAATCCCCAATCGTTGGTCGGTGTGGTACGTGCCATCGATGCGTACGCGTTCAAGACGTCCCCGTAAGTCTAGAATATTTGCTGGAGGTTATGGGCTGAGCAAGTTGGCACGTAGCTGCCTCGGTGGTGTGGCTGTGAAAGGCGTGTATCATAGTTTGCTTGGTAGAGCTGGAAACTGGTCAGCCACGAGCTTACCTCTGGCCGTCTGAGAACTTGGTTAAATTCTCTCTGCGCCTTGCACGCCTGGCGGGGGGGGGGGGGTGATTCACCCCTGATCCCTCCGGGGTCGATGAACGAGGAGAGGCCTCATGCTGGTAGCTTTCAAATCCGGGACCCTTGACGGGGCACGGGCTGGGTATAGTTGGGTAACCGCCGACATCGCGGGGTAGCGACTAACACGCGCCTTTGCCCAGCTTGCATCCTGGATTAACCCGATCCCGAGTCGGCGGCAAGATATGGTCAACTAACAAGCCCCCTAGTTCACGGGTAAAGGACCAAAAAATCGACCCTTGCCTGGACCGACCAGGATGGGTAAAAAAGTATGGGCATGTTTCACGTGCTTTGGGTAAATCTGCACGTGCTCTTCACGTGCTCTGGGTAAATCTGCATAAATTTGCACATGTGCAAATTTATGCAGATTTACCCAAGGCTTTTTCAAATTTCACTTCTGGCGAATAAACTGCATTTTTTGCTGCATTTTACATTGAAAATTCTAGCGATAATGTACTCGTGGTCAGGACTAGGAATCAAATGAACGGGGGGCTGCCCGTTATGCCCATTCATGGTGCTGAGGTAATTGACAGCGACATGTTTCAGGTATCCTTTAATTCTGTCGTTGGAAAATCATTGCGGTTTGGAATTTCAAATCAGATCTGCACATATATTCACAAAAATATTTGGCAATAAGATCTATGTCCCGCCATCGGCACAAACAGTTTTACCTTCGCCGGAACAATTGAAGCATAAGATTTTGCTCAAGGTAAGTCTGGAGTTTGGTTGTTGGGATTTGCTTACGGGAAATTCAACGTCAGCAATTCATCACTTATCTAAAACCTTGAAAAAACAGTGTATGTTTACAGAACACTAGAAGGACCAGTCATTACCCTAGAAATTGTGATAGCGCTAATCCTCGCAAATCGGCCAGATCGGTTTGACCACATCTGTTCACAGCTCTTGCAATGTGATCAGTAGTCGCCATGTTTTTCATTGCCATTTACTGATCGTTGGGCACTTTGTGGGGATTAGCGCATGATTACATGCAATTTGGAGGATGATGTAGTCTTTCCAGTCTTGTACAAGTACTGTAAAGTACTTCTACAAGTCTTAGACAGGCGATGGTTACGATGAATTTTCTTATGCCAATTGTTGGTGCAGAAAGTGATAGAATTTGTATTTTTAGTGCAAAAAACTGTCGGATACAAAAACGAAAACCGACGATGAAGATGAGTTTTTTGACGACGTCTACGATGCTATTTTCGACAATTCGTGGACACCTGACGCGGCCGAATCGCCTGCAGTGCCTTCGCTCGAAACTATCGATGTGAGTTCACTCAAGACTCAAATATCGGTCCAAGCCCAGGCGAAAAAGAAGGTAAGACCTTTGCGAACATATTCGAAAAAGGTTGAATCGATTTGAGTTTCAGGATAAAGTGCCAGTGGCTCAAGAATTTTCTGATTTGATTGCTTTGAAAGCCGTGAAATTGAAGGATTTAGCCAAGGACACAAATGAGCGTAAGTCATGGCTGTGTCCAAGGGGGAGCCGAACTTAAGGCGTGTCTTGCCGCAGTATGAGTGTAACTACAGTAATTGTAGAGGGGTCTCCTAAATTGGGGATCTGGGCCTTCAAGGCTTCAAATTATTCTTCACTTTTTTCGCTTTGCACGTTTAGTACCCCAGTAAAGTCAAGTTTCGCTGTGCAGCTCTCTAGTGCATGAACCACCAACCAAATGTGTGGAAAAGTGCAGTATAACGAAGCCGTCACTGGGAACCGTTCTCTGCACGTGTGTGTGACTATACTTAGATAAAACTGATGTGGTTTCCCAGGTAGCAGCTATACATGTGCTGTACAGTGCATTACTTCCTTCGCCACGCGATCGCGGCCTCAGCCAAATGTGAACGTGGCTTCATGCGGGTGGGATTGGACACGCAGGACAGGGGAGTCAGTGCGTTGCAAAAGATGTGGACGATTTATTATTTAAATGCATGGTTTTTTCAGATCCCTTGAACAGTCACACTAGCGTCACTGAAAAGAAAGGACGGGATCTTTGCGAGAAGGAATACGAAATGGTCGTTTATTACACAGCACGGCATATGATCAAGATCTATCCGTCCGGAAAACGAGCCTCGTCCACTAACTATCATCCGTTGCATTACTGGATTGCTGGGGTTCAAAATGGTGCGTGGTCAGTAGTCGAACGTGGACTGGACTGCACTGTCATTAGAGCACATGTCCATAGGAGGAATGAATCTTGTAGGCGTGGGACCAGGGGCCTGGGAGTAACTGTACTGTAGTAACAGTGATTGAAAACGGGCACTGGGCCTCTTTCGAACTGGTCACTGATTGGGGTAGGGGTGTTTGTGACTCACGGAAACCTCTCCTTCAGTCACAATGAACGCGCAAACGGCTGGCGAAGAAATGGATTTGAATATCGGTCTGTTTTCGGTCAACGATTCTTGCGGCTACGTTTTGAAACCGAAATGGATGCGAGGTGGTAAGTGAGATGAAGGCAATGTGCTTCTTTGTCTGTAAGAACCTTGTCTTTATGAACCACTGAGAGTGTGTAGGAAGTATGGGGCCACGATTGTACAGTACTGTTTCAGATGTTTCCAAGCTGAGCTACCATGATTTGGCCAACAGGGATGTCCGAATGGTGCTCAAGATCCAGGTAGAAAAGTCTCTCTGTCCTGGGAAAAGCATGTGCTGGCGTTATGGTGTCATTTACTGTAGATAATTTCTGGTCAGTGCTTGCCGAGACCAGATACCAAGTACACGGACAGTGTGATCGATCCCTATGTCACAGTCGAAGTGTTCGGATTCACATTTGATAGTCAAAAACACAAGACGGAAATTGTGAAATCGAACGGTGCGTAGAAGGTTTGGCTTAAGTTTGGGCGAAGTAAGGTCAGTGTTATTGTACTTTTTAGGGTTCAATCCAGTCTGGAATAGCGACCATTTTGTGCTAAATTTGAGAGTTCCCGAAGTGGCTTTGCTGCGATTCTGTGTCAAGGACTACGACCGAATATCAGCGAATGACTTTGTCGGGCAATATACAATACCGGTCATGAGTATCACGCAGGGTAAGGGGGACAGTGTCGACGCAAAGTTGGTTTGAGCAGGCCTGAACGAAGGTGTCACGTGCGATAATGCTGAGTCATAAGTTATTTTTCTGAACACATCATCTTCGAGATGTGGGGCCATACAAATACGATGTAGTGCGCTAGTGGGGAAAAGGGTCAGGCGCAGTGCGATGTCGTTTATGCACTGGATATTTTGAGTTTGGATTGTCTTTCTCACAGGCTGGTTGGCTGTTACAGCTTCTCGGTGCACAGTCACCATGCTTGCAGTAACCATGGGCGTGATGTGGCAGAGGGCACCCAGTCAGAGCGGGGCGCCGAAGAGAGCGTAGTACACATGCGAACTACAGCAACTAAACATCAACAACTAACAAGAACATCACAAACAACTAAACATCACAGCAACAGCTACAAAACGTCCTTTGTATATGCGCCCTGGCCTGACATCCTTGTATGCAATATCCTGATTTTCGCTTGACTTCTGAAGAACACAAGGATGGGGTGGAAGCTTTTCGAAAGAATCCAAGCTCAAGGCCAACCTGAAACGTGAAACTGTCCAAATGTACCTATCGTGCCTGGGAAGGCATAGCACGCGTCATGGGATGGGCTGATGACCAAACAAAGCACTTATGCCAAAACCTCACTCCTAGGCGGCGAGCCAATATCTGGGTATGTGTGTATTCTATCGACGGTAAATCAGAGATTTTTCAGAGACAGCCTGGCCGAATACATGCCGCGCCCTGTTGAGTACTCGTACATCCCTCTCCATTTTCTTTTACGGTGTACTGGCCCAAGCCGTTTAAAGCCAGGATCACCCAGCTACCTGCATCATGCTGGTGAGCAAAATCTGCAGTCTTCACTACGGAGAATCGGCTGTGTGGGGGGGGGGGGGGTTAGTAGAGAAACGATTTTTTACGACAGAGGGCCAAAAGTAGCTCAGTACGACGTCGTCTTTGTATGGCCCCTGTAGGTCAGACACGCTCGACCATGAAACCATAGAGGTAAGGGGGGTAAACGCGCAGGGGTACCTTACACCCTTTGACCTGACGAAGCCCGGGAAATACCTTCTATTCTAAACATGGATTCGGCCGTTGCAGGTTACAGCAACATACCACTGCTGACGGGAACAGGTCACACCAGCGATCCGTCGGCCGCCCTGTTTGTGCACGTGGACATAGAGTCGTTGATTGGAGAAGATGAATTGTGCAGCACTAATTGAGAATCGGCCCATTTCGTGGTGCGTACTCTTATTTCAGCACAGGGGTAACTTTGCTTTTTCGATAGGATACTCCTGCCCTGATTTATCTCTCTTGATGATAGCTATGCAATGGCTGAAGGACACAATAACTTCTCTTGCTCTCGTGCCTCAGTGGAAGTAGTTTCTGGTTGTATTTTTTAATTTTCTATTGTAGACATTTCTGTATATTTGTAAATTTTAGTTGCAGGTTTGGTGTGATATACTGTGCATTTTATGTGTTTTTCTGGAAGATGGCTAAACGGAAGGAATATCCATATCCTTGTGTGTGCTGAAATCGACGGTTGTGTTTCCTTATTGCCGCCCGGCTCTTCCAAAAACATATTCAAAAAGACCATCCACGCACCCCTCCCTTCGCTCATACACAATGCCCAGAAAAAGAGGCACTGCGTTTACTCGAATAGCAATGATCACAGAAAACAGTAATGGAATCTAGAAATCGAATCTGCAGCAAGGCGGGTGGCTTGCGGGCACGTGCATTGTCTCGGGTCTGGAGGGAATTTGTTTTGTCTTGCATTTCTAGACTGCCAGTTTGTGGCATGGAGGACCAATTAGCCACTTTTTTTGAACGTGGCAGCACACAAATTAGGCAGTTTGCGTTTGTGTAAAAGTAGGCATGAGGAGGTTATTAGTGTCCTCGAGACTTTGGAACAGTGTGGGATGGTTGCTGGCTGTGACCCAATGTGTTTCCTGGTGCATCGAACTTCAAATGAATGTTTACAAAACTAAAAAAGTTACACTATGAATTGTAACTTAATGGGAGGAAACTAAAATGGGAGCAAGAATGTGTTCAATTCTCGTTTGTGATCTTATCAGTCCCTCGCGTGAGCAACCGACAGCGGACAGAGCTAGGGATGGTACGGTAAACCAGGAAGCATCCACACCAAGGTTGCACAGCATATGCTCATTGACATCGAGACCCGAGTTTATCGTTCTCTGTTTTTACTCCATTTGGCCTTTGAGAAAACACGACAGAGGTGTGGTTGCCCTTCCCGCACGTCCGTCTGTCCTATTGGCGATGGGAACATCCCTGAAGAATGACAGGATTTGCGTGTGAACCAGAGGCTTCGCTATTTATGGTTACTGGTATGCTTAGGCTTGACGACGCGGCCGGCAGTACTGTGGTGCAGCTGCTCATGAACCACTTATCGAGCCGATGACCAGTTTACCACTCAACGCACAGAATCGACCACGAACATGCTCAAACACACGATCAAGGCAGGACACTGATGACACATCGATCACTGACCAAGTTGGATTTGGTCTCAGACGTTGTGGGCCACTTTGAGGTAGGCGCGGCGGGTCATGTCGCTGGCGTTGAACCAGGTGTCGTTGAACTCGTTGACGCCGTCCGGAACCTTGGCCCATTCGATGATGAGGCGATCCTCGATCTTCTGCTCCGGGTCCCACATGAACTTTCGGTAGTCGACCCGCACGTCCTTGTGCTCTCCCGGATTGAGCAGGCCCTTCTCGGGCTTGGCACCCAGGCGCATCGTGTCCTCGCACTTGATACGGTAGCCCACTCGGTTGGCCGTGTCGCTGTTGGTCAGTCGCACGCACGAGTACTGGTCGGCGATGAACGGGGCATTGAAGACAATCTTCTCCTTCGGCACCAACAACAGATCAGCCACGGACATGCTTCTAAGCGAGACCAATTCACCAAACTTGAAACTGAACTCGCAACCGACCGCGGAGTCGAAACCAAGCACGACTGACAGCAACCGGTCTTGCGGCCGGTGGCTGACTTTACACTCGCTGAATGGCTGGAGGTCCATGTAAGCAGTAGGGACCCCCACTAGCAGCCAGTGCGAACTGCCTATCCCTGCAAAGACATGCGGGCCTATTTTTGCTGTTCCTGTAACAATGTGTGCTAGGAGCACGTTCCGCTCCAGACTATTTTGCTAGCTCATCTACAAACATGTGGACCCATGAGCTCTCGACACATTCATTTCCTCTGTGGGTGAGGCACATATCGTGCCATCGAATGGGCCGGTTCCGGACGGCGTCAACGAGTTCAACGCCAGCGACGCGCTGGCCCATCTTACAGGCACAATGACACGTAAAATGGCCCACAAAACCTGCTGTCTTCGCTGCCCTATGCATTGCGGGGTGCCTACCAACTTTGGGACCGCATCATAGTAGGCAGGCTCGGAATTCAGGGCCCCGCAAAAAATTATCACCGCTAATCAGCAAGCTGTCTTCTTAACGCACTCTCCTGCGATCATAAAGGTCTCCCTAAGGAACCTCCTTCCCTCCTTGCAAGCTACGCGAAGGTCCTTCCCTAGTCCTTCGCGTAGCTTGCAACCAAATCTTGAAAGTGACCAGGGCGGACAAGACGGACCCTTACAGTACATGGCGGATGACAATGCGAGGTGGCCAAAAGAATTCTCCAGCGAGGGTTCTGGTGATCTCACGAGTATACGTCGGAAAGCTAACCAGTATTCCAGTTGCTGCGTTTCCAACAAAATACAAACCTGTACAAATTAACCACGCTACTGGGACCATGGGTCGAGTGAAGCTAGCAAAGCTGATGTGGCAGGAGACACACAGTGGTGACACAACACGACACACAGTATCAGTACTGGTCCTCATTTCAGCGACGCGTATTCGGATTGTTGTCTTTGAGCCAGTTGGCCAGCCAGAACTGAAAAGACGGCCAAGTCACAGTCACAGCAGTGAAGGATAGAGATGAGCCATACTGTACCACGGGGTCATCCGGTTGTGCTTTACACAGTTCAGCCAAGGCCAGAGTCAGTGTGGGGTTGACCTCGTGAGCCAAGTACGACCGGACCTGATCAGCGACGGACACTGGTTCGACTGAAAAGTGCGAGACCTGACTGAACGTTCACAATCTTGGACAGAGTCAGTTACGATCAGGAAAGAAGAAATGGTCTCGTTCGGCTTGTAACGGGTTGGATACGATTGGAATACGGTAACCGCTGTGTAGCGAGGCGCCAATGATGCTCGGGCCTGATGCTCAGGTACAGTGATGCTCAGGTGCTAAACCCGAAACCATACTTTACCATCGGGGTCCATGCTAATGTACTAAGCCTAGGGTTGGGTCGACTTGAGTGCCATAATGTATGCCTATGGCCTTTGTCCTCGGCTGCCTAAGGTGCGGCCCAGCCACTTCCTGTCTGTCTGGTGTTGTTGTGCCTTCGCCAGTGTCTGGTTGTGCTCGTTGGTGTGTGGCTGCTTTCAGTAAACGCACTTGTGGATATTGGTCTCTTGTTTTGGGTCGGGCCCTAGCCCTTACAGGCTGACGTGAAGCTATCGCTGCCATGAACTGCATTTTGCGTCTTGCCGCCACCATAGCGCGCTCGAATGCTGAAGAGGCATGCGTGTAACCTGGCGCGGTCAGAGGGTATGGTCGGAGAGAGGCTAGGGGTCATCCAGGATACTCAGGAGTCATCCCTCCAGTCGTTGTAGAACTCATTCCTGGGGAAGGGGTCTCTGAGTGACCCGAGGTTGCATCCTGAGGTAGCGTGAGGAGCAGGGCCCACTCACGTTGTTGGGAATTCTTTCCTCGCCTTCTCCACACTGGTCGGTCCGATCAGCTGTCTCCAATAACTGATGGCGCGTGATCTAGATAATATCAACGGGGCATTGAAGACGATCTTCTCCTTCGGAACCAACAACAGAGCAGCCACGGACATGCTGCCAAGCGAGACCAATTCACCAAACTTGAAACTGAACTCGCAACCGACCGCGGAGTCGAAACCAAGCACGACTGACAGCAACTGGTCTGGTGGCCGGTGGCTGACTTTACACTACCCGAAATGGGGCATAGAAGACACTGTTGCACACTTGGACAACTCATTGTACTGTATAAAGACAGGAAGTCACACTTGTGCCAAGGTATTACTGACAGGAAGTCATATCCATACTCATCCCTTTGTTCAATAATGGGCATGGACTGTGCTCTCCGGCATATCGTCGCACTCCTAAGTCCTTCCTAAGTCCGTCGCGCGTGTCGGCCCTTCCTAAGTCAGGGCCGACACGAGACCGAGAGCCAGTTCGAAGTCGAGTGTCCTGTTTGGCTTGCAGGCATCGGTAGAGAACTGATCTTGAGTTACTGGTCTGAACTGCTATGTGAGCACTTCGGTCCCAGGTCCGTCATAACCACTTTGGTGGCAATAAGCGATCGAACGACGTGCCCGTGGACTGCGCGGGCACTGCAACTGAGGCTCGAGCCATCCTCTTGTCAGCCCTAGATTGCGTTAGGGCGAGCGCAGGTTTTCAATGGGATAGAAGACAGTACCTGGGCTCCGGCGAGTCCAAAGCTGTAAAGGCGCCAGTTTCCCTGTGCCTCTGCTGATATCGTCGCAGTGCTCTTTTCAAAAGGGCAATTGTAAAGCTTGGGCAAGATTGTCACGGGCGGATCGGTTCGGTTCTCGGTTTGGTTCGGTTCCAACCGAAACGAAAGAGGTGGAACCGAAATTTCGGTTCGGTTCCACCTTGTAGAATACTTGCCTGCCACGGGGGTAGGGGTTCGACTAGGTTGCAGGTCTAACGATGGAAGGCGAGGCAGGCACGACGATCTGTTCTTGTTGGCGGCAGAACATAGACTGACACCAACATACGCACCTCACGGTCAGTAGAAAAAGGTTAGTGCCTGTGCAAATGAAGGACCACTTAGACTTATCAATATCACTACATTGTCCCCTCCCCAGATATGCATACTAGTATGCCTACAGAATACACATACCGAACTGAGACTGAAAACAAAGATCTCAAAAAAAAAACAAGAAATCATCAAATGTCGATTCGAAAGGCTCTGGCGATGATGACGGGCGCGTCGAGGTGGCGAACGTGGGGGTGATGGTAACTAACGGTAAGATTGAAGTCTCACACGGCTTCGGGCACGAACCAACTGGGAATGAGTCCGATCGGACGAACGAGAACGGGAGCGGGAATGTGCACGTGACTGACGTGAGATTGATGTGGGCCCAATCGAGCAAATATGGTTCCAGAGCGCCTCCCAGGCGTATCACGAAAACTGGACGAGTTCGGCACCACGAGAACGGAAGATTGAGACGAACACTCTGATCGAACTGTGATGTCGCGCAGTGGTAACGGTGCCGGCAGGTTGTGCAGTTCCGAGCCAATACCGTCGAAACCGAATGCTTGGAACTCCAACCGTCTGATCCGCTGCCGAACTAGTCTTGGAATCGTCTCAGACCGACTAAGGGCCTGAAAAGCTAAGAAACTTAAGCAAAGCATTTGGAACCGGGGCACTGGCAAACCCGCTTCCCAAAACAAACACCCCGCCACCACGTAATGTGAATGCTGGAACCGTCGGAACTGAGAAACAGGGAGCCGGGCATTATCAAAATCTCGAAAGGTCCGTATGGCGAGAGATCTATATCCCTGATAAGCCCGTTGTAACAGCTCCTTCTCCCGGAGTGATAGGAAGTCGCCATCTAAGGGAGGACGCCAAAAGGCCGGGAATTCGGGATCCAAATCACTCTCGTCGGGTCCTGGTAAGGGTGGAAGAGCCCTAGCCGCGTTAGGGATTGTTGCAGGCGCTCCAGGGACCCAACCCGGTCGTAAATGCCGTTGAACACTCTGCATCGCCTCGCGTGCGAACACTAATCTCGTATGTTGATCCAGGACACGCTCACGACGAGAAGATGCGCCAGGGTCGCCTACCAGGCGTGAACTACGCCGTTCTGAACGAATTCGAAGACTCATTTCTAAAGAGGAAAAACAGATTAGGGACATAAGTACGAACAGAGTAGCAAAAGTGTTGATATCTGTGTGCAAAAGTGAATAAAAATTCGATTATGACCGTCACTGAAAGAAGAAGGTCATCACTCCACTACATCTTCTGTTGCTACCGCGCTTCGCGCCTGCGACTCCGCGAATTCTTCCAGTTCTGCCATAGCAACTATGATATTTTTCTTATTTGACCGAAGTTTCCCCTTGTTCGACCCTGCCACCCTGGCATGAGAGCCGCTGGGAATCAAGCTGACGGTGGAGACGACAGGAAGACGTGACAATGCACGCATGGCTATTCTGCTTGCCAGGTTTATAGATCACTTCAAAGTCGTACACTTGCAAACGCTCGATGAAACGACCACAACGTGGACTGTTCTCAACCTCCTTGGTTTTTTGCCAAGCAGTCAAGGCGCGATGATCCGTGTATACGACAAAGTGACGAGCCATGAGATATGTGCGAAACTTTCTGATACCGCAGTATGTAGCTAGTGCCTCTCGATCAGTCGTGCTGTAATTCTTTTCTGCTGGATTAAGAGCGCGAGACGCATAAGCTACTACCCACCGGGTGTTTGGTTCATCTGGGTTGTATTGCTCCAAGACTGCACCGAGTCCATCTCCAGAAGCATCGGTGCTTAGAGCGAATGGCAAATTTGAAATAAGGAAATCGCAAAATTGCTTCGAAAGAAGGCTGTCCCGAAGTGCAGAGAAAGCACGAGAACATTCCTCCGTCCAAGCAAAGACGAATATCTTCTTCTGCAAACGGAACAAAGGCGCAGCAACCGCAGCAAAATTTTTTACAAATCGGCGATAGTGATTGACCAAGCCTAGGAACGAACTTGATGTCTTACTATCCGTTGGTTCAGACAACTCGCGTAATGGCGCTGTAGTGTCTGGATCAGGTCTGACGCCATGTCGACTAACAATGTGGCCTAAAAGCGGCACCTCCGCGCGGCCAAAGTGACATTTTGTGGGTTTGAGTTTCAAGTTGGCACCCCGAAACCGGTCGAAAACCATCTGTAGATCTCCCAAGTGATGCTCAACAGACAAGGAAAATATTATTATGTCGTCCAGATTGGCCGAACATTGTCTCCAAGTCAAACCCGCGAGTAGAAAATCCACTGCTCGCGCAAAGGTGGCAGGTGCATTAGTCAAGCCAAAAGGCATGCGAGTCCACTCAAACAGTCCATATTCGCAGATAAACGCGGTCTTCTCGCGAGAACGTGGGTCTAAAGAAATTTGCCAAAATCCAGACTGCATATCGCATACGCTTAAGATGACACTGCCTTGCAAACGATTTAACAAGTCTTCGATTCGAGGTAATGGAAAAACATCCTTTTCAGTAAGTGCATTTAGCGCGCAATAGTCCACGCAAAACCGCCATGGGGAATCTGCCTTCTTGACCAATAGTGCCGGTCAGCCCAGTCGCTGCATGAGTGTTGCAAAACCCCAGTCTTCAAGCATGCGTCGATCTGTCGCCGTAGTTCTTCTTGCTTAGCTTGGGGAACACGATAAGGCTGTCGGCGAACAGGAGGAGCATCTCCAGTGTCGATGTAGTGATGAGCACCAGGCATGCAACCCAAATCTGCATCCGACTCAGCAGAAATATCCGCATTGCGACATAGCAAGTCAAGAACTCTAGTGCGCTCCTCTTGAGTCAAGCAATCCGACGATATCTCGAATTTTGGGCGAATACGTTCAATACGATCTGTGTCTTGCGCAGGGGGAGGGACTGACTTCGGTGGTTGCCGATAACGCTGCACAATTTCTTGAGCATGTCGTTCAGATGTGTCCCCGACACCAGGACAGACACGAGCCTGCGCATCGCGCGTAATATGAGCCTCGAGAAAACCTGCGACTGCACCAGATCCAAAACGCGAACGCAGATGGGCTAAGACAGACTTTGGTGGAAGGCTGACATCACTGCCCTCATTCATGGTCTCTCCTTCGATGTAAACTGGCGGCTCGACAGTTCCACAACGCACATTATCTGACAATATCAACTTGAGCGCGAAAATTAGTCACACAGACTGTAATGTAACAATTCGGGTCAGGTTCAACCGACTCGGTGGGTAGGGCCACACTGTACTGTTTCTCAAACGCAGAATCAGGTGTGAAAACCAATGGCTCTCTCTCGGACGTTTCAACCCTATAGCTGTAAAAATCTTCTGAATGCGAGGAGGGATTGACAGTGGTTCAGCTGACAGACGCATGAGACGCACGTAAGCTGATGCCCGACCCAAATCTGGTTGTACAAATGGAACTGACTTCCCTTCCAGAGGTACTTTCGTGCAGCGTACGGTATGTAAAGTGTAAGAAATTTCAGCACCAAAGGCTTGCATGAAATCCGAGCCCAGAATCGCGCCCCGATAATTGCCGCACATGACGTGAACAGGCCATTCAACTGTCATTTTTCCGAACGTGAGTCCAACCAGAGCGACTCCCAGAAGAGGAACGTCATCCCCTGTAGCTGCCTTGCAACTCCACAACCCCTCGAACAACTTGATAGGCACCATTCCCCGATGCAATACGTCGATGTGGACCAGTGATAACTCAGCGCCCGTATCAACCAAAGTCACCGCCTCAGCTCCATTGATATGAATGCTCACCTCTGGTGATGAGACCTACTTCGCGACTGCGCCGGGTGAATTACCATAATTGACGCCATACGTATGTGAGATGACCGTTTGTGCCAAAGAAGCTGGTAGTCGAGAAGAGTGCGGAGGACGTACGATTCCAGAAAACATGCTCAAACGACCCGATTGCTGCGCTGTGGGAGCATCCAGGGGAGGTGCCGATGCTGCAGGTGGACGATACGAAGCTGGCTGGTAACGTTGATAAGAAGCTGGTCCATCGGACGTAGAAGCGCGCGAGTCTTGTCTCCCCTGATTTACCACGCAAATTGTACGACTGAGGACACGAACGTCGACTGTGACCAAACTGATTACACTCTGGGCAGGGCCTACTGGAAGGGCACTGGTCGATGGCGTGACCAGTTTGTTTGCAGTACCTGCATGCCTGATGAACCGGCGGTGGAGGTTGTCGCTGATTAGGACAGTTTCGACTGATGTGACCAGGTCGGTTACATGAATAGCAGAGCTGAGAACCCAACGATTGCTGCAGGTCAGCACCAACTTGTCGATAATAGCGTGCCGATGAGATGTCACCAGAAACTGCATCAAACTGTGCTGCTGGAGAACCATACGAAGGTGGCAAAATCATCTGTGCAGAGGCTGACGACACGATGTGACGCGACTTCAAATACGATTCCCAATGTCGTGCTGCACTTATAAACTCATCGAGCGTGTAATTGTTACCCTTACGATGTTGTGCGACCCTGTCAGCAATATATGAGCGAAGATTCACACGCATGGTGTCTCGAATCATTTTGTCACGAACTGATGACGGCACATCCGGATATGCTTTCGAAGCCAAGGTATGAAGCTGAGAGGCAAATTCTTGAACTGACTCGGACGGACCCTGCTTCTTGTATCGAAATGCGTCGATGCTAGTCTGTTTTGTGTCCTCGCGGATGTACAAGCGACGAAGACGGTCTCGAACCACTGTAACCAAGCCTGGCAGGCGTGGGAGGGAGGTGGCCGACCGAAGTCAGCAGGACAAAAACTCCGACTGCAGCAGGATAGTCTTGCGATTATACCTAAGGCTGAAACATCAACCCGAGGGGTTGACGTTTCCCAGCCAGGGGAGAGTACTGATAACTCTTTCCCACTCGCCATGGCCTACCAGGCGGGGGGTTACACCACTTGCCAACTAGATTGCTCGCTATCTGGCGATTCAGAGAAATCGATCAACGGTTGACCTCGGAGATACAAGTACAATCCGCGAACACGATCAGTCCACTCCATCATGGATGCGCCATTCTCATAAGCAACAAGCCATCCCCTGAAGTCTTGCGCAGGCAGATTTTCGAAAGGAGGAACCTCTGGCTTGATTGGACGAAAAGATTTAGGAGCAACTGCTGCTGCTGTAGGTGCACTTGACGGATAAGCCTTCGGCTGTTGCGTAGCCACGGTTGGTTGAAGAACATAAGGAAGCAACGATTCTGGAAGCTGCGAATGTGGTATGCGATCTTTGTTATCCGACACACGACTACTGGTACGCTGATCAGCAACCTGCTGTTGAGCCAAACGAGCTTTCAAATCACGAATCTCACCCTCGAGTTCCTGCTGCCTGCAGTGAGCGATACGCAACTCATTCAGATGACGAATGTTTTCTTCGATTGACGGGCGAAGCTGCTCTGCGTCACGACGAGTGATCGGCGGTGTATCACGCTACGGATTACGATTGTTAGGCATCTGTGACCGCGCATTTGGGACGGGATCACCCTCCAGAGTAGACAAATCGAACTGAGCTGACCCATGATCATCGCGTTGTGTACTACGACCACCGTTCAAGTCATGCGCTGGCTGCTGCGAAGTAGGGGCGCCCACACCCGCTGGAGATGTAGCCTGCGAAGGGGGATCCATATACAGAATAGGAAATCTACACCCATCCAAAAACGCATCGTCAACAAGAGAGTTCGGGTTGAGCTGCTTCAACTGAATGCGAAAATAAGCGCGAATACGACAGATAAGCAGCTCATCGCGTCCCACGCGTGACTGATCCAACAGATTGTCCATCGAGATGTCTTAATGCAGACAGAAATTCACCAGGTACCGCAAAGGCAGGTCACTCAGATCCCGAAGAGCATACTCCCGGGCCAAGTCAGCACCATCAGGACCGACAACTACATTCTACTGGTCTGCCACCTCCGGCGGTGCATCGGTCGTCATGCTGGCGTGATTATTCGAGGATGTTGGAGATACGCCAAAAACGAGCTGCCATTATAGTCCAGTGCGTGACGGTAAGGTGACGCTCCCCAAAAACGCTACGCCTCGAGCGTCGGCCTACACTCAGAAAAAAAATCTTGTATACCTCTTCCAGATCAGGCCACCGGCCGTACGCTACAACTGCTCACTGATTTTCTCGACTACTCGGCGCGGCGAATCGTTGACATGCGGGCGATCGATCGATTGCCAAAGCGGAATTGATCAGCCCTCGGCCGTTTGCTTTCACCTCTAAAGAAAAGAAAAACAAAACAGCAGAGAAGGGCCGGCCGACGCACCAATGTAGAATACTTGCCTGCCACGGGGGTAGGGGTTCGACTAGGGTGCAGGTCTAACGACGGAAGGCGCGGCACGACGATCTGTTCTTGTTGGCGGCAGAACACAGACTGACACCAACATACGCACCTCACGGTCAGTAGAAAACAGGTTAGTGCATATGCAAATGAAGGACCAGTTAGACTTATCAATATCACCATAACCTCTTTCGGCGTTGCTGCGGTTCCATGGCGCGCCAAGCAGCTGGTGTCGCGCAACCCTTTATCCATGGATCCATGGTCACACCAGCCTTCCCCTCGCGCTAGCAGTACACAGGCAGCGGAACACTGGCTGCAGTGTTGCCAGGTGCAGGGCGATTGCCCTAAATCTGGGGCCATGGTAAGCTGTCGGGGCAGGTTTTAGCGCAGTGACATTTCTGTAGCAATCTGAGATTTTTACGGCATTTTAGGGCATCCTTAGATATTGGCACTTTGTCTTCTTGTTAGCTCTCTCGACCATGCCGTTGCTCCAAAGCGTGTTTCCCATGATGAGAAACTGGGTGAAGATCTCGCCGAAGCATTGGAAGTTTTTGGCGCCTTTGAATGCTGACATGGTATTCAAATGCGCCATCATGGCTTGCTTAGAATATTGTTAGGCGTCTGGGAAGCAGTTTTGTTTCAAAGGGCCTTCTTTGCATTTTTTTGGGAAGTTGAGTTTAGGGCAATCTGAACCTGCATCTGGGGCATTATTGAGTTGCGGACCGTAACACCTTGCTCGCTTGAGTCATACCCGAGCTTACGAGGGAACGTTCCCGACTGTCTCTCGCAAATCGAAACGAAACTTTGCATGAAAGCAGTACACAGGCAGGAATGAATTTTGATGCTGATAACGTTTCCCAGTGGCCCCTGGTTGACCAGAAAATGACCGCACGTTCGATCACTCACTTCGACTACCCCAGGTTCTAGCCGCGCAGGGTTGTCCAACTGGTAGAGCGTGCGCCCTATGAATCGCGACGCCCCTCTTATGCGGGGCGTAATCATTTTTGCTGTTTCTCCTCCTACCGTTGTCGAACATGCGGTCATTTTCTGGTCAACCAGGGGCCACTGGGAAAAATTATCAGCATCAAAATTCATTCCTGCCTGTGTACTTCTTTCACGCAAAGTTTCGATTTGATTTGCGAGAGATAGTCGAGAATGTTCCCTCGTTAGTGGCGATGAAGGTGAGCTTGCGAGCGAAAGTACTGAGCATTTTGTATACATATAGTTATTCACCTTAAAATGTAGCTGGCTTTCATTTTCTATGATGGCGATTTGCTATGCAGCATGCTTTGTGGAGGCAAAATATCACAGATAATGGTCAAAATTGAGGCTAAATTGCATTAGAAAAAACCAGTGCTCTGGAACCGAAAAATTGAACTGAACCGAAACTTAAAGAACCGAGAACTGAACCGAACCGATCAGCTAGAACCGAAACCGAAACCGAACCGAAACATAGAGAACCGATCCGGCCGTGGCAAGATTGGCTTTCAGGCACGCAGTCCACAGACACCTTGTGCCGGATTTATTAGCCATCACACCACAAGGGCCGTGTTGGCTCACAATTCGGGGAGCAGCCGTACGCGACGACCGTCGAAGGGGTTCTGACCCAGGGTCGACCGTACCACCGTACCGGCCGTACCGTACCGCCGTACCGGGGGTGGTACGGTACGGTACGGGTACGGCAGTGAAAACAGGCCGGTACGGCCGTACCTCCAGGGTTATGTCATTTTTAAATTTTCCGCGCTTCAGTGATTCGCAGGTGCATGCAGCTTACTTCAAAACAGCTGTTTTTGAGTAGGTATTCGAGAAAAGTGTGAAATCAAGAAGATTGTTGCACTTTGATTTGAAATCAAGAAAGTGTGAAATCAAGATAATTGTTGCACTGTACCGTAGCTGCAGGACTTGCTGGTGTGAATTGAATTTCGTAGCTGGTCTGTTGGGACAGCCAGTTAGGTCTTATCAGCAAATGTCTTCTAAAGTTTCTAAAGTTTACGATTATTTCTACATCGACGACAACGACGAATTACACGCAATTTGCAAGGTCTGTAAGACAAAGATCTCGAGAGGCGGCCCCTCATCTCACTCTGATTTCCAGCGCTGGAAATCAGGTGCTGGAAAGCTGAGAAACCGCAGTTTTGGTGGCTAAGAATGTATGCGGGGGTAACCATGGAAGTCTTGCCAGAAAATACCCGAATGCTTCCTTTTGTGAAATGTAATCTGCCAGCAGTTGGATTCAATACGTTCAAATTAGTCTAATACGGATGTGTGACACCAGATTCAAACAAGCTAATTAAGTACTTTTGCTGAACTGTCCGCTTTTGAAATCAAAGCATAACCAGCTAAGAAAGTTTCTTATTCATATGCAGTTAAAGTAAAATTTTGAGTACGGTACGGTACGGTACGGCCGTACCAGGCCCTCGGCACGGGTACGGTACGGGTACGGTCAAAAAAGCCGGTACGGTCGACCCTGGGTTCTGACGGACCCTGGGGCCAGACCCCACCCACAGAGAAGTTCATACCAGGGACTCAAGACCAGTACTTTACTGATGCCCGCAAACCAAACAGGACACTCGATCTAGCTCTCGGTCAGGTGACCAGGCCCGACAGGAGAGGCAGACCAGCTCTCTGAACCAGTGCGCTGATAGACTAGTCCTAGTCCATGAATATTTAAGAGGAGGATTTGTGCGTGAATTCTCATCTCCCACTGGGTCCAACATGAAGCAGCCCAGCTTCCCTTGGCTCCCGATCGTGAGTTCTTCTCTGTCCCATCAACGTACAGCAGAATCGCACGACCTGTTCTCGCCGAGTGTTAAATTGATACCCTACAATTCTTTTCAGTATGGGTGGATCAGTGAGCGAGAGAAAAAAAAACAAGAATCTGGTTTTCTTACTTTCAAACCATCGAAACCAGTCGAGCGCTATGAGAAGGTTATCTGGCTATTTGAACTGTGTACTGCATCTAGTTCTAACGGTTTATTTTGTCTTTCTTCTAACGTCGGATAAAAAAGTTTTAGGCTCCCTAGCGCATTCGTACTGTAAGTAGGTTGGCACTGATCGTGAATGTAATGCACAAATTATTCAAATTCATTTCTGGCCCGACGTTTGATAATTTAGATTCAAACTGTGACGTCTAGTACCTTGCTCGACCCCTGTATCTGGCCTATGAGCAGAGGGACGTGGTCCCTGTTTTCATGGCTTATCTTTTCAGCCTATTCAGATATGGCAGCGAAGAAAGGACGAATCAAGAAAGTCGGTAAAACTTATCAAGAAATGACGTTCCTCGAAGACGATGCGGATGAAGAAACGGTAAAAAGAGCATTTTTAGCTGCCGAGCAAGGCAGTATGATAAGAAGACTCAAATTGCGATCCCTTCGCGCTCCATCCCTTTTACAACTCAGCGCCGATCGTCGATATTTAATATACAATCGTCCCAGCACGCAAGGCAGGTGTAGGATTGGCTTCAGTGGACCAAAAAAGGGTAAGTTCCATGCACGGATAGGCACAACTCTTTGCACGCGTGCCAACTTCTTTTTTCATGGCTACCTGTAGATCTGAACAGGCTGGTTCTCTTGGAAGATTGGCATGTCCGGTAGGGACACGCCCCACACTCCGCGCAAAGCATCCTTCACGACGCTTTACAATAGATTCCTATCTCGCTCTGTTATTCCAGACGCACGGGGCGGGGGGGGGGGGGGGGTGTGCAACATAAAGTGGCGGTTTCTTAAAATTTGAGGGGCTTCTGATCGTGAGGTGAGCAGTGAAGAAGAAAAGTCGAACTACAGTTTGTAGAGATTTTCTTTCTTCACAGTTTTAGCTCGACGTTTTGGGGAAAAGGGCAAGTGCGTAAAAAAGGGTAAGGGCAAGGAGTTGGAGTGATAAGTCTGATTTGTAGTTCCAACTCCTTGCTTTTAGAAAGTGAGGGCGCTGAAGTTGGATCAGAGAGCGATGTGTATTGTAGTTTGATTCAAGGGCAAATATGTAGATATTCCAAACGGGGAAACCATGGTTATCATTAGGGAAAACTTTTAGACCAGCCAATGCACCTGGTGGATAGCCATGGCTAGGATGACTGGTCTACTCGGCCACTGCAAGACGCAACCACGGTCGGTAGGAAACGTGCTCAAGCAGAAGCTGCTTGTTCTGCATGAATATCAGCAGGAGGACTGATCGTGGGCGAACGAGCACAGGGTCGTGCAATGATCTAGCGGGTTGTGTGATGTGCTATGGTTCAGCGTTCGTCTACCCGTATTGCGAGGCAGCTAGCAGCTGGGACCCTCCCAGCTTGCATACCAGGCCATGGGTGACCCACCCACGGCCTGGTATGCAAGTCAAGCGAGTATACAGTCTCGGTTGTAGACCACAGACAGGGCTCAGGGCCCACCCACCATCGTCCGAGGAAGTCAGTGTCCTATCTGGGATCTGTTGTGAAAGTGCTCCTAGTGGAGACGGTGCTGTGAGCTGGCCCCTGCACAGCGCGAGCAGAAGACACCTTGATGTGTGTATGGTGATGTAATCACTCGTTTACTAAAGCTCCGCACCCGACGGAGACACGGCACACACTCACTAAGAACAAGGCAGACATCATGGCTTTACTATATGTGATAAATCACTGGCTCGCACCGAAGCGGGCGCCCCCTAACGGTATGAATCAGTCAGCGTTGCCGGCATTCTCCATGAAAGCCCGGAAAGGAATGATATCAAATGAACAGTGCCAAGAGGCATGAAATCAGTCAAATGTGGACAATTTGAACTGTCATCACGTTTGGGCGAAAACATCGTTATTTTGAATTTGCCGCCAATCAGGTTCGAAGGCATACTGTGCACAGCTGCGCAACATAGTCAGCTTGCCGCATCCTAGCAGACGAGATCGATAAGAACCTGATTGGCGGCAAATTCAAAATAACGATGTTTTCGCCCACACGTGATGACAGTTCAAATTGTCCACATTTGACTGATTTCATGCCTCTTGGCACTGTTCATTTGATATCATTCCTTTCCGGGCTTTCATGGAGAATGCCGGCAACGCTGACTGATTCATACCGTTAGGGGGCGCCCGCTACGGTGCGAGCCAGTGATTTATCACATATAGTATAGCCATGGCAGACATTCCCTTATATACCTCCAGACCAGTTCAATTTACATATATCATCAAGATCACCCAGTCTATCACAAGAACCAGTGTTAAGCCTGGAATCTTCGCTGTACTTTAAACAGGCGACCTGGCGTGTTGACTGGCATCGTACCTTGATAACCGGTAACCGGCACTGACTTGCTGGAAGAGGATGGAAGGGTAAACACTACACCCCTTATAGTGACACTGCTCAACAGGATGCGTATTTGATTTTATTGCGGAATGAAACAAAATATGAAACATTCTAAATATCTTATTTCTTCGCTATGTGGATCAGGCTCGAACCTAGCTTGAACGTTTTGACGTAGAGGCATGGTTGTTGAAAAACGAGTAAAATTTCAGGTGCGACCACAAGGACAATCAGATCGAACTCACTGGTCACAAGTTATCACTGCACACTGCGATCTGAACTTACTCGGTCTTTCCATATAACCTATAGCGTCTTTCAGTTCATGGATAAAATCGATGAAAAAAGGTGGATTCTTTGCTCAAGAAGGGCGTTGTTGCTTGCCGCCTTTTGCTGGTGACCAACCAAAGCGGTGTCTCCCTGATTATGTTGGCGCGCCGCGAAATTGAGGTGTCTCTCTCACTTACTATAATTCCCTGCGCGTTCCATCTCGGTTATTCTCACTATTTTGACGCGAATTGCTTTCTTTTCTTCGTGGTTGGGTACTTTTGCAAACACGGAGTCTGTTTCGAAAAAAACTTCATCGTTTGCTGCGAAGTCGCACACTCCAACTTTCATCCACGTACCACATGGCAGGTAAATCTAGGAATTCCGAAATTTAGGCGCGCACACGCGTTTTAAACACACTTGTACCCGGCTGCAGCAGACTCGACTGTTTGTACCTGAGGATCAGGCTGGCGGGAATAATTATAAACCAAATTTTGAATCTTTTTTCTTAGTTCCCACATCAATGCTGACTGATGTTCGCAGCGGATGGAAGACGGATCGATTCATGAAAGCTGCGGCTAAAGATAAGTTCAAGACTGAAATTTCTGTACGCAGGTTTTTTGATCGAAGATAGGCCTACTGAAAAGTATCTTTTATTTTTGAAGGAAACTTGCTGCTTTTCAATCGTTTTTCGAAAATTGTATCGTTTACAAAAGACGATGGATTTCGTAACTCAGTCGTCGGAAGAACAGAAACTGTGGTTGATTGCTCTTCGACGGTTATTCAATGACATTCGAGAGGCGGCCTTGCATTTCAATGAGAAGAAGTGGCTGAGAAAGAATTTTCAAGCAGCTGATGTCAATAATAATGGAAAACTATCGCTTCGAGAATTGCGAGAATTATTAAGAAACTTCGGCCTCCAGATTTCTGAAAAAGAATGTAAAAGGCAGTTCATCGTATGAACTTTTCATCCTTTTAATATTTTCAGAATTCAAACAAATTTTTTTGTTGAGTCTAGATTAGCAATTTTCGAAAGGCGGACGACTTGGACCCGGACGAACCCGCTTTGGATTTCGATGAATTCGTTACGTTTTTTCGTTTATTGACGAGACGACCAGAATTGAAAAGGATTATGAGATGGTAATGTAAATTAGATCTTCACATTTCGCTCCCCTAATTTGTGGTTTTTAGTTACTCAGAATTGGGAGTCGATTCATGGAATGCGGAAGAACTGAAAAAATTTTTGGAAACGTCACAAGGAGTACCCCAAACTTAATCTTCAGTTTTTGCTCTCTTTTAATCAAAAACGTGTGGTTATTTTTAGTTTCAAGTCACCTTGGACGAATGCAAGGCTATTATTCAAGAGTTTGAACCAGGCGACGAGTATCGACTAGCGGGCAATTTGTCAGTTCATGGTTTGTAGTCTTTTTTATATTTTCACGTCACTGTGCAAAAGTCTTTTTTTAAGGATTTCGTCTTCTGCTTCTATCGAAATGGGGCGCAATGATGAAAAGCGATCACGCCAAGACCGTTTTTCAAGACATGACTCGTCCGCTTTGCGAGTATTTCATTCATTCTACACACAACACGTAAGTGACTGAATTTGCATTCTGGTGGGTCTTGTTATTACGTGTTGAGTCACACCCATTTCAGGTATTTGATTGGTCATCAGTTGCTCGGTGATGCCACCATCGAAGGCTATATTCGAGCTTTGAAATGTGGGGCGCGTATGCTCGAATGTAAGCAAGTTCTTCTCATTGTTAGTAACGATTCCGATTCGGGATCCCGATCTTGTCGGGATTTGACCAACTTTTGGTCCCCACGTTTAGGTATTTGGATTCTGCATGAATAGCGAGGCAAAAGCACGTTAGGCTGTAAGGTACTGCCTGTTCATCATATCAGCCCTTTGCGCGATTTTAGGGTGAGTGGGGGCGTGTATCGAGACTATGTATACCTATTGATCACATTCAGTTTATTTACGAGTATAATGATTAATAATCGAATTTAGAAGTTTCGAAAAAAAGCTGCATGATTGGAAAGCATGGATACACTACGAGTATCCATGTGTGCTTCAGTGAGGGAAATAGACTAAATAGAAATAGATTGAATGCAAAAAATCTGTGATCCCGAAAGAGTGATATCGACCTACAGGTCACTTATTTCTTGGTTACATATGGTGTCTTTTTTCTGGACATAGTGGACATATGGGAAGGCGAAGACGAACCGGTGGTCACTCATGGATACACGCTCGTTAATCCCCAATCGTTGGTCGGTGTGGTACGTGCCATCGATGCGTACGCGTTCAAGACGTCCCCGTAAGTCTAGGATATTTGCTGGAGGTTATGGGCTGAGCAAGTGTGGGCATGGTCCACGTCCTCGGGGGACTTTGTGATGCAAATTTTCCCGCCACATTTTTAAATTTGACTTTTGGCGAAGGAACTTTTTCTCGCTTCATTTTCCGTAAAAAAACGCTAGCGATAATTTACTTGTGGTCAGGACTAGGAATAAGATAAGCAAGGGGCTGCGCGTTATGCCCATATACAACATCGTTGACTGGGTATCCAAGGTAGTGTAGACCCCCTAAAAAATTTTTGAAAAAATTTGTAAAGGGGGGACCCTTCTCATTTTTTAGACCCCCTGTCCCGCCCGGCAAGGGTGTGCACCTTTACTGTGATTGACCCCCCCCCCCCCCTACTATTTTTGACGGACGAAAATTTTTTTACTTCGCGAAGAGCCCCCTAAAAAATGTTGGAAAAATTTTGTAAAGGGGGGACCCTTCTCATGTTTTAAACCCCCTGTCCCGCCCGGCAAGGGTGTGCAGGTCGCGCAGTCTGTGCCCTCCACCTTTACTGTGTTTGACCACCCTACTTTTTTTCAGAAGAAAATTTTTTTACATAGCGAAGACCCCCTTTAAAGTTTTTAAAAAAATTTTGTAAAGGGGGGACCCTTCTCATTTTTTAGACCCCCCTGTCCCGCCCCGCGAGGTTGTGCAGGTACCTTTGCTATTTTTGACCCCCCCCCCCCCCCCCCCCCCCAAAAAAAAATTTCATGCCCAAAAAGAAAAATTTCATGTTTTTATAGTAAAAAAGACCCGATGTTTTGCCTTGGAAGGCCCAAACTAACTTCAAATTTTCGCGGGAAAAATTTAAATTTAAAAAATTCAATTTTTACAAGCAACCAAAATGGGCCGCCAAGTCGCCGACCCCCGACCCAGCCCCGGAAGAAGATCAGACCCCCTTCCCCGCAGACTAAGTCAGCGATGTTGCCCATATATGGTGTTGAGTTAACAAAGTAGACGGCGATATGTTTCAGGTATCCTTTAATTCTATCGTTGGAAAATCATTGCGGGTTGGAATTTCAAATCAGAGCTGCACGTATATTTACTGAAATATTTGGCGATAAGATTTATGTCCCGCCATCGTCACAAACAGTCTTGCCTTCGCCTGAACAATTAAAGCATAAGATTTTGCTTAAGGTAAGTCCACAGTTTTGTGTTTTTTGGGAAAAAGAGATTGAATTCTTATTTTATATTTTTAGTGCAAAAAACTATCCGAAACAAAAACGGAAAGCGAAGATGAAGATAAATTTTTCAACTGCATCAACGATGCCGTTGTTGACGATGCGTGCACACCTGACGCAGCTAAATCGCCTTTTGATAAGATTTTATCCAAGACTCAAATGTCGGCTCAAGCACTGACGAAAAACACAGTAAGCATTTGGTTTAAGGTTTGAAAAAGTGATATAAGATTTTAGTTTCAGGAGAAAGTGCCAGTGGCGCAAGAATTCTCTGACTTGATCGCTTTGAAAGCGGTGAAATTAAAGGATTTAGCCAAGGACACAAACGAGCGTAAGTGTTGAAGTCATGGCTGTCTGTGGGGGGAGGGGAGAAGTTTGGGCCTGCCTTGGAGTATTATGAGTGTTACTAGGTGCGGAATAGTTTTCGAAATGGAGACCTGGACCCTCAGGGGTGACCCCCAGTTGCGGGGTGACGAGTCATAATTGATTTGCATGTTTTCTTCGCAGATCCCTGGAACAGTCAAACAAGCATCACTGAAAAGAAAGGACGTGATCTTTGTGAGAAGGAATACGAAATGGTCGTTGGTTACTCATCACGGCATCTGATCAAGGTCTATCCGTCAGGAATGCGAACCTCGTCCACTAACTATCATCCATTCCATTACTGGATTGCTGGGGTTCAAAATGGTATGCGGTTAGAATTAAATTTTTGGTGGCTCGGGCTGTGCACCATCCCGTATCAGATTATCCTGTAGGCTTGATAGGAAGCCCCCTGTTAAACTGGCCACTAATTAGGAGCAGGGGTCTTACAAGATGGTTCTTTTAGTCTCAATGAACGCACAAACGGCTGGCGAAGAAATGGATTTGAATAACGGTCTGTTTTCGGTCAACGATTCTTGCGGCTACGTTTTGAAACCGAAATGGATGCGAGGTGGTAAGTGAGACCAGATTGTATAGGACTGGGTCCGCTTTATTGGAGGGAGTGACCGGGAAAGCCTTTGCGCCACTCTAAACACCCATGACAGCCAACCAAGTCTTCCGACCTAGTCCATGGCTCAGACATCACCCTGACGGGTGACCCTTCCAGCTGCCGGTTCTGTGCAGAGTATCGATTGCCAGTCGAGCCTGCACAAGGTTATTGTGTTAATCATTTAAAGAACTAGCGTGATGTTCGACAGGAAGTTTGGGGACATGAGTGTACTGTTTCAGATGTTTCAAAGCTGAGCTACCATGACTTGGCCAACAGGGATGTCCGAATGGTGCTCAAGACACAGGTAGGAAATTCTCTCTGCCCTGGGGAAAGGCATGTGCTGACAGCATGGTGTCGTGTAGATAATTTCCGGTCAGTGCTTACCGAAACCAGTTACCCAATATAGTACAGACAGTGTGATCGATCCCTATGTCACAGTCGAAGTGTTCGGATTCCCATTTGATAGTCAAAAACACAAGACGGAAATTGTGAAATCGAACGGTGCGTAGAGTTTTGGCTCGTGTGTTTGGGCGAAGCCTCGTGGATGATGTCATTTACTTTAGGTTATCTTATCGTTATTCACTGTTATTGCACTTTTTAGGGTTCAATCCAGTCTGGAATAGCGACTATTTTGTGCTGAATTTGAAAGTCCCCGAAGTGGCGTTTTTGCGGTTCTGTGTCAAGGACTACGATCTGTTGTCGGCAGATGACTTCGTTGGGCAATATACAATACCGGTCATGAGTATCACGCAAGGTACGGGGTGGGGGGAGGGTAGTGTTGATGCTGGTATGGGTCAAGTCTGAAACCGAAGGTGCCGCACGTGTAGCGAAAATTCCCAAAGCGTGTACAGTATGCTACAGTGCGATAATTATTCCTTCTAGTGACAATTCCTAGGTCCGACGTTCGATTCCAAGACCCTACCCATTTTTTGGGTTTGGTTGGGTCAGGTTTTTGGGCAGATTGGTTTAGGGTTGTGGAGGTTGACGTTTTTTTAAACCCAAGTCAAAAACCTTTCCCACGTGGAGGGTGGGGGGAGGAGTCAGCAGGAGCGCATGGCAGCATCCGAAACTGGGGGGGGGGGGGGGAGGGTGTAGCTCCGGTGACCCCCTCTAGGCTTGGAAAATTGTCAATTTTGTAATGTTAAAATTTTGAAAAAAGAGTCTGACATAACTCTAGACGAGCCAAAAATTAGTGACTCCCCCGTGGAAAAGCCAAGGAAATCCTGATCCCCCTCCCAGATGAGCCAAAAGTTAGTAGTTAGCCAAAAGATATCCTGACCCCGACGCGGCCCTGTACAAGTCACATTCTCGAAGTCAAGAAACATCTGCGAACAGAAAATGAGAGTCAGCTCTATGATAGTCAAATATTTGAATTTGCCGCACGCACTGATACTCAGGTGCGAGAACCTTATGACAGTCGGGAGGGAAGCTTGGCTGTGCGCAATGAGAGGCTTGCGCGAAAATGAGGCTCTCATTGCATATCGCAGCTCGCAGTTCTAGTGCGACGCGGCGCGGCGTGCTGATATTCACTATTTGAGGAGCTTTAACGACAAAGACTATACAGTTGTCACACAGGACCAAAATTCAAATTCAGCGCCAGACTTCAAACTTGCGGCGCTGCTATAAAAAGGGGACGCCAAGACATACCCCTCCTCCTCCTCTATCTAATGATAATGAATATTGCTGCCCCAAACCGTGTGCACACGCAATTGCATACAGCACAATCGCAAGGCTCAGGCTGAGCAAAGTTCGTTCGAGTTTGGAAAACCTGAAAAAGTCGGGGAAAATAGGAATCTTCCAGCCAAAATCAGGAAAAGCTGAAAGATTGCATTTTGAGGTTGCAAACTAAGAAATTGAAGAAAAATTAATTTTTTACCCGAGGTACCTGGACAAATTATTTTCGGTGCCATGAGTGAGCCTTATTCATGTAAAAAGTTTAAACCGCGGTGTATACAAAAACTTGTTTTTTCCATTCTGGACCCGCCCTGGCTGGAGACCAGGTTTCGGATGCTGGCTCATGGTCTGTAAGCCCAGCGTTTGGGAACCAAGACATATGCGTGTATGGTTTCAAGCGGAGAGATCACAGTGGGACAGAAACATGCGCACAATCCAGTTTATACCATTTGCCGTGATCAAAGGGTCGCCCAAGTGCCATGCCCCCTATCTGGCTGACTCGACATGCTAGTCCCCCTGTAACGGAAATTCACTGACCTGACAGATTATCTGTCAGCAGATGATATCGAGCTGTGGCCAGGCCTGATGTCTTGTCAGTTCGCAGGCTCTAAAAAATTTGCAGGATCACTCATTTTTCACATAAATACATACTTATGTTCCCTATGATGTCCCTCGCATACGAATAGAGCAAACATTCTATGCTAAGCTACGAATTCCATCTGGTCCAGGTTTCACCAAATTGCGAGTCCACAAGTGTCGAGCTTGATCAAAATGCCATTGAAATTTTCGAGTGCTACAGGAACTATTAGCGATCTAGGCATATGAAGTTCTCAGAAAAAGCGGCCATAGACTTGTAAGTTGTGAAACAGCTTTACGAGGCTTCTGCTAAACGAGGCTCCTAGGACCTTATCGGTTCTGGGCCCGCTCTTATCCGTTCAGCCATATTTTCATGCAACTTCTGTCTTTCCATCATTTGGCAGGTCAATAGTGACCAGCATCTCATCGTCCCGAGAAAGAGATCTGTAGGCTTTGTAATGCCTTGGTTAATCCATGGGCTGAAGTGTTGCTATTTTAAACTGGCAGCTCACTGCTCGAAACGGGCAGGAATGGGCGTCGAGATATGAGCAGGATACTTCTCGGTTCACGATCTGTTTCCAAAGAAGTCTAAAAAGTGAGTTCGAAAATGTGGAACGATCAGACCATGTTGGCTGCTAGGTTGATTGGTTCTGGGATCTCTTGAGATCTGCAGGATAAAAGGTGCGAGTAAGGTTAGTTTTCCAGGTACGACTCACGCAGCTGAGAGTTTGTGCGCTCTGAAATCCTTGGCTCGCCGTATTATAGAACTAGGGCTGACCAGAGGATGGCTCAAGCCACAGGAACCAACCCACGCGCAGTCCATGGACACTTCTTGATATGTTATACTATCCTACATCAAGAGGGCCGTATAGAGGAGCCGCCGCACGTGTCGTCAAAGGGGTTCACCTGATTGTGAGCCCAAAATGCTCACAGAGCAAGTTCAGACCAGGAACTCAAGACCTATTCCTCTCTCGCTCTCGTGCCAGCCTTGACTTAGGAGAGAGGGACTGGTTCCCTGATTTAGTGCGCCAATAGGCCAGAGAGCACTGTACATGCGGAGTCCATTACAGCTCCCTCAGTGTGTTCCCATCTCCAGAGAGACCAGGGGAGACTTTCGCGTACAGCCACCATGCTAACCCGCTTATCCCGAGATCGTTTACAGTAGTCAAAGATCGCAGCATGTTCACATAGTGTTGCACCAGGGTCCCGACCCCGCCCCTAAAAAAATGCATCAGGGGCGGGAAAAACATCAGGAGCAGATTTTACTTTCCCACGTTCAGATCAACAAACCCGCTAAACATAGTATTACCTTAGTATCAGCATTTTGCTCAATGTCCTGAGATAGTTAGGTACTTATAACAAAAATAATTGGTCCTCCCTCTTTCTCTTCTCGTTTCTCCTAACCCACAATAGAAGTACGGTATGTGAAGGTGTCTGGTAAAAAAAACTTAGGGTAGACTTCATGAGGTTTCTAAAACATGTCTGTCAAGACATGAACAGATAGGCAGACTTTGACACTCGGAAGGCATTTTTTATCCCCCAACCCAGTCGGAGTCATCTACAAAACGCCATGCTCTCAAGAATAGTTATGCGTCATTTTTTCTGATACGGCTTACACTTGGCGAGAATGGTTTTTGAGTATTGATTATTTTTTAAATATGTGGGGGGTTGTCGGGTTGGGGTTGGGGTCGACTTTTTTCGGGTTGGAATTAGTCGAACATTGAACCTATTGTCGGACGTGGGATAATTGATTTGTTTTTCGGAACCCATGATATTCACCGTGGAGGTCAGAAAAAGTCCACCATGAAACCCCATGGGTCAGGGGCCATTTGACCTGACGAAGACACCAGAACTTTCTGCTGTTGCAGGTTACAGCAACATGCCACTGCTGACGGGAACTGATCACACCAGCGATCCGTCGGCCGCCCTGTTCGTGCACGTTGAAATACAATCGTTGATTGGAGAAAATGAATTGTGCAGCACTAATTGAGAGTTCGTCCATTGTCGGGTGTCTGCGGTTTCGATAGGACTCTCCTGTACTGATTTATCTCTCTCGCTAATAGCGACAGTATGCAAATGGTGAAGGACAATAGACTCCTGCTCATGTGCCGTGGGTGATCTTAGTTTCGGATTGTAGTTCTTTTTTATTTTCTATTTCGTATATTTTTGAATATTTGTCAATTTTGACTCGTGGCAGGGCTGCATGAGATATTTGCGCACTTTATGTCTTCTATGGAAGATGAGTTAATGGAGCGAAAATACTTACCGCTGAAACGTGTTTTTGCTTTTAAAAATGGCGTGGGATAATTTGGTGGATGACTACTTACGAAGTGAGCAGAGAGTGCAAAACGAAAGAGCAACTTCGAATACTGTAAACCTATTTAAGTTCGCGGGCGATTTATTTTCGCGGAAGGGCTGGACCGCGAAATTTAGTAGCCGCAAACCTTATGTAGAAAACATAGGAAACAATTTTCGTGAAATATGGCAGCTAAAAGAAAACCACCAAAGCCAAAATTTTCTTCAGTTCTTTCCTCCCTCGTCTCCAAGATTTTCTCTCTTTACTGTCATCTTTGTTTTCTCAGTCTTATGCTGAAAGAAAATTTTGTCTGTGTTAGACTGATTCAGGGAAGTCTCACAGCGCTGCAGCCACACAATATTTCATTCGTGCCATTTCTTCACTCCAGTGAGCTGCACAGTAAACGCCACTGTTGTCAGCCTCTGAACTGTCGTCTCCTCGAACGATGACTGAGCCAATATCTGTTGCCTCCTCTGGCAAGAATGATGCGATGGATCAGAGTGTACCTAGCGTGCTTACGCCCAGGGTCGACCGTACCGGCTTTTTTGACCGTACCCGTGCCGAGGGCCTGGTACGACCGTACCGTACCGTACCAGACGTGCCGTACCGTACCGTACCGTACTCAAAATTTTAACTGCATATGAATAAGAAACTTTCTTAGCTGGTTATGCTTTGATTTCAAAAGCGGATGGTTCAGCAAAAGTACTTCATTAGCTTGTTTGAATCTGGCGTCACACATCCGTATTAGACTAATTTGAACGTATTGAATCTAACTGCTGGCAGATTACATTTCACAAAAGGAAGCATTCGGGTATTTTCTGGCATAGGACTTCCATGGTTACCCCCGCATACATTCTTAGCCACCAAAACTGCGGTTTCTCAGCTTTCCAGCTCCTGATTTCCAGCGCTGGAAATCAGAGTGAGATGAGGGGCCGCCTCTCGAGATCTTTGTCTTACAGACCTTGCAAATTGCGTGTAATTCGTCGTTGTCGTCGATGTAGAAATAATCGTAAACTTTAGAAAGTTTAGAAGACATTTGCTGATAAGACCTAACTGGCTGTCCCAACAGACCAGCTACGATATTCAATTCACACCAGCAAGTCCTGCAGCTACGGTACAGTGCAACAATCTTCTTGATTTCACACTTTCTCGAATACCTACTCAAAAACAGCTGTTTTGAAGTAAGTTGCATGCACCTGCGAATCACTGAAGCGCGGAAAATTTAAAAATGACATAACCCTGGAGGTACGGCCGTACCGGCCTGTTTTCGCTGCCGTACCCGCACCGTACCGTACCACCCCCCGGTACGGCGGTACGGTACGGCCGGTACGGTGGTACGGTCGACCCTGGGCTTACGCCTATATATATATGCAGATATGCGGTTTTGAAACGCTCAACCGTGAATCGATTCGTGACGGCGGCTTGATTTTGTTTCAAGGCCCGGCAACTTGATCAGCTTACCAATTAGTAAATTCTTCACGCAAACCGTTTTTTAAGGCGCAATTGATACTTTCCAAAATTGAAGTAAGCCCTAATCTTATAACACCGCGAAATTAAATCTACGCGAAAATGCCTGAGAGGCCGAAACCGCGAAATATAATCGCCGCGAAATTAAATAGGTTTACAGTACGTATTTCCCGCTTTACAGTAAATAGTTGTCAGGTTTTCCTGGCTGTCTGCTAAAATGCGGGAGTGGCTTGCTTTACAATCCCCCGGCAAGGGGCATCACATCGAATATTTTTGATGGTCGGTAGTACCTATTTTATTTATTTCTGGGAAACTGTTATCATTGCTTTTCGAGTAACGCTAACCGTAGTGCCTTTATTTTCCTGCATTTTGTCATGAATAAGGTAAGTACAGTAGAACCGTTGATGGTTTCGCGCTCGCTTTCGCCAAGTTTTTAATTCTGAGTTCTGTGTGAGTGGCTGGCATTGATAGTCTGCTAAAATATGAATATGATTTTGGACAGAGTCGGGCGATGATAAGGATTTGGAGCCGCCGAGGTGTTTCCAAGCGATTTTCTTAGCGTTTCACGCAATTACCGTTTACAGCAGTTTGGTGGTGCGTGAGAGTAGGGGGCCTTCCATCCTATCGTAAGATCATAATAATCGAAAGGCCTCTTCGCCCCGTTTTGGCGGGACTATAAAGCCAGGGAAGGCTTTCTAGGGCACTTTTTCGCGTGCTACCGTACCCTCCTTTTTCACATCTGTCTTCGTGCGCGTCTTTGGTTCCCCTGATCCCCGTGCGTGATGGTATTTTGACTAGGAACTACTCGACGGCTGTGAATCGTCATTCGACCAGGGCGGGCCAGTTGTTTTGTATGCTACGCTCTGAAGAAACGAGAGAAGTTTAGACGGTCCTCGTGTATCATACAGTACCATGTTGTGTCTGAAAAAAAATGGTAAAAATCTAGTTGGGGCCACGTGACGACCGATAGCTTTGCTTGCACACGTTTAATGATGACTGTATTTCCCGAATAAAACGGTGCAGTTCACATGTGGTCTTGCAATAATTTTTCATGTCTCACTTTTTCAGGTTACTTTTTACTTGGCTGGTAGGATGGCATCGAAGATCGATTCAGATCACCCGCACCCTTTGGTCAATAACGCCTATTGTCTAAATCATATTTTCTCGTATCTCAATTTGGCCGACCGCAATTCAGTCGAGCTCGTATGCAAATTATGGCGAGATGTTGTCCATACGATGCCTTTACGACCGTCGATTCTGAACGTAACTTGCGAACGATCATCGCCAGCCCGATTTCTCGTTCAGTTTAGTGGGATTCGCCAGCACGTCCGATTCGTGCCATTCACTCCGGAAGGAATCGCATTTACGTTGGCTGATGATTACGACACTCAGGCTCGGTTATTGCCCAGTCCTACTCCGACCGACAACGAGATGAACGATGCTATTATCGAGCAGTCGGTCCGATTTTTTTTCTCGCGTTTATTCGCGAAATATGGCTATGCTTTTTCATCGATCAAGTTCGGGGGTGATTCAGCCCGTGTGCACGGATTGGAGGCCGCTTTGACCGAACCTGTCTTTCCCTCACTCGACTCAAGCTTGTTGCACAATTTGAGTGATCACTGTTTAGAAAATTTGACATCGATTTCGTTGAAAAGGTTATTTATCGAGGGAAATACGTGGTTGCACTTGGCCGATGTGCTTCAACAATTGTCAACGAATGGGAAGTTGGATACTTTGTGCCTGCACGGAATTTCGACCCATGAGCCAAACCCTGAAATTTTTGCGCCGTTGGCCGTAAGTTTCGTTATTTTCTCATCCTTCAATTATTTGTAAAATGTCGATTTTTTTCAGAGGAATATTCAGTTGGTGAATCGATTTAGTTGTTCCAATGTCCCGTACCTTTTCTATGGATCTATTGGGAAAGAAGCGTCGATATGGAAAGAGGGAGTTGGAAACTATGGCCGATGTCTTCGCGAAATGTTCATTCCAATTTACCAAGGTCATATGATCACGCAGGGTTTGCCGGACGAGAATTATTTGTCCGTTATTCAATCTGCTGAAATACTCGATTTGGAATTGCATATTAATTGTTACATTGACGTTGGTGTGGACGCTGCTGTGGCCGAAGTATTCCGTTTGGCGGGTAACAGGACGAGGTTGCTCGATTTACGTCTTTGGTGGCCCGAAAGGTATTTCTCATTCCGCGATGCTCCACCACCGATCGTTGATGTGTTCTCCGAATTCGGTTCGAGCATGGATTCGGTTCAAGAATTCCGACTATATGGTAGCGAAGCGTCGTTGAATAATGGTTCATTGGCGGCATTGGTCTCTCGTTTGGTGACGGCTCCGAATTTGCGTCGTTTATCGTTGGGAAAAGTTTGCGGTCGCAGAGTCAGGGATTACAGTCCGTTGGGGGACTTGGTTCGATTGGAATGGTTATATCTTTCGACTTGCCCTAAATTGGACGACAAACAATTCGTGGATATTGTTCATCGTTTGATCGATTTAAAACGCGTTTGGTTGATGGACGCGCCATTGATAACGGACGGTGCGATCATGTCGATCATTAGTCGGATCGAAGCTATCGAAATATGCAAATGCACGAGCTTTTCTCCGAAGAATTTTTTTAAGAATTTGCTCGATAATCGTCGCCAATTGTTCGAAGAAGCATCGGCCGGAAGGGAAGCTTTGTTGATGAACGATAATTTGGAATTCATCAAAATTCGTTGCTGCCAGAAAACCGATTTGAAATATTTGAAGTGGGCTTCGTGCATATTCGAAAAGTACGGCGTACGTGTGTTCATTAATTGGTTTCATCACGAAGCGATTATTATCGTGAAAAATTTCGAGAAGTGGCGCGACGTATCTAGTCTTCGTTTGCCGTGGTATAATTGCGAATTTTGCGACGCCGATTTATCGGATCGTTAAAAACCAGGCCAAAATTTCCATGACTGAAAGATAATGAAATTTCGAAGATGCCTTCACAAAACTGAGTATAATAAAGCTCTTTAATTGTTTGAATATATGGAAAACGATGTTACTCGTGAGCAGGTTTTGGTGCATGGCTCGTAACTTTGTTTCAATTAATTCCAAGTAGTATGCGGGGAAATTTGTTTAAAAATGCAATGCGTTCAGTTCGAAATAAAATCCTGATTTGATGGTTTATTTTTAAATTAATCAACCATTCTTACACTAAATATTAAATTGCAAGTAAATGCGCCAACGCAGAAAAGATTATTTATGTAGATTGAGCAAGAGCAGACCACTATCGGGGGCTGGATCCGTGATCAGTTTTTGGATGTCTTTGAACTTTGGATGAGCTGCATCGCGCAGCAATGCGAACATGGCGCACTCGCTGGTCGTCAAGTAAGCACCGGCCTTTTCCAACTGGCGGAACGCAAACATTCTGCAAAAGAGACTGGTAAGAGGAATCGAAGGAGAGGGTCACATTTGGGGGGGGGTGGATGATCCCGAGCATAGCATGTGCAGTGGTTCATTTAGTCATACGAGCAGTCGCAGGTTCGATTCCCAGCAATGGGTTTCGTTTTGTGAAACAACCCCAGCTGATGTTGCGTGCCAGGCCGCGGGGGCAGTGCCGTCGAGATGCCCAGAGGAACCTACCATATGGCCGTGATCTAGTGCTGTATTTGGCGAAAGGGCGGTCTTGTGTTCTGGTCCTCCCACCAATTTCTCCCAGCTTTTCGCCCCCGCCCAAACGCAAATGTGAATATGAAAGCAGCACCACGCACTGGCAAACATCGAGCACAGCCAGGCTGAAGTCTGTGAGGAACTGGGTTGGGGACCAAAGCACAAGAGTGCTGACCAAACCAGACGAAAACCTGAGCCACCCACGCCGTATTGGTTCAAAACTCCGCCCATTTGAACCTACGTTTTGTCACACGACCGTGTGGGGACCGGTCTCACGGCAGGTTCCCCTAGGCATATCGACGGCACCCGCAGCCTGACATGCAACATGCAACTTTCACAAAAGGACCTCCATCGCTGGGAATCGAACCTGGGCCTGTTTGTGTGACTAGACAAATTGCCACGCTCGTCCTAGTGCAGTATGTGAGTGAATAATGAGTATGCCTCGCACTGGTGCCCCCTGGCCACATAAGCATGGCTCGGCAAGCTGAGCTGTTTTAGCATTCGACTGGCCCATCAGAAGGACTCACCGATCCACTTGAGTCCTGGACGACACGGCATCGACGACCAAGTGCACATCGTATCCTCTTTCCAACAAATCCATAGTCGTCTGGAAAATGCACGCCTGTGTTTCGATACCGCACAGAAGAATAGACTTGGCCGCAGGCATGGACTGCTTCAAGTAATCCTGCACTTGATCACTCATCATCGAGAAACACGTCTTGGTGAACACCGGCACCTCGTGTTCTTTCAAACCCAACTCCGGCACTGTCGGACCCAATCCTACAAACAAAACGTCCGTGTAATGCGCATGCTAAATAGATAATAGCTAATTTTCCCGCCACTTCTTTAAATTCAATTTTTTTGTGAAAAATTGTAACTGGTACATCTAGAAAAGGCAATAAACCATCGCTAACGCACTTTCTAGCGAGAGGGGCGAGGCATGAAGAGGCACCCCATACAACTTATCAGGCCACTCACCTTTGGGATATTGTTCCGTAGCCACGACCGGGATGTTCAACAATCGAGCCGCCCGCAACATTCGATTCGAAACAGTCACGATTGGTCCAAAATATTGAACCATAGGACGGAACTTCTCTTGCATGTCGCAGAGAAGCAAGGCGGACGTCTTCGGATTCAAACGACTCACAATCCTGGCAGCCATGACTAAAGCCACACCAGTCTTGTCTGCCCTGGCACTACCACACAGAGAGAATGTCCTCCAACACGGTGTCATCAGTTCGGTCATGCCACCAATGCTATGGTTAGATTTTATTCACTTTTTAACACGATGTTCACCACTCAGCTAAAATGCTCACCTAATAGGCTGCATGTACACGCATAAGCTACACAGGCATCGTCAATCTGGGCCCATAAGTATAAAACATTGCGGGTCATAACTGAACAACCAATTCTTATTTACAAACATTAGGGCATCCATACATTTCGTTGGCTGGCATAGTACATAACACGCTAGTCTTCCCAGTCCAACATTGAACTATGTCCGCGGCAATCAGCCAGTCACACTCTCGAAATTTGCTCCCCTAAACAGACAACTAGTTGTCAACCAGAAAAACAATACCCTCTGCTCGCTTACCATCCTGGCCATACGACAGTTGACCATCGCCAGAATTCGGTCCCGATGTTGTCCTCCTCACGTGAGGTCCAGCGTAGTACTCGGCAGCCACGGCGGGTATCTTTCCGTGCATATACCGCAGTCCCGCCGAACTCACCGCCATTGCAGCCGCCGATGGTTTGTGACTGCCCGATCCTGATGACGGAACGACGGTGGCAGTCGGCTGCCCTGACGACACCTGCTTCGTCAAAGGCGGATAAGATCGTCTCTGATTCGGTGGTGAGGTCGACTGCGAGATAGAACGTGCCTCGGCTCCGCTAGCGTGACCAGAATCTGTGCTGTCGCACGATACAGCGTGAGATATATTGGTAGACGAGACCATCGACTGCTGGCTTGTTCCCGAATCGGTTGAGGTAACAGACCCTGAAACACACCAACAGTTACCCATCCATCTATCGGCTAGACCCAGGGTTAGTGAACCAGCACAAACACCACGAGTGCACGGCATGGACACTTGTCGGGTTAGTCCCGGCCGTTAGTAAACAAATAACTGAAACTGACCTTTCATACCTGAACTGTTCAATCGATTCGTCATTAATAGCGTTGTCACAGAACTGCTCTCATCATTCAAATCCACAGGCAGCACGTTAGTGGCAGGAATAGTCTCCGATTGTGACCGGAGCGGATGGCTCAGCCCGCCGACCACAGTGTGCAACGGCGAGCGTGGCGGCCGCCGAGACTGACAAGGAGACGTGCTAGTCGTAGGACTCGAATCACCCGCGGTGTGCACGGGTCTCAATGGAGGAGGATAAACTGGAGACCGCACGCGGGAATGATCAACCAAAGCTAGCATTTTCTGCACCGCCTGGGGCGACTCAGCACCTAGAAAATATGAAAATCAGTGGACCTTATCAAATCCATCCGTCTTGTAACTCACCAAACTTGGGCGCCACGACACGTTTGGCATTGTCCGACACGCCCGACAATGACGAAACACTGCTCGGCGACGGAGATGGCATGAGACGACGGCCGAAAGCCGCGTTGTTTGGCATCGACGACGATGATGAGCCGACCTGCGGCTCGCATTCGAGCGATAGTTTGTCCAACTCATTTTCGTTCTCAATCACGTCCAGATTACTCAAGTACGATTTTACTCGACGAACCATCAACGCCTACAAAAACACCAGTTAAAATCCTAGGGCTAAATTAGGACTTCGCCCTTTACCTGCTCATACAACTTTTTTCTCGACAAAGGTGGCCGATTTTGGTAATGCTTTCGCATCGTAGCTACTGAGGCGCCGCCTTCGAAAGTATTCATATGCAATAACGCATCATTCAGGCGACCAGCACCGCTTTGCTCGAACATTGACGAAAGTTCCTACAACCAGATTTCATTATTCAACAGCAGCGCCTCCAGAACTAAATGGACTTACGTAAGGAGCTGAAGCATATTTCGTAACTGCACGAACTTCTTTGGCGATCATTCGAAGCTTCTCAAAGTTTACTAATCCATCGCACCACGTCGGGTTGGCCTCGTGAATGAAATACAAATCCTAGAACACTGCCAGCTCAGTCCAAGCACTAAACCAGCCTACCAATTAACGTACCTTCTTTACAACAGGAAACAGAGGAATAATTGGTGGCTCCGACGCCAACTGCGCCAAATGCTGCCTGAAAAACGCACCCGTTATTACCAGGCTCGCGACCACCCATTCCCCCCTCTTACCTGTATTTGCTCATATTCCTCGACGGATCGAGCAGCAACTGCAGATCCTCAAACATTTTGATGTATTTCGATGGCACCTTGTCCCAAGAATTGTGCAACCGTCTCACTGCCGGTTTCTCAAGACCGGACATCAATGCGAACATGGAATTGAAATTCTTAAAGTCACGACAATGCCCTAAAAAGGCGCCTTGCAATAATTCGCACTTCACCCAATTATCCAACCGCTTACTCGCAACTTTGATAAATTTTTTGATAATCTTGGCCCTTCGAATGACGCTCTTCTCCTTGCAGATTTCCGTAGCCACCCACCACATTTCTCGATTTACGAACTCTTCGAACTGACCCAATTTCGGCCACCCGTATACCGACTTCAGATTAAACAAATTGTCTACAAATTCAGTCGCCTCGACGGCAGCGAAAACGGCGAAATCTTGTAAAGTCAACTGAGCAGCCAAAATATTTGCATTTAGCTGCAGCAGATTCGTTTGAGATTCTTTCAAAAGCTCTGGTGCTAGTTCGTCAGATACCAACGGTTCCGTACTTTTGTTGTTTTTCAGATAGTACCTACAAATATAAAGGCAATTACACATACATAACCCAGACCAACAATAAGACTAACTCACCTGCTATTCAGCAAAATACGCTCGGCCAAATTTTGCATCTGATCCGGCAATCGACGCTGCTTGATCATTCCATCTGGCGATACGCTGACTTCCGTCAGCGACCACTCCAGACTGGACGATTCTGTGCTGGACGCCATTCCGAATTCTTGTAAAGCCAACTGCACCACGTTTTGCGCAGTAGTTTCCTGAAAAAAACTTCTTTTTAATCCAGATCACAAACTCGAAATTGTAATCCATTCTTACCTTGTACACAGTCAAATATTTAAACGTCTGATCAGATCGATAAATTTTTAGAACGTGTTCAGGGCAAGCCGACCTCACTGGTTGATAATACTGAGAAATGCCTGGCCCCATCACGCCCAGATTTATGTTGGAAATATCAGGATTCGATCGACTATGTTTCATTCTCATGCGCGAATCTACTTCCGGTTCCGGATCGAAACTGATATCTACCACGTCGACGTGATCTTCGTCGGCTTGCAAGGACGAGGAACTAAAACATGTAAACCATATATTAGGTGCTCACATTCAGGTCGATTCCCCTTACGAAGCAAGATTTCAACTCTTCTATTCCCCCAGGCGCCCATCTACAATCTCTCACCTGCTCCCATGTTTTATTCTTTTGATTAATCGCCCCAATTTGCTCGTTTCCTTTTCCGCTTTTGGTGGTGCAGTCGGCTGATGATGAGCGCCATGAGAAATCGGTCCCATCGCTCTCGACATGCTCGACGCCATGGCCGAAGACGAATACGAGCTGGCGTGGTGTAATGGCGGTGACGCAGGCAACCGTCCGTTCTCGACGTGGTGCAATCGAACGCCGGCACTCGCCGTCATCGCTCTTTGTTGAAGGCGACTCGCGGGACCGCCTTGCGTTGCTACACAACCACCGAGAATACCACCACTGCCAGTTGATATCAGGCACGTTGACGTTTCTCCTCGATCAGCAGCCAACATTTCTTTGAATCCGAGTAAATTGGACTTGACCGTAATCGATAAATGTGTACTGCCACGCAAGATTTCCAATGCCTTCTGGTGAGCAATGTGCTGGAAATTGTGCCCATTCACTTCCAAAATCTAAAAAATAAACTTAATTAGCCTTTTTCAACATATTCTATTCGTTTACTCCTAACGTGCTTACCTGATCCCCTCGCTTCAGTCCAATCTTATCAGCGTTAGAGCCAGCTTCCACTTTCGACACGTACACTCCGTAGCTTTTCTCCTGACCGCCCAAGATGGAAAAATGCAATATTTCATCACGATTCGACCGGGTATACGTGACCGTACGCGATCGAGATTTCACACTACAGGCGATGTTCAGCAGTTGCTGATGATTGAACATAGCCTAAATCAATAACACATAAAATACTTGGACACAAATTCCTCCATCGCTCCCTTACATCACGCTCCAATGACTGCTCGAACTGTTCCAAAAGTTTCATCATGGCGGGATCAGTTTCAAAGTCGTTGAAATGATTGTTCACCCAGAGCAGAACTAGTCGAGCAACCTTTAACAAAACACCACACTGAACATCGTATATTTAACACTCGACATTAGCTCACATACCTTTTCCCTCAACGACGTCTCTGCAAACCATAACATAAATTTCTCGAATATTTCCGTGGGATTCTTGACGAACGTTCTGTACATCAACAAGAAATCCTCCACATAATACGGGTCGACAGAATTGTCCCGTTCCTCGATCAACGCTTGTACAAGCTTATCTGGTTTACCCTTAATCAAGACGTAACCTTCCCGACTTTCCAACGTCCTAAAACCATGTAAATCGCAGGTCAGTCACAGATATCCCACTCGATCATGGCGCACTGACTCACCGCCGCTCCGTCTCGCTCACAATTTCACCAGCTGAATCTGTATGTTTTCTAAAGTTGTCAGACATCTTTGACAGAATGCTGACATAATCCGGTTGAGCAACCAACACGAACTGGCAGTCGTCGACCAATGTTCGCATGTTGCCCAGGTGTAACTGAGGTTCAGGTCGTGGTTCCACACCAAAACTATCGCCCAAATGATATTCCACCCTGCTTCCGTCCGGCATGGTCACAACCACTTCTCCATTCACGATTACCGACCTGTAACCCGAATAGGTCATTCAAGCTGGGGCTAACCTGACAAAACAAAAGGGTCTCACCAGGAATCCAACTGCTCCCCGTCCTTCATGACAATCGTGCCCGCTTTTTCGACCACGGCGAACACCATTTTCCAACACAGTTCCCTTTTGACGCTGACTGGCAAATTGGCGAACGCTGGCATGTGTTGCATAAAGTCGAGAAGCACATGAATATCGTCCTCGGTCCTCTCGCTCGGCTCCTTCTCCAGACACTCTCTAACATTGTCCCGTAGCTCCATGAAGGAATCGCCGCTAGGACACGACTCATCGTCCTCGTCCTCGTCGCTGTCCACATTTCCTTCTGGAAGGCCTAAATACACAGAAACAGCAGCAATTACCGAGCTATCCACGTCGCAATTAGTTACCGACATAACATAGACAGGATGCGCGGAAAGAACCGATTTCCGAAGACACCAGTATCCCCGACATACCTGCGAGATCATCATCTCCATCCGCCGTCGACGTCGATGGCAAATGTTCGCTTCCTGAATAAGCGCTACTGCTAGCCGAACTCCTGGCTGAATTGGATCGATGAGGCAAGGGAGGGTGCGAAACGACCGGACCTCCTACGTAACTCCCAGTGTAATAGCCGCGTTGCGGATGATTTCCACCAAATTCGCCGTGCATTTGACGAGACGAATGAAAGTTTGATAAATACTCACTCCTTTGAATGACAGTCTCGACTTCTCGTAACTTCTCCATCGTCGAAAGCGCGGACGAATAATCGTCCTTTTGCAATTTCATTCTAGCCGACACGGCCCCCGTCGAAGTGGCCACTTCGCCGAAGGATAAGTTGTGAGCTTTGCCATATTGACGAGCTTGCTTATGATGACCCCCATTTTGACGCAGCTGACGCAATGCGGGTTGAACACCGTTACTCTCAGGAACTTTTGGCGGTAACGATGCCGAGGCCGAAGACGACGCCTTACTCGACATAAATACGTGATCCAAATTCATCGACGTTATCGTTTTGCGAGGTCTTTGCTCGGAAGATACTGGCACGTCCGGGTAGTCGATCTAAAGGAACACTTCTTGTAAACGACATCAATAAAACTCAACCCCGAGATCTTGAAAACAGAATCCATAGGCGTGTCGCAACAGGGACAAGAGTACAGTCATTTCGAACAGGAAGTGCATCCTCGCGAGGATGCTTTTTAACCCGACAACCCTCGACCATCTGGCATCAAGCCCTTCTAAACCAATCTCGACTAACACCTCGGCCTTTATCCACTTTTCAATTTAGCACGCAACACGTGCCACGCACCCGCCCAACCAAATAGCATGGATTTGGGTAGAAATTATCAATACTCAACCCCTCTCACTCGGCTCGCAACAGACGTCTGCGCACCCCTGCTCGGCCTTCATGCATTACGCGGCTCTTCCCAATCGACAAGTAACCGCGATTACGCAAACTGCCCTACAAATACATCCTATACCCCCAAATACATCATTGCAAAACACTCCCGACTGTTGCTTCTTGAGTCCAACTCCCTCCTAACGATCGCCCATGGCCGCGCCCCCACCGAAACTCACTCGCCTCCGTGACCGAAACGAGCCCCGCATCTCGGCCACGTAGCCTAGGATAGTAGCCGAACGAAAGTAAACACGACGCGAAAACTTTCAATCCTCCGACATCCTAAGAAAACTCGCTTCGGCCAGAGTTTAGACGAAAAGGCCCCGACGACCATCAGTTGGGAATTGGCTAAATGCGACACACGACACGTTTTCACTTCGCCCCCTTTCCCTTACTATGCCCCAACTAACAACGACCTTCAAGACTCCGCGTGTGAAAGTTTAAGAGCCAACCGCCTTACACTAAACATTTTTGGCAAATTTCAAACGCCTAGAATTCGCGCTCTTATCTAACCTTCCTTTTTACAAATACGAACATACCCAACCCGAGTTTCCCATCCCACAAAAATAGCCCTCATCTTTCCCGACCCGTCTACATCTCGGAAACAAAAAACACAAACACTTACCACTATCATCTCCGACGTCTCCAGCACCAGACAATCATGCGCTCGACGATTACTGTTGCCAGTCCTTTTCCCAAAACTGAAACAAACAGTCATGCGTAAACTATTTTTTGCCACAAACATCGCTCACCTATAACCCCGCTACTAAAATCCCATAAACACCGATCTAATCCCGCATACTTTCATCGATTTCTGCACTCAAACCAAACTCATTACAAATCCTAAACCCCGCAGAAAGCCACCATTTTACGCGATGCCTCGTACCATTCACCCGCAGATTTACTAAACTTCTCGAATGAGCCTCTTCCTCTAACACTGTATGAACATCAGGCCGAACGGCGCCTAGGAACTAGCAACGAGCAATTACAACGACGCCCCGCGGATTAATCGAATAGAAAATTTCCTGCTGTTGTTGTTACGCCTTGGTACCCATTCATTTATCAAATAGCCCAAACATAAACCATTGCATCTGAGAATACCAGTTTACAACCTCATAAACTAGCCAAACGCGCCACCGAATTGCGAAACCATTCCCTCAAATCCCTTCCCAATGAATGAAAACACACCACACTAATCTCCCATCCATCAAACCGCTCGAGCTTATTCGTACTACATCGCGATTCGCATGCTTTCAATCAACGCCGACATCCAGAATACGTTGAACATGTTTTACAAGAAAACACCACCCCATCAAGTACTCCAATTATCCAGTCGACTCATCCATAATTGGCGAAACGAAAAAGCCACAATATTTCTTTTAGAAAAACATTTCACCACTCTACTAATCATGCATGACACGTCGAAAATACAGCCACTCAACTAAGAACTCATTTCGCTTTCCTCGCACCTGTTCCAAATTATCGTTCCCCAAAACTACTCCTAGCAAAACAAGCACGCGGCCAAAACTGCCGACAAGAGCAAAACTAAAAACTCGTTCTGTTCACCCAAGACGTCTCCAATGTCTGCCCCCCCTTCGCAATAACAATACGACAACACACTTTTACCATTGCATCCAAAAAGAAAACCTAAGACGACGCACCCGTTTCACAAATACGAGCACGTTCGTTGCCGTCTTCTCGCACGGCGACTCTACTTTTGCACTGCGAAAGGCCCAAGGAGGGAGAAGAAATCCAGTCTACGTCTGTCTCCACTGCACTCCGTACAGACACAGCCGAAGATGGGCATCGACGGTAGTGGGCCATCGCATAGCCCCCGGCCCTAGGCGACGACCAAGATGGACGAGCACAACACGCATTCTCCTCGCACAAACCTTCACTACCGTTGCGGTCTCTTCTAAGACGGGCACCACATTTGACCAATGCGAGTCTTATCCAACATCAAACCCACGACCACTAGGCGCCATCCAGCGAGCCGACCTCGTTTTTTCCTCCTTCGCCCACAAATCACCACGTTTACTCGAGCGAAAACGTAACCAACTGGCGAAAATATACCATCCACGTACATCATACCTATGCACCTCATCAACGAATTTCCGCGCCCAAATCCAATAAGGCGCAATGAACTAAATCGAAGAACCCCTAATACAAACACCTCATAAAATTCTAGGGTGGTCCCGTCTGAAATATACACTTTCCCCACACACACTCAAACACACGCCCTCGTCGCATGGTTGACCAAACAGGTTATTTCCGCACCCACGACCAATAATAACCACTCAAACGGACGAGATCATAAATTGAGCAAGACCACATTGAGAAAATACAACTTCTTCCCAACTTTCACTTTCCCCTTCAATGAGAACATTCTTTCTCTCCAAGATCACTCCCTCAAACAAAGCTTATTCCAAATTCTTTTTTCCGAATTCGATCAAGCATAGCGTGCAGGCCTCTCGTCCTATTGTGTCTTCACGAGAAAGACGCTGTTTTCACGCTTTCGGTACATACTGTACGTCAAGGCGAACACACGCTCGGACAAGAAACGATCCGACAAGGAACTAGTCTCAACAAAGAACACTGATCCGTAGGCCTGATAAGCAAACACCACCTTGAACTATCCAGTCCTTACGTAAACCTATCCCGCCCTTTTTACGATTATCGTTGCCAATTGAGTAACAGTCATTTTGTAATGCCCCCATCAAGACGACCCCCAAAAAGGAGACAAATTATTCGGAGAATCGCTCAAAATACGCTTCCTCCTTCTCAGACTATCAGGCACCAGATAATCTGCTCACCTGTCCCTCGGTAGATACATGTGCCCATCAATGAATACGGATCCGCTTAGCAAAATGTACCAGCACGTGCTCGCTTGACCTTTTCTGAAAAGGAAACAAAATTTTAAAAAAATACTAGCATCAAAAGAGAAAAACCCACAAGTTCAGCAACACCCAACATAAACTACAGACCGACCGACCCAACGGCCATACAGTATGACAAAAATCCTAGCAGAAAATTAACGCACGCACCCACCTTTTCCAGTTCAGACTTATACCACACTGGCGTTACTCAATTCGATTATAACCAACCAAGGCCTTCTCCCGAAAGGGCCAAATCGATGCGGCAAAAATCAAATTTTCCTCGCATAAGGCAGGACTTTTTTAACTCCACATTTCCAATGCCAACGTTCCTAACATAGGACTGGTATATGCACACCTGACACCAAAGTCAAGTAGGCAAGATCGAGCACCGCAAAAACTCAGCGATTTCCATTTTAGCTCTACTCACTGACAGCACGCTAATGAAAGCAATAACTTATACACTTCGTTTTCAGTCGGCCTTTCCAAGTCGGGCCCAGACAGACATCCGTCCTGCACACCAGCCCGATCGGTCATTGTGTAACAACAATCCCATGATTTCCCCCGATAATCTATTCTCAAAGACACAACGTAAAATGGATCCCATCTATATACCCGAATAAGATAGATAAAAAAAGTCCAACGCACCTGTACAAGACCTCGTGGGCGTTATATCGTTCGTATCTCGCTCCGCGGCACACGGCTCGTAACGGCTGATCTCCAAGCTTGGAAAAGGTGTCCAGCTGACGAATAAATGAATAAATCACGTGCACATCCTATAAACGAAAATCAAACAATGAAACGCATCAGATAGACGAGACCAAAACGTCTGACTCCTTCCCCATGCTCCACTAAAGCGCAGACGGGCGGATCTATTAGTTTACCCAGCCCCCCCCCAACAACAACTAATGTACACCTAGGTGCACCTTATTCTTGCCAAAAAAAATCAAGCCGCACGCGCGCACTAGAACCAAGAAGAAACCAATCATTCGGCCAGCCGATTCGTGCTCATGAATCACATCAAGCGCGAAGACCTTCCACCAAGGGTCCACCACTCCCAACACTGCCAGACTTGTAGGCATAGACTACGAACTATAACTCAAAGAAATCACCTCGTACACACTATTGCTTCATTCTTCCGACCAAGTCTACCTACTTATCGATTGCCCTATTTTTCTATGCATTATAATTTCTGAACCCGCCGCCTGTTGCCCACCACATACTACTACGACCAATAGTAGAACATATTCAACACGACAGGCAGGCAGGCGAAAAGGCGAACGAAACACTCTTCCAGATTCTACCTACATCCTAGCCAAGACAAAACTACTTGACAGATTTCGTCCCTATTCTAAATTACGTCAAATATTCGTTCCGAAAACGGCGTAGAGGCCTAATCGACCTACGCCTATCAACTAGGCCTATTTGTTCAGACGACACTGCCAGCCAACACCCGACATCGGCTAATCATGTCATCTGCCAACTGACGTCCAGGACAAAATAAACCATATATCGTCATTCATTAAGCTTAAGCAATGTGCTAACAGTGAACGAAACTCGAATAATTCAAACGACACGTCAACCATAACATTTCCTTCTACCCCCTCCCACTCCAGCATCAAAGCCTGAAAAAAACGCCCACCATAAGTTGTTGGTGCCTGATTATCACCTGCGTGCTTACTATCAACTCTGCCCCCCCCCCAAATCCAGATCGATCCGCGGATCGATTAGATCGATACGTCAGTAACCCTGATCAAAAACCTCATTCAACACCCTCGACTTTTATGTAATCTGGCAAAACAGGTCTTCGAACAGAAAATAATCAAAACCTTTTTTAAAAAACCTGACTTACTTCCGAACTTCGTTCCGCAGGCGGTTTGGCCAACCGTTGAATGAAATCCCTATCCCCATAACCACTAACCGCTCCACCGCCGGCGAACATGTCGCAAAATCAGTCGCTCAATCAAGCCAGGGCCCGGCCAATGATGTAAGATTGTTCAATATATTCCAACAACAATACGGTCCGAAAACAGCCTTCCTTCCGCACAACTCGATAAGAGCCTCGCTAGCCCCGAGAATTGCTTCAATTGTTTATCTCTAAAAAGGAAAAACCTTTTTGTATCGTTCATATTTTTACTACGAGTCATGAATAAATAAATTTAACGCCTCCTCGCCTTTCTATAAGTTAAAATCTACAAGAATCGATTAGGAATCCTGAAATGGTGCACTTCCGATCCTTCAAACCATAAAAGGCAGCACGCTCGAATGAACGCATTTATTCTTTTAAAAGAACCCGCCTGATTCCAGAAAAAGAACTCGAGACTCGCTTGCCATTTAATAGAAACGTACCCAACAGAAGGGGCCTCGGTGAAGAGGTCACGACCAAGATTCCCAGATCCTACCCTAGGCCGCAGTAACACACCACAAAATCTTTGTGAAACTTTAAAAATTATATTTACACAATAAGCAAATGCAGCAGCTGAGACCGCACTAATCACGAACTAGATCAATAATCGTATTAATGATAAGATATGATCGAATTATAAAGTGAATAAAAGACGGAAAACTAGCTCAAGGTCGAACTTATAGGGTTACGATCCGCACGGTCGAACTGCTCCTCGCGAAATGTAGGTGCACTACTGTCCTATTAAACAAACCGACAAAATAAAAAAACTAAACGGATTTCTCGACCCGAACGGCGAATGTCAATAAACGCGACGCCTTTGAATGGTACGACCAGGTTGCACACACAACGAGAAAATGGTAAATACTGAACTGGTAAAGAGACGCGTTACGTGTAAGGGGCACCTCGATCAATCTTTATCCTATCATAACGAAGGGCATGCGAATAGAAAAGGTTTCGCCGTCATCTGCGTCAAAACGCGGCATCTCTATTACGCAAATGAATATTTTCGCCTGAACGAATTCGAAGGAGCGAACCGCCAAAATTAGCCACTCGTGCCCCAGAGGTGACACTAAATGTCGCATCATTTCTAATATTGCTCATTTTCTAAAAGAGGGCTCCTGACCTCCCACGACCGTGGCTGGTGGAGATTCCATCGATAAGCTCATTACATTTCTCCATATTGGGGAAAAAAGAAAAATTAGCAGCGATAGACGCACATTCCCCCAGTCTCACCCGTGGTGACAAACTGTGCCGCTTAAAAAATTTCCATCCCTCCTCACACCGGCGAGACGCCATCCCAGCCCAAATCATACTCGTTTTATTCGCACGCTAAGCTTTACGGCGACGAGTAGGCGGCATTACACACAACTGAAAAATGCCAAGTCTCAACAGTGATGAGTGAAATTGAATACAGTCCTCGTAAATGTCGACCAAGGCAGCGCTTAAAGTAAATTATTGCTAACATCAGCGATTTAATGCCTGTAATAGACGCACACAGGAGGGAGTCTTTCCACGCCAAATGAGGACAGCAATTGAAGTCTTCATATTCGAACTAAAATTAGCTCAAACTGTAAACGAGTCGACCTACTTATTACTACGCCTATCTGAAGCATACCTGCTCCGCGCTGGCTGCTTCAGCTTCTCCAACTACGCCCACAAAAGAAAACAAAGAGCTTCAACAAAAATAACGAACGAACGAACACACCCCCTCGGCCTTACAAACAATTCTTCGGCCTACCTGTCACCCGTTGTTGTTTACTGTGATGACATGGCTGGTTAGCATCTCCGAAATTCCAACAACTTGATGAATCCTTTCCGCTCTAACACCGATTCAAAATCCGGTTTCCCCGTCGGAAGTTTAGCGAAGTCCGCGGGCGCTAAACCAAACTGGGATAAATAAATAAAGGAGTCCCGCAGTCGGGCACAGCCGGATGTAGCACTAGCGCTGTTTTGATATAAGCGGTCAGCCGCAGAGTGCGCGCGAATTCAAACACACACAAGATTGCACCACCGCACCGACTACAAGTACCACCAACACCCAAGCAGCACAATGTCGTTGCAGTTGAACATATGTGCAGGTAGATGTGGTACAAGAAACCAAGAAATGCAAAAGCAAAAGCAAATTATGCGCTGCAAAATCGATACATTGCGTAATCAGATATCATCAGACCATGGTCCAAATCCTCAATAATTCAACTTCAACGCTCTTCACTGAGCAACACTAAACGTCGGATCGTCGTCTAAATCCCTTTCACCAAATTGCTTCTTGTTCGGGCAACCCAAATAGGGGCATCGAGCGGCGCCTCCATTCCGTCGGATGTCACGAATGTATCGCAGAACAGCTTCTTTTTCGAAAACGTGGCCACAATGACGATTACGATAAGCAGTGACGATCGGTTTCAAAGTTATTGGACATTTGCGACTTACTTGAGAATTAACTTCGTCCACAACTAACGAAATATTGGCATCGAGAATTTGCTCACTTGCAATAGGCCCCTGAGGACTCAAGACGGTTTTCAATCTTACTTCCATCTCACCCGGCTCCGATTCCGTCCCGTTTCGACGTCCTCGTATCTCGCTAAGCTTGGCTTTATAACATTCTTTCAAACCGATTTCTTCCCCTTGCACGCCTTGATCTTTGGCCGCTTTCAACGCCTCGGTCATATCTTGCAATGCCGATTTCTGTTTCGACAATAGTCCCGATATTTTCAACAAAGCCGCTTCGTGCTCAGGTCTCATGACCGATTCTCGTTGCGCTTCTTGGGCCGTTTTGATTACGCTACTATGGACTCGATCGATCAAAGTTCCCATATTGATCATATCTTGAACAGCCGTATTGACGTTGTTCAACGACGAGTGGTCCATGATTCCAAGCAGAGCTCGATGGGTTTGATTACTTCTGCGATACAGAAATAGTCAACAATCAAAATAAGACAGACGCTACTCAAAATAGACGAAATGTTCTAACCAATAGCAGCCACAAACGACAAGCGCAGCAACAATGGCGGGAAGATATATTCCCGCTGTTAGCAGACATGTATCAGTTATGAAATAGGTTGGCGGGAATTCAAATATATTTTATTTGTGCTTCTTATTACATAGTGGTATCCTTCTTTCCGGATTAATTGCCTTCTTATTACTCGTGGTTTTCCTAATGGCTCTCATATTTAACCCACCGATACCCAGCGAATGGGTCCCAATATACAGATTTCAGCAAAGAGGCAGTTGGTACAGGTTCGATCATCAGCGATGAAGGTCTTTTTGAAAACCTCGCTGAGCTTGCACGCCACCATGCACTTCTGCAGAGGCAGCTTCACGTGGATAGGTGGAAGCCAAATGGGTCAATCTGCTGCTAGCACTGGGCCAAAACCACCCCCCGGCCTTGAAACAGCCTCTTATGGTGCTCTGATCGTCAGGTATGCAGGTGCAGCTGCCACTGGCTGGTCCCACCCGACTGGCCAACTACAGGCAAAGTGGGCTCTGTCTGCTTAGGATTGACGCAGTCCGAAAACTTTCCTTGTTTAACGAGAACCAACAAAGGGAAGCAGTTTCGGCCTCTTAGATGTCCTCTTTGCGTGGTTCATTACCGCTCTGTTCTCTCACCCAGAAAAATACATGTCGTCTCGGACGAGTGAGCACTGCCTTTGGTCGAAACTCCTCGTCCCTGTATTCTGGCAGAATGACCAGTAGCAGAACATTCCTCAGCCAGCCTAGCCCGCATTTGCACGCCTTGTTGTTCATCATTATCGTCAAGGCTGGCGCCCTCTTTTCACATTGTCCATTTGTGTGTTGGGTACAGTCGGGTAGCACATAGTTACTTGTCCGCCCCCCTAATGCGAATAAAGAAAGGAAAATAAGAGGAGTGCAGTGGAGGCAACGAATAACGTAAGATTGGTTATACCCTACTATATAAGGTATGCTGTGCACGTACGCTGAGGTATGCACGCAAGGGACACCAGCCAACATTCTCTTCATTTACTCCACGTCGAAAACCTGTTACCGAAAAGGGCGAAGGAAGAAAGTCGAGTTTGGATTGGGCGAGCGACCTTTTCTAGTGTCTCACACTAATATCTCGCTGTGTTTCTTCCAAAAACGTGTCCGTGTAGACTCGCTTGATTTAATACTATATTGACTCGTTTGAGCGTCTAAAATCGTCGTCTTCTAGGCCAGACCGACGAATTAATTTCAACCGAAGCAGTCGGTAACCCCGAAAATTTTCTGTTTCGACCACCTTGTCTCTCCATCATGAGCACATAATTCATGCAAACCATTATCGCCCTATCAGCTCATGCCTGCGGCTCACAGTCAGAAAGAGGCCAGTCGACACTCACCCTCTCTTGCCACCATTATTTCCTCACCGACTCAAGTTTTGGGCCCGTTGGCGACTGGCGCTTGGTCAGAGCACGGACTGGTCGACACTGCGCCCACCAACTGGTCTACGCAGCACGCCAGCATGGGCTCGTCCGACGAGGGGATAAGCAGTTACGACGGTGCATCGAGCCGGATATTATCATCGTATCAGCTGAGAGACGACGCGGGCCGCGACAGTACTGCGCCACCGCAGAGACTCTTCTCGCAAGATGACAACCTGACGGGTACTGCAGCGATGGAAGGACGAATCGAAGAACGGGTGCAAGTCGATCGACGAAAATTGGAGCAGATGATTGTTGGTAAGGTCTTACCGCGTGGGACCATGCCCCTGATACTGAAAGCACTGTCAGCCCAAGACAACAGTGCCGATTTCCCAGTCAGGCATTGCTCTCTGCCCTGCCCTCCATCACCCATTCAATGTTTGGCTACTGTGACCAGCACGCCTGGCGGTCGGGAGTAATCGATACGCCCCCCCCCGGCGGGGGCCTCCACCCCCTCTGTTTTGTTTCTGGGCGGACCCCCCCCCCCCCTTTTTTCCTCTCCCCCCCCCCCCCCCCCCCCGGGGCCCTACCGATCAGCTGGTGCGAAAAAAGTGCTGCAAACACTTCAGCAACACACCCTGATTTAGGCATCACCTGCTGGCGCACCTTGTTTTTTCTAAACCTTCTTACGCAGTCTCCTCAAAGCACCTCCGTTCGGCCTTTTTGTGTGGGCTGATGATTAATCGTAGGAGTTGACGTCGTGGACGGGAGTCCCAGTGCTCGTTCCACTCTCGAGTATATTGTGCACGCTATCATTCTCTCGCTACTCGCCCAATGAAAACAGTACGAAAACTGGTGTCACCCTCCACCCGTGTCCTGTCCTACCTCCACTTTGAAGGTAGGGCAGCGCAAGAAGAACGTGTAAAACGGTAATGGGACTACAGGAATAGTAATTGCCTCATGTCGTGCCTCAAAGATGGATGGCACATTTTGTAATATTTGTCTCAATGCTCATTTTCAAGGACTCGAGTCCAGTCTCCTCTTACTCATTTCTTGATTATCCACCCAAGGACAAAGGAACAAATCTTTCCGATCTCCGTTCTCGGACTGAGTCATCCAAGTTTAGTGCCGTGACACCATGCAAAGTCGTTGGGGCAAGATTGATCACCTGTGTTTCGCTCTTTTGAGTGTTCTAACTATAAGAGGACACCTTTTGAGACTATGGGACTACAGGTAGCAGGATCCCGTGCTCAAGCTGTATGCAGCTCGTACTTGGTCACAGCCCTTCTGACCAGTCAGCAATGGCGCGGGCATCAGCCATCAGCACTCACCTCGCCTCTTTCAGCAGGTCAACCCGACCGCAACCAATCCGACATTGCTTCGAGTGCAGCCGATACGTTTTTCACGAACGTGATGCGGAACACGAACACAGTCATCACATGGCCGACCAAGCTAAAAGTGGGCGCAAAGACCAAGAAAGGTACCTCGCATCGACAATCGCTTCGCTTGCTTCAAAACTATCTTATTTCAGACCCGTTCGTGAAAATTGTTGGGAAGCCAGAAAATGTGGAACGCGCCAAGAAAATGATTTTATCTACATTAGAGACTAGAGTAAGAATTTTTGAATCTGAGGATCACTCGAGCGACCGATTTATACACCGTAACCGTCACTGTGACACTGAAAATAGGGCCCGTGCAGAGCCATGCATGTGATCGGACTTCCTTCCAATACCCTCTACATCCTCGTTCCCCTTTTAGCATAATCGTGTTACGATTAAAATCGACGTCGCCTTTACCGATCACAGCCACATTATCGGAAAGCAAGGGCGCAATACTCAACTGGCTATGAAACAGACGGCCTGTCATATCCATTTCCCAGACTCAAATCGCAATCCAGATTTGGAAAAGAGCAACATGGTACCCCCCCCCCCCCCCTTTGTCACTCTTCTGAGCCCACCCCCTCACATCCAACTTTCAGGTCTCTATTGCTGGACCTATGCAAACGGTCGACCAAGCCAGGCGCATTCTTCGAGTAAGCACTTCTAATGCGCTTGTTGTTCAGGCCATTCGGTCAGCGTAAAACTATTTCAGGAATTAGCCCCCTTAGTTATCAATCTGGAGATCAAGAATTTTTACGAGGACCCTTCGGCACTAGCCGATGACCCGCTCGTGCGCGAACTCGGATCCAATGCGACTGGCCTGTCCATCCTGGTTCGCTCTAATCGTTCCAACGGATTCCCCATTTTCGTGATCCGTGGTTCAGTATTTCAAGCTCCTAGAATTCGCTCGGCTGCGTTGAGCCTGCAGCAGCGTTTCATGAACACGGTACGGATATGAGACCTGTGTCCATTATCAACCATAGGCGGGTTATGACGGCTGCTTCCGTTGCAGACACAAGCTGTTTGCTCTACCACCATGGAAATCCTCCAGCAGCAGCATCCTTTTGTGCTTGGTCCTCAAAACAACAACATACAGCTAATTATGCAACGAACTGGCGCCAGCATACATTGCCCGGGCGGTGACACTGCCAATTCTGGCTCGACCACCTTCCTTGTCCAAGGCACCATTGATGCTGTTCTAAATGCCCGAAAGCACTTGGTCGGATGTCTTCCAATGTCCTTCGTCTTCGAGTCACCCAACGAAGGCCTCGCCTCGGCTGGCTTGGTATCTGAGTTAGAGAAACAGTATGGACTATCGATCAGTTTGCGACTGAAACGTAACGGTGATAGCAGGGTAGGCTCGGCCTCTTCTCTGATCTTTTGGTCAAATACAAGCCACGTACATTTCAGAACATCGTAGTGAAAGGACCAGAGCGGCAAGCCACGGCCATGTACGAATTGCGTCGTCATTTCACCAATGCCGATGCCGACGAACCACGTGTTGTGGCTATTGATTTCGAATTCATGCGCGACTTCGACAGCAACAGTAAGCACCTGATACTCATAGCAGGGTCGCACTGTCGTAGGGTCTATTCTAGCCTTGCCATCAATACCATCCAAGGAGCACATGGCGAGTACGGCGGCTGCCCTGTCACTGATGCAACAGGCCGTGTGCGTCAACCCGAGCATGATCAGTCCGCCCAGCGTCCATAGTCCGCCCGTCTTCGGATTTTCGCCGTTCTATTCAAGTAAGTTTGGAGTGACAGGTGGCACCCTGTGGCATCCGCATTATGCCAGGGTGTGCTCCCGACGCACCTTACGCTGACGTGAGCTGTTGTAACCAGTATCCCTGGCAGTTGGGAGTAATCGATACGCTCCCCTGGCTGGCGTCAACCTCTTCGGTTGATGTTTCGACTGGTTTGGACTGGTATCCCTCAATCTGAGTTCTTTGCGTGGAGATTTCAGTCTCGACTATCTCCCGCCGCCTGGGTGCGCTGGTTACACTGTTCACAAACGCTGCCATCCTCGGGCATTACAACTGCCAGAATTCCTAAGTATAGCTCGATGCGATACGTCCAATAAGCGTACGATACGACGTTTTAGGCACTTGTTACGTAGCCATTTGACTCAAAAGTGCCGCGTCGCATCTAAATATGCTTTGGGCTTCAGAGTTCTCGGCGAACATGATTTCTTACCGTTTCAGCCCCCTCTCCATTCTCACCTCTGTCTAACGCGCCCATTTCGTCTCCGCCAATCGCCGACGCCGTTGCGCCTAATCTTCATTTTAACACTCGCTATTCCCCGAAACACGACTCCCTCCAAACCTATAACATTTCCGCTTCCATTCCGTCCAATATCTTCTACACAGACTCGAAAAATGGCAGCTCCCGTTCTTCGCCCACTGACACCGAAACTCCTTTGCTCAGTTGCAGCTCGTCGACTCTGTCCGGTGGCACACTTGGCCACACGCCGAGTGCCGGCAGTATCCTCAGTTCCAACGACCCGGTACCCGGAGAAGCTCCTTTGGCCAGCGGCTTACTTGAAGCGGCGAAGAAGATACAGGAGAACTGCAAGTGAGTGGATGAATTAAGGAATGGCATGGAGTACCAAAACTGTGGGTAAGCCTGCTTGGCCCCTGGAGAGAGTCAGATGTTCCCACTGACCTCATGGACCATTGCCTCCCTTATCGGCAATATAGCCTCACACTGTAGGCCCCTCTCCACAAACCATACCCTGATATCAAGTTGCTCCCTCGTGTGCCTTGGCCAACGACCAAACGGCCCCACCGTTTCAGCAATTGGAAAGCACCCGGTGCCGAACGCAGCAGCTCCAATGTGGATTACGATCAACAAAAGCTGATGGCTTCGAAAGGTACGCCCTCACTGACTTCACCACTTTCCATCACACCCATTTCTTTCCAGCGATGCAAGAAAAGCCACTGGGTTTGCGAGTCCCCAATCAACAATGGTCAGGCCTTGGATTCAGTCGGTCCATGCCCGCTCCAGTCTTGAGGCAGTTGAAATCGGCGAATGTTGAGAAATCGATTGACTTCGGCGAATCGTCCGCCTCGTCAACATCGTCGGGAGCACTGCACGCGTTGGACGAAGATGAAGAGGATAAGATAGGACCATGGCCATTGGACACGCGTCCAGCCAACCAAGAAGGTCAGTAAGCCGTGCATTGGTGCCCCCATGGGCCCTGACGCCTTCAATTTCAGCCTTCAACATGACCACCTACTTCGACTCGGTTCATCTGCCACGTCCCAACAGCAACATTCGCTTGTCCGACATCGACGACATGGCCACTCTGCTATCCCACTTACACCTGACTAAATACGTTGACACGTTCCGCGAACAGGAAGTAAGTCCCTTGCCACTCTCCCCTCTGCACCACTTCACCAGTGTCTTCAGGTGGACATGAACGCGTTCCTGACAATGACCGACGCCGATCTCAAAGAATTAGGGGTCAATACATTCGGCGCTAGACGCAAGTTACTCGTGGCCATATCAGGTAGACACCGAGTCCCATCCTGACCCCCATCTTCCAAACACCATCTTTCAGAACTCAAAGAATATCGGCGTCTCTGTCGTTAGTCACTTCCAATACGCATCGGCGACAGGGCATAGCTGACTTCGCAGAATATCCAGTCTGCCCTAGTGTACATGTTATTTATTGGTATGTAGGAACTGTGATGCCGTGCCATTCTAACCCTCTACATTGGTGATATATGGGCAGGGAATGCTGTAACTAACATGACTGTGACCAAATCAGCTTTTAATAAATGATTTGTTCATAAGTTTCATGCAAATAATAACCCTTTGTTTATTCACCCCCTCCAAAAATGCAAAACTGAACACAGAGACCTTGTATCTCCACCGAGCTAGCGACGCCGTCCTTACCCGACCAGTTCTCGCACCGCATCGGCCACTTCATTAGCGAGCTTATCAGCAGCTTCCTAAACACGGCATTCGACTAATAAAAGTAAGCCCCGAGATCCCATCTTGTTACTCACCGCAGTGTCCGCCTCCGCCAACACACGGACAATATCCTCAGTACCCGAGGGCCTAAAAATCGGCTCTGTCGTTATAACAGTGGAAGATATGCCACTATCACCGCTCCCATCTGACCCCAACTACATCGAACTATGCCTTACCTGACAAACGCCCGCGAAAAGTTGTATTTGCCAACTAACGTGTTGATCCTGTCTTGCAATCCCGCCGGAGTTACGCAACGCCTTTCGGCATCAGTGGTCGTAATCACGCTCCTATCCTTCACCTACAATTAAGACATGTCCTGGCCTACAGCATGAGCGAATGCCAACCCTGCTCTTGGTCCTCTACTTGCCACCCTACTCCTCAGTAGACAGAGGCTTTCAGACACCCACATCCGTCCCAATCACTTACGGAGACTTTCAACTGACGATAGGGCAGATCCATGTACAAAGCGTCCCAGTCCTCCACAGTCCACCCTTTGCACATCAAAATAGTCTCCACGATGAGTAAATCGGCCAACGCATCTCCCACAGTCTGAAATACAAAGGGGGGACCCTCAGGATCAAGAACAGAATCTGCATAAGATCTACGCACCTCATTCACCAAATCAATAAAATCTTTCAATCTCCTCAAAGCCATCAAACGTTCGGGTGACGATCTGCAAAGTACAGCTGCAGTTCCAAGTTTTAAAAAACCAACTCGCTGCTTACTTGTTCTTATCACTTAGCTCCAAAGCCAGCTCCTCCTTCAAACGATCGCTAAACAGGACCTGCAACATGACAACTCTCACTTCCTGCCAAAATTATCTACACTGCATAGGTTCTCACCGTTCCGTGCCCATTCGCCTCGAAATACACGCCGATATCCAGCTCGTGAGCCTTCTTGTGCAAATGTTTGACCCCCGTCGGAACGCAGAACACGGGCAGCTTCTGCCAGTCAATTCACATGCAAAATCTGGGATCTGTGCTCCAAGCACAACCACTATGCACTTACCAAAACATTCTGGATGAATCTGGTTGAACTGCCATTCGCATACGCAGTTTGCACTACGCCAATCGATGTCTTCTCCTTCGATAGTTCAGCCGCTTGTACCAGCTGGCCCACATACACGGCGATCAAGGCGGCAATTTTGTCTCCGTCCAACAAGTGGAATGTACCGCCTGACAACAGCATACATTGCCCACCACACGGTCAAGATCGAACAGCGCCTCTTACTCTGATCAACATAAAAATAAACCAATCGATCGCCATCGCCATCCAAGGACGCCCACCGTTGACCCGGTTCGATTGCTCGCAAAGGAGTGTAGACTGCAAGAGGACACATCATTCACAGCGGGTATACTCCCTACCCAACTGGCACCCTGGAGGACATATGGCTCCAGGGTGTCAGCTAGGGGCCTGGAGCCACAACTATAAGCTGATCCTACGAAGGACGCGTCTCAGGCCTGTCAAAAAATAAGATCGCATTTTTGCTGCTAATGTGAAAGTGTCGTCATGGGTCCTCCATACGCAACAAGGCAGAAATAATTCTATGCTGATCCCTCACTTACCAACAGGTGGTTTCTGCAACAGCTTCACGTAATCCGCTCCGCACTGAAAATGCATTTCCATCATGATTTGTGCACTTTGAAAGTCGAACCCTGCAAACCTCGTGATTCAACCGTCCTTCTCCGCAATTCACCAAGTTGATCTTCAATACTCCTTCCACCATCGTAGCCAGTTTTTTAATTTGAATAGCCCCGACCCCGTTTGCACCATCCACAAAGACCACGGCCTTGTCGGAAACTGTCGATCGATTCAATTCCGTGAAGGCGGAGGAAAATTTAACGTAATAATCGCTCTCGGTGGGGACGCCGTACTTTTCGTCATTCTCGCATCGTACAATATAGTGCAATTGCGGAGTAGTCAGAACACCTGAAATCACACAAGTCTACACCATGCGTCTCGCAGTGATACCAGCACCTGACTTACCAAATGAAGTAAACGAACCGCCAATTGCGGCCACACCGATCTTGGCCGCTTCGTGCAAACTGATACTGCTCTCACGGGTGTCATAGGCGCAGGCGACACGACCCGGAAGGGCTGGATCAATACTTTCCTGCTGTTGGATCTTCTCGATTATTGCTGATAAGTCGGCGTCTCTGAAAGAAGCTTCCTTTCACGCCCACATTCGGCAGGCTACGTGGATAGCCTACTGTATGAGTGTCTGGCACAAGCCATTGGGTTCCAGGCTGCGATATGACCCTTGTAACCACTGCAGGCGAGAGGGGGAGGATTACTGATCTCCTCTGGCTGCAAACCGTCAACTCCGTCGAGCTGGTGTTTCAGCCGCAGGAACAAACCTATACTTGCCTTACTCCAGATAGAGTTTTTGTCCCGCCGACTTCGGTCGGTCACATCCCTCCCACCCTACAACACACACCGGCTCCACTGCAGCCACTATATCCAATGCTTCAACTCAGCGCAGCCAAAGCCTAAATCACTAACGGTAAGTTCCGACATGACCGTAGCTCCCATCCGGCCATACCTGGCATTGGCAATCAGAGTGGCATATTCCTCCCACGCCTGTGCCAACATTTCGCCATACGGATCGATCAACTTGACTCCGTTGTCCTCCTCTGGATTATGAGACGCAGTGATCATGATCCCGATAACAGCTGTAACAGCACTTGCACTCACACCTGAACCCGAGCACCGATTCAACACTTACCTTTCTTCGCCTTGGAACGCAGAACAGACAGAACGCCCATCCGGAAAACGATGACAGGCAGCTCACCAGCCCTTAAAAGAAGTGACTCGCACCCACTTGACTTTCTCACCATAGCACTCATACTTCCTCCGGAATCCAGCTGTCCCATAAACATAGCTTGTAGCCGTCTCCTGTCGATACGTCGATGGAATCTTGCCAATGTCCATTTCGCCTAAACCTAAATCCACAAACCCGTAACCCACTCCCTGCAACCTTCTCATCAAGCAAAAACCAACGAGGAATTGATCACCAAAGGCAAAACTGGCAAAATCGTGGGTATATAAATTTACTACATCACAACTAGGCAGCCAAGACAATAAGCAACGACCAGTAACGACTCTACAATTGACAAACCCTGCCCGCACTCTACGCCCTGCTAGCCCATGCATCCATAATCTGCGTATGCTTCATCTTCTCCACGCCTTCCAGCAACTCTTGCAATTTCAACGGGCGCGATTCCTCGGCTCTGAAACAAGTTATTCTTGCTGTAAGTTTCACCTATCGTTAGCTTAATCAACTCACAGCTCCTCCTCGGCCGTCAAAGTTTTCATTCGTTGAATGGCTGCGATTCGGCACACTTCTCGCAAATCAGACCCAGAAAAGCCGTTCGTCGTTTCTGCGATCACAGCCAAATCGAGGCCGTCTTCCAACTAAAAATCACATGGTTACTTTCCGAATCAACCAAGGTACAGCACTCACCTCTTCATTGCGAAGTATAACTTCCAAAATGCGTTGGCGCTGTACGGCATCCTGCAAAACAGCAGAACGATCTCTCCATTTCTATGAGGAACTAGTACGCTGGTCAAACCAACCGCGGAGAGACAGGCCCCCAACACCAAGTCAGCAGCATACTCATCTTACCGGACGTTTCACATGAAAACGAGCTAAAAAGTATCCAAATTACAGCCGTGGCCTCGAAGACAACACCCTGAATCCATACCTGGCATGCGCCTTAGAATAGCCGCATCAACATCGGTCGGACGATTGGTAGCGCCCACGATGACTATTCGAGACGTTGGATCCGAAGCGAAGCCATCCCACAAACTCATAAATTGAGCTTTCATCATCGCCGTACACTCATGATCCATAGAACTGCGGGCACGCAAGAAGGAGTCTGAAAGCAAAACCAGACAAGCCATAGATTTAAAAAGCGAAAGCAAATAGTACTTATTTACCAATTTCATCGATAAAAATGATCACTGGCTGGATTTTGCTGGCCTAGAATACAAGGTTTTAGTTACATTTTCCAAGCAGATTCCTCGACATCCTTTAAGCAGCTCGAGCAAAATACGACACATACCAATGAAAACAATGCAGCGGTCAGTTTCTGCGATTCTCCATACCACTTGTCTGTGAGCGATGAAATCTGCAGATTCATGAACCGAGCACCTAAAACTTGCCCATTTGGTTGGCACATAACACGATCACGATCCCAGATTCCTCACCAGTGGCTTTAGCCAATGCTTTCGCGATCAAGGTTTTTCCACAACCGGGAGGCCCGTACAGAAGGACACCTGAAGCAACCAAAACTGCAATAACAGCTTGAACACCAGACAAGTTTTACCTTTCGGTGGTGTCAGTAATGTAGAAGGAGTCGTGTTCTTGAAACGCAGAGGCAAGACTAGCGTATCACGAATCTCGTCGATTAGTTCATCCTGGCCGCCAATATCTTCCCAACATTGCGCGGTCTCGGTCGTATTTATCAACTGAGTGGCCATCAGGATTTCGTGCTCCGTCAGTTGCTGAAAAACCTCAGTTCACAAAACACAAAGACCACTGCAATAGGCATGGATTATTCTCCGGCCTATTCGTGCACTAGTTCAGGGAGTCGGTCTGCCTCTCCTAAGTCAGGACCGAGAGCGACATCGAGGTCGAGTGTCCGGTTTGGTTTGCGGGCATCGGTAGAGTACTGGTCTTGAGTTCCTGCGTCTGAACTTGCTCTGTGAGCACTTCGGTCCCAGGTGTCCGTCAGAACCCCTTTGACGGCCGACGCCCGACGCCTACAGCTGCTCCCCGAATGTGAGTCTACACGGCCTCCTTAGTGTGGCGGCTAGTAAACTCGGCACGACGTGTCCGTCGAATGCGTGGGATTGCTCCTGTGCTTTGGCCTATCCTCTGGTCAGCTAGATAACCCCAAGGCCAAGCCAAAGATTTCACCACCAATATTCTTACCAAATCCTTGCCTTTCAACCCCAGACTCTTCATCAAGGCATCCGCCTGAAAACGGAAGATTCACTTCAACTGTTACACGATGCGAGGACAACGCTCCGCTAAGCACTAATTGCACAAAGGATACGACTGTTCGGTGAGATGCGAGGGCAAAGACAAGCGTCGTCGTGAAAGCGTCCGGATTTCATGCTGGAGCTGACAACGCGGAAAGCCAGATTGGCTGGATGTCAATACGAAGGTCCGTATTACTGAAGGGAGGTCACTCCTTCAGTAATAGGTCATCATACAGGACTGTAACAGACTGTCTCTCAGCTTCGATTTTGTTTTTATGGCTCAGGTTACCTCAGGGATTAGTCCTTGTCTGTCTGTCTGGACGGCTCTTATAAGAAGATCTGGCAACGAGTCCAGCATCGGCCGCATGCAGGACTGGGAGCCCTGCCGCTTCTCCCAGTCCTGCATGCGACCGATGCGAACTAAGATGTACAGTATATAAATGTCCTCCAGGTCCAAATCACAAAACTTCATTCACAGGGTCGGCCCGAGATACCAAAGACAAGTTCAAGCGGTGGCCAGAAACACAAGACGACCCGGAAACACGAGCCCTGGCTGATCAAATTTTAATCCCTGACTTACCGTTCGCTTTGATCGTTTTTTATTAGACGAATCGGGATCTAATACCGCAGCAAGAATTCGAGCGCTGATGTACGCCGATACGCAAACCTGAAGTACAACATCCGGGATGCAGACCAAATACTATGGACGTATTTTTTAAGTTTGTTCTTACCAAGCATAAGCGAACACCGAGGTCAAGAACATTTCGAAACGAGCTATCCATTGAAGGGGAGTGGAAGAAATTTCTAAAAATTCACAACACAGAATCAGAATTCATTGTTTCTTCTTTGATGCTGATTCGCTATTTCCTCATACTTGCAACGTTGGAAAAATGAAGCTGGCGGTTCCGGCTCACCAAGTTTCAACTTTTTTAACAAACCCTGGACAAAATCGAGGTTATTCCCGTTGCTTCCAACGAAGTCATTCATTTCAACCCCTCAAAAGACAAAACCAAGCCACCGTCATGCTTCCCTAAAATTTTCCTTTCGATATTTGCCAAGAAACAGAAATCGTTAGCTTACTGTAATTCGAAGCTGAAATGCACTTTTATTAGCTCAGCTTCCTATATCAGTACCCGCGAAAATCAAATTTTCTGCATGGCGAAGTCTTTTTGGAAAAGCATCCAATGCTTATGCGCTCAGATTATTAGCGCTCTTCTATGGTAGAAGTTTTGACGACGGCAAGCTGAAAGGGATAGGTTCCTGCTGTATTGCATCCCACCTGCCGCCAAATATCGAATATCCACCCAGACCGATTGCAAGACACCAATGCACTGGGTTCTCATCCTCTCGATCCCTGCTGTACCGTACAGAATCCTAAGTCGTGCTGGACGGCGACTGGATTCTGGAAGAATTTTCAACATGAGATGCCTTCGGCGTATTCTGGGTGTATCCCTGCGTGACCAGGTCACAAACACCACCCCGCCAGCGCTGCTGCACTTAGCCAGCCATCGGCATGGAGGTCAGTGCCGTCGTCTTCGATGCCTCAGACACGTTTGCCGCATGCCAGAGCACTGTATCCCCTTCAGAGCGTTGGGGCGCTCCAAACCGAGCCATTGGAAAACTCGACCACAAGCGTTTCAGAAAACCTACTTTGCGGTGTCACCCAGCAGACCTTGCAGTCTGCGGCATCAATCTCGACTGCTCCCTGATACGCCCGACCGTCGTACTCACTTCAAACAAATCCATAACGAACGCTATGGGACATAAAGTCGAGTCCTGCAGCACTGAGAGAAGGTGAACCATGGATACACGAGAGATCTCTAGTGTACTATTGTTCTCCGTCCAACTGTTCACCAGCGTGTTCTTTTGCTTATATTCATTTGCCCCCTCCTGAGTAGTGTAAAGTTGCTGGCTAAAAAGGCAGGAGCAGGAACTGAAAGTTCTGTCATTCGTAAGTCTTTTTCAACTCGGCGGTCGGTCGGTAGTTTGGTTCTTCTCGCTTTGCAGCATGTCCGTGGCTGATCTGTTGTTGGTGCCGAAGGAGAAGATTGTCTTCAATGCCCCGTTCATCGCCGACCAGTACTCGTGCGTGCGACTGACCAACAGCGACACGGCCAACCGAGTGGGCTACCGTATCAAGTGCGAGGACACGATGCGCCTGGGTGCCAAGCCCGAGAAGGGCCTGCTCAATCCGGGGGAGCACAAGGACGTGCGCGTCGACTACCGAAAGTTCATGTTGGATCAGGAGCAGAAGATCGAGGATCGCCTCTTCATCGAATGGGCCAAGGTTCCGGACAGCTTTGTTACACTGTCTTTTACGGACAAAGGTAAGCAGGCGACCACTCTAGTCAGCGACAGAACGAAGAAAGAGCCACAGGAAAGCGAACTAGGCATATAAGGAGAAAGGAATCACATTGTAAAGTCACAAATCGACGATGCTTCTCCTGGGCTGTAATGTGAGCCTTGAATCCATCTCGCTCCGTCGCGACACCAGGGTTGCCAGATGTGAAGGTTTCCCGTCATTTTTGACAGGATTTTGGCCTACCGGAGGTTTTTGTGGAGGGGACTGGCCTGTGAAGGTTTTGGTGAAGGTTTTTGCCATTTTGTGGAGGTATGAGGGGATTTTCCTAAACACCTTCTACACTAGGCAAAAAAAGCACCAAATCGATCCGCTGCCCGCTATCGGTCCCAATTTTTTTTTCAAGTGCACGGCTTTCTCCCTGAATTCAAGCTTTTTTCTTTGCATACACAGCTGTACTATAGAAGGGAGATTACTAGTAAGAATCAGATGACTTAATTTTTTTAAACTACACGCTTTTGTGCCTGAATGACCTTACGAATCTATTGCGTGGCTACAACAAGCCAATTTTTCTGTATGACAAAAAAAGCAGAGGGGAAAAACGGATTCTATAAGAGGATCCAACGCATAAGACGAGCATGGCCCAAAAAAGATGCTAAAAAATACAGCATATGCATATTGTAGCATCTGCACACAAAGGAGCATCTCTGGTGAAGTTATCATTTGAGGTTTGTTTTTCCTTTTTCAAGTATAAGCCCAAGTTTTTTGTGAAGAAATCTAAGTTTTCACTTCTGGCGGGATCTCACGAATGATGGGACCTAGGAGAACTTTAAAAAGAAACTTCGATAGCTCATCATCTTGGGATCATTTTGATATTTCTTGGATCATTCCAGGACCAAGGATCGGGGAGATATGGGCCATATCGCCTACGCAACAAGTTTTTATGTGTATCTCCATATTGAGGGGGGGGGGGGTTGAAAATATAGTCTTGACTTTTGCTTCACCATATACTTAGGGGGTACTACTTCTGTTGGTCTAAATGTAAAAAAACGCGTCATGGACTCGTGTGTGACGCAGTATGTAGATTCTGTCTTGTTCTCGAGGTTCGGGTTAAAAGTTCCTGGTGCTCAGCCCCATAATTTTATTGCGCCAATGGGGAAAATGTTTAATTCTGAGATAGACGCTACTGATGATGAGGTTGAAGAAACTGGAGGTACCAATCTTGTTTTTGACTATGCTTATAAGCCATTAGATTTTATCGAAGAAATGTTCAGTGAAGCTAGCAAGGCGCCGTTCAGTGAAAGCTTGATGCTCCCTTTGTCTGGCCTCGTTGTGATTCCAGCTCGTTGATACCTCAAGCGTTTTTTTTGCGAGGGAATTATTGACGGCTTTTGGATAAGTGATGAAGGTTTTGTGAAGGTTTTTAGGGTCACGTGCAACGGGATTCACTTTGAGCGTCTGGCAACCCTGCCGACACTCTGGAGGGCGAGAGATGCCCAGGGAAAGGGAAAGGGAAAGGGGGACGAGAGTTCATGGATTCCTGAAGACATTTGCTCACGAGGGGGGTTCTATCAGAAAGGTATTGTATAATGCAGTGAGATGAGTCTGCCAGAAAGAGAAAAGGGAGCCCTTACAGACTAAAAAAGAGTTATTCGTACGAAGACCAAACTTACCGACCAAACATTAGATACGTATTTAAATAAACTCGACGTGCGACCTTTAGATAAGACTTAGATAGGTCTCAGACGTATTTGCATGCTCTGTGCATCTGACTGTTGTGCATGCGAGGCTGCGCACTCAAGCGAGTACACATTCTGGATAGAGCGACAAACCCATTGGCCATTGCATTCAGGTGCCTTGAGTGCGAGAATGTTCTGCAGATGTTTCGTGACTATGAGATCTTTCTTCCCAAAACAAAGCGACGGCGTAGTTCTCGCTCGTCACAGATAAACCTTCGATAGCCCTAGCGGCTGGACTCCCCTCTTTCAGGCGGGACTTTAGATAGTGAAGTTTTAAGACATCCGAGAGATCCTCCTGACTATGCAGACAAGCCTTAAAGGCGTCCATGAACTCTTGGTACTTCAAGGAGTTGGACATATAATAGACGCAGGAGGTGACACGGCCTATACCTACGTGGTTCAGCGGCCCACCGGGCCAATTCCTAGTTGTCATAAGCATGCGCACACCTTTGGCAATGGACGGACAAAATCTCGTTTGATTCAAGTTCTTATTGCTCCCTTAAGGATCAAACGTTTGCTAGCGACTTTTTATGGTCGAATATTTTCGGAACTTGGGCGTCTTCAAGTAAAACGCGATCACACTTACTTATTTTTGGTTAAGCGGGTTTTTACTAAATATCGTATCGTAATTTTTTGCGTGATTTATGATTGATTTTAACCATTTACAAAATAATCCGAGGTTATCAGTTACAGTTATACTTAAAAAATACGACTAAATATTTTGTCTCTACATACAGAAAAAGCCCTAAGATCGTCAAATTTTAAAATATCTTCTGCATACCGCGTTTACAGTGGAGTAAAACTATTCAATTCAATGAATTAAACTTGTCAAAACCCCTGAAGACGTGATTTGAATCGCGCGCACTAGTATGATGCTCAGGTACAGGCCAGAAAAGGTGTGCGCATGCTTATGACAACTAGGAATTGGCCCGGTGGGCCGCTTAACCACGTAGGTATAGGCCGTGTCACCTCCTGCGTCTATTATATGTCCAACTCCTTGGGTACTTGGAAGGGGTCCCGTCAAACATATTGGGTTCGAAAGATGGCAACTTTACCTTGTTTCCCTTTTGGACCACCGGAGGCGCGGCGGGATCGCCAGAGGTCGCCTTTCGTTTTCCACTTGAATTTCGTGCAGTTCGTGGCGACGTTTCCTTTCTTCTTCTTCGGCAGCCAAGCGCCGTTCCCGATCTTCGCGACGTTCTTCCATTTCGACTCGACTGTCGAGGATTTTAAGTATATTGGCGAATTCGGCGTCGAAATCGCAGTACTGGGAGGACAGTTCGTCAAATCGGGCGATTTCTTCCTGGAAGCCATTGGCTTGTCCATCTTCTGACGCATCGACGAACGCGTTGTACCGAGTTTCATAGGCCGTGAACAATTTCTGAAGTTTCGATTTATCCAATTCGATGGAGGATTTCGCGTCGGAAATCTTGTCGAACAGACATTACGCTGAGGCGTCCTGGTCGATTTGGACGGATCGTAGCGCTTTTCTGAGACGTTCTCGAATAGGACGTTTCATCTTCGCACCGCACCGCCGCCTTCCAGGCGAACCAGTCGACGAAGGGCGAGGCGAAGATCGTAGATGCAACCACATTCTTGCTACCACTTGTAGCGAGAGAAGCGTTGTGGAAGCGTATAGCGGCAGAGAGAATGATCAAATCGACTGCTCTGGTCGGCCGACGATGAGAGACTAAGTATAGAGAAGCTTAGTTACACTGTCTTTTACGGACAAAGGTAAGCGACCCGCGAGGAGCGGCAAAGGACAGGCGACCCTGGTCAGCGACAGAACGAAGAAAGAGCCACAGGAAAGCAAACCAGGCGTAGAAGGAGAAAGGAGTCACATTGTAAAGTCACAGATCGGCGATGCTTCTCGTGGGCTTTAATGTGAGCCTTGAATCCATCGCGCTCCGTCGCGACAATGAGTTCAACGACACCTGGTTCAACGCCAGCGACATGACCCGCCGTGCCTACCTGAAAGCGGCCTACAACGTCTGAGACCAAATCCGACTTGGTCAATGATCGACGCGTCATAAGTGTGCTCCCTTGATCGTGTGTTTGAGCATATTCGTGATCGATTGTGTGTTGAGTGGTAAACTGGTCATTGGCTCGATAAGTGGTTCATGAGCAGCTGCACTACAGAAGCGCCTGCCGTCTCGTCAAGCCTAAACGCACCAGTAACACCACCATAAGCTTCGCTCTGGCTCACACGCAAATCCTCGGTCGATTCCTAGGGATGTCTCCTTCACAGCTGGGACGTACCGCAGGACATAAGCATACGTACCGAATAGCAAAGACTGCCCATACCCATGCTTTCGGCGATATGAAAAAAACCGGAATGAAGTCGGCCAGGTGTCTCCTAATGGACATAGACTGTCCTACCTTCAGGTGTACTGCTCCTGCTTTACTGCTATACGCTTTCTGTTGTTCAAGCTGAGGAGCCGAGGGGTCACAAAGTAGAATTGAGTATATTACTGGATATATAGATATATAAATATAATGTTCAATATATGCATAGAATATATTCACATACATATCCCCTTCACAGCTGGAACGTATAGTGTATATATTTATTTGTTTTTTATAATATGTATATACTATATATGTATACAGTATACATAAGTACATATACCGCACAATTACATAAAATAGATACGTGCATTAAAAAGACAAAACTAAAAGCCTAAAAAACTCGATTCTGTGTTCCGCTCGCTGTTCCAGCCTCTTTTTTATTTAAAACTCTCTCGTGATTGCAATTATTCGGTTTCAGCGGATTTCACTATTTTCGGTCGAATAAGTTAATGAACCGGCCTACTTTAATGTCAAAAAATTACCAGTATTTTTTAAGTACTGTATGATATCAATTGACTATCAGACAGTATGCTGGAACAACATTTTGTTTTCTTTCGAACAGATTGCCATTTTGAACTCGTCGCGGATCGATTTCGACAAAAACATATAAATATAAAAACCAAGTGATCTAGCGCCGCCCTCCATGAAAGATTTGATATAAAAGAAAACACCACTCAAATACTGCAGTAGAAGAAAGTACTCGATATCTGCCAAGCTGCTATTATATCTTAGAATGGCATAATGCGCAGAGCGCTTATACCCTAGCACACAGTACATGCAGTAAGAGGATTGGTCAAGAAGAAATAAAACTACCAGAACCATCAAAAGACGCTGCATGGCTGAGGACTGTTGCTGCATAATCTGCTGCTGTGCAGGGGACGAGTTGGCATGAACTTGGGATCGGTGCCGTGTGGCCACTGTATATACAATACGCAGACAAAAAAGGAGCATGAAAAAAAGCAATACGAATGGTAAAAGAGTATTGGTAAAGAAGAGTAAGCAAGCATACGGGAGAGTGGTGAAATACTTGGTAGCAGTGTAACTGTAGGTCATTGCGCCACTCTGATCAACTCCTGACTCAATCGTCCATTGTCCCAATATATTAACTAGTAAACGTGAAGTGATGCCCAAGAATACAAGAATAAGCGTCAGAATCAATATGATTCTCTTCTTTTTCTCATTGTAGGCAAGGGGTGTGCAGATTGCGACATACCGTTCAAGAGCAAGCATCAGAGTGCACACGTCAGCACCCAGGGACCAGGCGTAAGCTAGTGACACTGTAATACGCGTAGCGACAGATCCCCAGTAATTATACTTGAAAATATTCGCAAAAGCGAATCCGAAACTTAGTAAAAATGGGATGATGCTTAAATTATACAGCAGGTCTAAAGCACCAATGACCAAAATGTAAATATAAAAACGCTCTCTTTTTTTGACCGCTCTTCGCCAAACGGCCACACAAGTGCCCAAAGAACCGAGTACACCGATTAGTGAATTAGCGAGCATGGTTATGTGATTCGCTGCATACACCGCAGACACCGTGCTGAGAAAGCTGGATCTCACTTGGTCGAATGTGCTTTTATCAATATTGAGCCACGGCCAGCAGTCATTCGCTGCTTTAGGAGCGTTAGCGGACACGTAAGAAAGTGGGGGTACGTCAGTACTGCAATTCATTATCTAGCAAAATCGACATAAAGTGGCAGTAGAGGTTATGCACAAAAGCCAAAGCTCACCCGACTTTAATTGACTCGCAGTCGATTTGGAATGTAATCGAAGGAATCAGATGGCCGCTGATTTTCCATTAAAGTTCTGGCCGAATGCAAGAGAACGAGATTTTATAAGGTCCAATGATCTGCGTCAATCCAGGAGAAAAAAATCTAATTTCCTCGACCTCATATCTGGTTAAAAAAATTCAGAATGTCGAGGACAAAAATGTAATGAATTCAGTTTAGGTAGGTGCTAGCTGTGTAGATTATATGTCTAGCTCGCCAAGTTTCTGTTCCCGACATTCGGAACAGTTTATTAAGTAGTTCTTTTCCTCATTTCCGCTTTCATAGGTTTTTCGTCCTGTTTCGATTTCGATTCGAGAGTTTTCGATCCTGTTCTTTGAAACTCTGTCGAAAGGATGATGCTGTAGAATCAGAAAATAGCTGTCCTCATATCATATCATACTTTATTTATACTCAAGCACCATAGGCGCATCTATGTTTGCTAGGAGGACGACATTACCAATTATGCCCAATTTGTCTAGTACAAGCTTGTGTTGAACCTATGTATTGTATACATCACGCATCATTGCGTCACCCGTGTCATTCATGTCACTCGCCCACATACAGTATACTGTATATGATCGTGATGGGAAAGGGGGCACTTTTTGCGCCGAATCGAATCCTGAAAGCCTGGAATCTAGTTCCAGAGAACTTCGAACAAAGGGACGATACGATCGCTATGGGGGGGGATCAAGTCGCCCTCCAGCACTGATAGAGCAGGTACACTGAATACGACTTCGTGTCACTTGGCGCTGTTGTGGCTTATTCTTTGAACAATGCTTTGTCTGACGATGAGTGTGCAATACAGAAGTGTGTTCCAGCTTGTGTGCTGTTGGGTGGTAAAAGTATTGCTCACCGTTCCATGAAGTCTAAACGTGCCAGTAACGGCACCATAAGCTTGGCTTTTGAATCACTCCAAATCCTCGGCTCACATGATTCGTTCGGAATGTCCCCTTCACAGCTGGCACGCACCGCAGATCGTGGATATGCACCGAATGGCAAGGACAGTCATGCCTATATCGTGCATTCAGCGCCCTTTACGGCCGCATGGAGTAAAAACGGAGAAGGATGGAAGTCGGGTGGTTTAGATAACCATGGACACGGGCTGCTCACCTTCAAGGTGGATTGTTCTTGGCTCACTGCTCTGTACTGGAGGAAGCGATGAGGGCGAAGGGTCACAAACGAGGATCAAGTATTGTATTGCTCCATTTTAGTTCCCACTACATCAAGTTACTTCAAAAAAGTGCAAGTTTACTTTTCTTCCATCAACATTCACTTCGAGCAAGACACACCAGGAAACAGATTGTCGCGACGGCGCGAGGAAGAAAGAGTGCGAAGAAGTGTAAGAGCCGGACAGAATGACTGTCGTAGCCACGGCAACCATCCCGCTCTCGAGGACACTAATAACCTCCTCATGCCTACTTCTACACAAACGCAAACTGCCTAATTTGTGTGCTGCCACGTTTAAGAAAAGTGGCTAATTGGTCCTCCATTCCACAAACTGGCAGTCTAGAAATGCAAGACAAAACAAATTCCCCCCTGACCCGAGACAATGCACGTGGCCTTAAGCCACCCACCTTGCTACTGTATTCGACAGCATTCATATTCCCTGTGCAAATACAGGGGACAGGTGGAGTGGGCGTTGACGGGTTGGCGGCGGGAAGCCTTGTCCCGACCCGACCACCGTGTTAATCGGCCTCGCTATGCTTTATTGTGCCTTATGCATACATATATTTCCAAAACGGGCTCCAAAGTACGAGCTTAACCGTCTGTGAAAACGAGCAGGTGTCCTCATAAACCACGGTCACCCACACAACAGGCGGCATGCAGACGCCATATAGGGAGTCAATTTCGTAAAGGGTCGCCTTGATTAATCAAACCCTTCCCTCGTGCTAGCATGCGATGTGCCGGACTCTTTTTTCAAACCCCGAGTATAATATACTGTATGAAGACGCTCTCTGCAACCCTCCCTGATTGTTAGCTGGCCCTCTCATGGACCCCAGCGACCATACGTCGGAGCCTAGCATACTGGACAGTGTAGGCCGCCACCCCCAACTCGCGACCCCTAGCCCGCCTGTCCAGACAAAACAGCCATCACACAGCCCCTTTTCCGTTCGAGTCCACTTCCGCTCAAGTTACATTGACAAAGCAGGCCCGCTTCAGTTCACCGCTGCCAGTTGACACGCGACAGACTTTTGAATGGACTTGTACTTTCGAAACCACTTCACACTGGCGGCAACCGTTCGACCGACTCCCAAATCTTTACCCAAGCCTCGCGCCCACTTTCGCCCGCCCCGTCAACAAGGCCAGCCACAATCCCTTTGCTGCCAAACATGGGACCACCCAGCAACAAGCAAAGTCTCATCGACTCGGTTTTACGTCTTCTCTTCACTGATCAATCTACAAAAATCCATCATCTATCCTCTTAGCCCATTACACACTCCACAAGTTCATTCTTTCCAAGAACACGTCTAAACAGGAATCAAAATCAATACCCAGTTGACAAAAATTGCAAATACTACAATCAAATTCAACAATAAAACGAACAAAAAATGTCATCGCCACATCTGAATCGTCTCTTTCCACCTGTACACAAGTTGGCTACCCGCCCCTTAGTCCTGCAAAAGTCTCTTATCACAAACGCGGTCGGCCTATCTGTGCTAGACCCAAAATCCTGTACAACAAATCGTTGGCCCATTTACACAAAAACATCAACTAGCTGCCTCATCACACAGCACCAGAACATAGTCAAGGCATGTACATGACAATTCGCCCACCCTGACACTCACTCGCATATTTGGCTTTGTTAGGTAACATCAGTCGAGCCCGTTCAAAGTACAAACCTCCATCGAGAAATGGCCAAAACGATAAGAGCCAAAGCCACCGAGCAAAAGGACACCTTGGAAAGCGACGCTGAACTGGACGGATATCGATTTATCCGTTGAGGTTCCACTGAAAAGACACAAATCTCAGACCGGGTCATTTCTCAAACTCACTCGCTGCACTTACTCTCGTGTATCTCGTACAGCACGATATCTTGCCGCGGCTGATATCGGCCCGGTCTTCCTTTCGTACTGCGCCACGTTTCGGACGCCTGTCGATCCCGCTTGACACTGTTGCTCGCGGATTCCATCCCGAACGGATCGTAAGTGAGCGATTCGGCATTGCCGTCCGATTGAGCGTGTTTGTCCAGGGCGCTGGGTGTGGGCTCGATTAATTTATTATCGTTGACGACAAACTTGACTCCCACCGACTCGCCCTCCTTCTCCTCGTCCACCTCGTGTTCAATAATCGTTCTATCCGATGTCAGTTGTCGCCGTTCGCTCGCCAATTGCTTTCGACTGGCCGAAGTGGCGTACAAGACATTACCGCCCTCGCTTATCGCCGGTCGACCATCGAGGTCGTCTTGAGTGGATATTTCATGCTCGTCCAACGAAGACCCACTCTTCGACTCCACTTCTTCGGCTTCCTCATCATCCCGATTCTCGACCTTCACTTTCAGACGCATGTTCGACTTGAGGCACAGACCGCCACGAGAATTGCGAAAACCTCGTTCAGTGCCGTCCGATGTGGCTAAAACAAGAAATCAATTTTCAAACCAGTCCACAACTGATAGCCAATCCGACTTACATATGAAATAATAAGTACGCCCTGGCTTATAGTCGATGGCGCCCGGCAAAGGCGTGAATTCGCGAAATGTCAATTTGACAATCGATTCTTTGCCGAACGGACTGGCGCACATACCAACAGACCGAGCGTTGTCCAAATTGCAATCCAGATATCCTTTTTCGGACACCTAAAAGAAGCAAAACACTCGTGCTCGTTAATTCCACAACGGCATTTCGAGCACGACATACCAGCTCCCTCATCCCAATCCCCAAAGCACAGTCCCCGCAGCAGCGCGCATAAAAAGAGAATGGGCCATTGTGGCCTGTGCTTACCGAGTAAATAACGCTGTACTCTGCTTCGTCCCGCGTCACTGTATCGTTGTAGAACGGGCAGTGTATGTCCATCGTGTCCATAATCTTCACTGTCAACACAGGACCCTCATCGCCATTAAACCTAAAATGAAAAGGTGCACGTCAAGAATTCGTATTTAGTAGGCTGCTGCTTGGATTTATCGAAAAGGCGTGACCAGACGAGGTTTAGTGTCCTAATTCCACACACTGCCATGCCGCTGTCCTCATTACCATCCACATCGAGCCCCGATCAGATTCGTTACCAAACCGAATATCACGCGCCAATGTGCCCACTGAAACGATCGCAATCAAGCCCATTTTTACAAGATCCTATGACGATTTTAATTGCTTCGCTGATGCCCACGCGAAAAAATGCATTTGCAGATAGCACTCGATGCTGTTTCGTCTAACAATTATTAACCACATTTACACACAAATGGTCCCTTGATGATGCACGCATACCCCAACAGCCCAAACTTAATTAAAGACGAGCAAGCCGATGGGCAGCGATTAGCGAAACATAAAAAGCGTGCGGTTAGCCGTGTGGCCAGCAGGGGAGATAGGCATTGGCGCCAGCCGGCGATGATCTTGCGGGTCTCGGGGGCGCCATTACGTTTCAGCCGTCCGGGCCGTCCATAACGATTATGCTGGTTTGTATGATATGAAGAACGGAAACTAGCCAAAGGCCCAAAGCCGCTTAGTGAGCATCGATCATGAACGACTCCTCGTCCGAGACACAACACGGCCAGAAACGCCGACGGCAGATGGAATCACGGCGTTTACATTCACCAAGACCACCGACCAGATTCCTATTAGTAATTTCGTGTGCTCCGGTGCGAGATTATTATGTTTACCAGAAACGCAATGCAAGCCCGCATTTAGGCCATTATTTTCCAAGATTCACCTCTGCTCCTCGTCTCCTCAATTACTGCGGCATGTGGCCGGCCGCAGCGGGGTGCAAGAAAACACGTTTACTAGGCAGTACAACAGAATATAATGACGCCTCAAGCATCATCAATTAGCCATCCAAGCACAATGAGCCATTGTAGCAACCTCGGTTACACAACACCGCTCGAGTGAGACAAAAGTGAAAGTGAAAACTCGGACACCTGCCGCGGCCAGACCCCGTCAGCTGAGACCTAATGCCTTTATTCGCCTATTTGAGCAAACTGAACGCCCATTTCATTCATCCTAACATAATAACTCGCTCGCTGCCTCCACTGGATACAAGAGATGCTCATGGACAGCCATATTCTCCCGACCGAGAACAAAATGACCGCTTCCAGGTGACCCGATCGCGCTGCCTATGAGGTAAGAAAGGCGACGAGCGTGCGACTTTCGTCAGCAGGCCACAATTTCGGATCACATTTCCAATCCGACTCCACGGGGCCTAAGCGCTAAACGATGGCCTATTATGGGATTGCAATACACGGCTTTACGAGCGTACGGAAAAGGAAGTGCAGGCCATTTATGGCTCACCCCGCATACCGTCCAATTCTCGTCCCCTGTTCTCGCGTCGCTTTGTACAAAGGATCAGGTTTTTGTTGTTCGTCCTTCCCAACATCGGAAAACAATAAAAGCGTGAAACACGCTTGTTCTATTCTCTCAACCGTTTTATGACCGAGGCGGTGCCGAATCAACGGCGGCAAGTAGGCGCCGACGAGATTTTGCTTCCGAGTCTCGAATAAAAAACCCCAATGAAACAAAGCCATAAACCGCCCCCACTCCCCGCGCAATCAGGTCGCATGCTTTGATAACCCCAATCCAACAGCCTCCATCTCCTTTATGGACTTTTTGCCCAAACATCTTCATAAATGACCAGCCGCCTGCACACCCGAACGCCTCCTATCTCTGCTTTCTTACGACCAATTCAAGCCACTCTGTAAGCGCGTACACAAACCGTGAGTATTCAGCGATGAGTAAGACCCCCCCCCCCCCGAAACACGTACAGTAGACCAGTGGCCATAGATTATGAAAATGGGCGAAACTAGGCATTTACTTATTGAGCACTGGCGCGTAAGATGAACTTGGACAACTCTTGCACGTCGACGACCTTGCCTGCAAGGTGCGAGGTGGTCAGCGAAACGCGTGTTGGCGACAAAACGAGGCTGGCCGAAATTGGGCGGACAGGACATCGGCACCACTCGGACTCGCCATCGGAGGTCTTCGGAGTGACCACGCATTCATCAACAACAAATAATCAGCCATCGGTGGAAAACTTGATTGCCGAGGCCGCGGGGACCCCGGATTCGACTTGATCCGTTCGCAATTGCATTACTTTCGCTCGTCCACCTTCCATTGACCAAGCGCAGCAATTTATTACCTCGTCCAGTCACTGTCAAGAAGCGAGGACGAGTCGACCTAAATTCCTTTGATCGTCGACGCGAGAGAATGGTGCTCAAAAAGAACTTCCATGCCCAATTACAAGACAGTTACAGTCCATAAGTCCCCTTTCTATTGACACCTCGCAACCAATGCGAAGACCAATTTATTGCTCCCCCCAACATGGCAAATCCAGATTAGTTTTTGATAAAAGCTCGATTTTCCCTTTCATTCGTTCAACTCTCTTAAAAGCGAGCGCATCAATACGAGCCGGAAATGAAAGGTCCAACACGTGATCTTATCTTCAAAAACCACTTCAAGCTCGCCACAGTTTTTTCAAGAAGCAATAGGAAAACCAGATTTGGACTAAAGTGCTCGCTGGCGCCATGAACACAAATTGATGTCTTTCTTTCTTTGCTTCCTCTTATCGCCATTTTGTTCTCGTGCTGAGGTCGAGAGCGGCTCAGAAGCCGACTACCGCCGGTTGATGCAAGCGCATTAGAGGATTAGCGGGTTTGGGGGAGGAAACGTTTTTGTTTTTCGATAGCCTAGGATCGGATTTCAATGAAGGCAAAAACGGCTATATTTATTTTGTCTGCACCCGATGACTAAGATGATGACTATGGTACACAAAGTCAATGAGAAGCCTGGCGACAATCTGGCAAAGACGTTGACTCAGCACGGCCTCAGATATGATCATAGAGTCTAATGTACAAATATGTAAACTGTCCCCTTTCCGCAACGGATATCGACCGACTTCCGTAAAAGGAAACGGCAAGCAAGCGTGTAATTGGTGCATTCAGCAGCCAGGGCTCCCGTTTTGGCGACTTAGCGAAGCCAACAAGGCCAAAACTTCTGCCCTTTTTTATCCGTGTTAAAGGCAGGTGCATCAGCGATGCCATCTCTTTTCAGCTTCATTAAACGTATCCTGTCACGCTCGGTTGATGGTACCGCAATCTAGGCTCGGGGTATCCGTCTCCTCTTGGCGGGGGATGATTTTCGTATGCTTTCTATTCGTACAGTCAAACGGACCGCGAAAGCGGCTTTGGCGACAGCGGCCCGTCTGACAAGGATTTAGTCGAGCAGAAAACATTGATGATAAATCTAATGCAGGGCGGACACGAACGGGAAGGGGATTAAAGCTAGCCGCACAAACTGGACTCGACTCCGAACAAACAGCTGCCCATTTCGGGTATCGTGTGTGAACCGTCGGGGCCGAGAACAACTCGCACCAACCCTACTCATTCGTATGTAAATCGGCCACTGTCTCGTTTCGTTCTTCTCAGCTACGGCACCCGTTTTGCATAACAAATGCGACGAGAGGCGGCCAGCAAGGGTCAACCATAAATCGTAAGGCCGCGCGCTTTTCCAATGAAGAAAAGATGGAGCAGAACAAATCGCATTCAATCATAGAAGGAAGAAAAAATATGCTCTGCTGTTGAACAGAGTACGGGCATATAAATGTCCTATCGCAAAATAAATGATCTCCGCACACGGTGCCGAATTCCAGAGAACGATACCTGGCTCCACTTAAATCAACCCCAAACCATATTCGTCGAAGCCAACAAAACGGTTCTAAACGGTTCCCCCAAAAATAGACTCGCCCAGTGCAAATAACCTTTTCGAAGAAGGATACAAAGAAATGGAAAAAAGAAAAGCAGGAAACCAGTTAGACATACAAAAGGAGGAAACGAGTAAGGACACGTGGGTAAAGTGATTCGCACGTTCCTCGAGTCCTTCCTCCCTCTTCCACCCTATTGTCATCGAAAATGGCCATGAGTACGGGCTTCCCGTGGCGAATTAGACACTTGTACCTTCGACAAGGTTAACAAAGTGAAAAAACGATTATCGCCTCGGAATAAATGAGAACCGATGCAAGATAAGGTGAAAAATTATTGAAAAAACGATTGAGTTCCCAACTGACGATGAGTGAGGGCGTCAATAATAACGAAGAATGTTTCTTATCCCCAGTAAATGCAAAAGGTTTATTACTATTACCCGCGCTTAACAATTTTAATCAAGCGAACCCTTTAATCACTAGCAGATCACGCATTAACAAGAAATTCCAAACTTGTACTTACAATTCACTACTCGAATTCCAATAAATCGGAGGCAATTGAACGGCAGTCACCGACACGAAAATTAATGTGCATAAAGTCCAAACGAATGCACTCGAAGCCATCGTGATCAAAGGAGAGAACTATATCAAGGGGCAGGAAACAAAAATTATGAATAGCCCTCAACAAGTAAAGAACTGGGTCTACCAACTGACCGCTTCAGTAGCAAAGGCGCCAATGGCTGGCCCATTCAGGCGCGCCAGACTGCCGCTAACAGTGCTCGGCGATGATTGGCTGCTGGGTGAGGGGGAGGGGCGAGCGCAGCGACACCTGGCGAAAAGTGAATCTGGAGTAGCAAATGGTGTAAGGACTTGGTAGGCCCTGAAGGGCCAGAATCGGGTGCATTCAGGAGCCGTTTCTCGGACTGGAAGTCGATTTGTGGCAAAAATGGTCAAGACTGCCTGACTATGACCTGACTAGCATTGATATTCTCGGTCACTCACAATCACAGAGCGGCTGGTGATGCGGACCAGAAAGATCAGCATCCACTCTGACCGGCAAATAGAGATTCTTTGGTCTGGGGGATCCAAGGCCAGGGTCGACCGAACCAGGGCTGAATCGAAATAAAGTTTCTTGCCGCTAGTCAGGCTAGATCAGACAAGTTGTAGCAAAGCTCAACAGCTCAATTGCGTGACACCCACGGTAATTCCTGGTTTATGAATGTCCCTTCACCAGAAGCTTTTCTATTTGTCACTCGGTGTGAAATGGTACAAGGCACGCGAGTTGGTCCTGGTTCAGTTTGGTGCTTCGGTCGAAGCTGGATCCAGGGGCGGAGTTGCGCTCAGTTGAAGCGACGACGGGCGGCGGACCCATTCCTCAAAGTCGGGTCCCTTAGAATACGTTGTCAGGGTGGTCTCCTATCGTGTGTGAGACAGCGGACAAGCAAGGAATTGTGCCGTGCAGCTTGGCGAGGTATCTGTCGCCCACATGATCACCGATCTACTCGGCTCATCGTTGTCGCAAATGTGGGTTCTCAACAAGGCCTCCCTAGGGCGCTCACGGGAAGGACCCCCCTCCGAGGGACGCTGGCTGGCACAGGATGCCCTTGGCGGAGCTGCTCCTAGTGGAGACACACAGAGGGAAGCTGGTCACCTCACGGCCTCGCTTATCATATCAGGACTGCTGGCCAGCTGTACGCAAAACGGGCTGGAAGGGAACTGGAGCAGCGCCGGGCCTTGACCCACAACAATCTTAAAAAATCTTGGGCCTACATACATTGTAAATGGGCGACTTCTAAACGCCGATGTGGACAGCGTACAAATGAAGCATGTCACCCAGTGCCACATTGATACAAGCATTCGATTGGCACCTGGGAGGGACATAAGAGGTTGAATATTTGAAACAGGGTGTCGGAGGATATGCATGATTTCCCGCAGCACGCACCCAGTTGCCGAGCACAACTGGCGCTGCGGATACCCAATAATGTTATGTGTCAGGGCACAGCCTGTGCGTGATGGCATCAGGGCCGAAACAATATTCGATACCACAATGTTTATCAGTCGCACTAGACAGTACGCAAACCACGGCTTGCTTGATACTGAAAAGTGTCCGCCTTTCTGGACACCTCGCTCACAGTCAGTGCAGATAAGCACAACACAAAGAGGGATCCAGTAAATCATTTAGAGAACCGCACATTATGTTAACAAGCATAACCGCATATAGCTTGGGTGCCTTCACAGATCTAACCCATATCAGAATCTGAAAGATGACTGGGACATCGTGCCGAAGGGGTGATGTGCTCCGCCACAAAGAACTCAGCGCCAATCCCACACATTGCATATTGGCCGCCGAGCTATATAGCCAACTGTGAGCTGAGCCAGCCACGAGCCGAGCTGCCGGGTGGCAACTGACGTCCAGGGACCCTTCGCAACAATGCCCACGGACCACTGGCTTTTCGAAGAAACTGAACCCGTCGAAATCGTCTGCGAAGCGGAAAGGGGTGCAATGAAAGAAGAAAACACCACGGCAGGATTCCTACAGTACGTAATACCACCATATGTGCGCCAACAGGTACGACTCGCAGCAGCCGAACTCGCAATTGTTCTGAAGTTCTTACAAGAACTGGGACACTTACAGGGGCCCCGCCCGACCCGTTAATCGTGAGACTCGTCCTAAAGTTCGGGGTTTCGACACTAGTAACATTGCGGTCATGCTGCTTGTAAAAGTGTCTTTATAGGATCACCTTTCCAGACTGTCCCGTCTGCCTAATTAGTCGAATGTAATCAAAGACATCGATCGATTTCGACAAGTCAGTTTCTTCGAAAAATCAGTGCCCCACTAGCACATTTAGTCAGCTCGTGGACCTGCGACTGTTTTGTGATCCACCTTGAGGCACATGGAAATCAAAGCACCCTTCATGCCACCCCAAAACAGAGACCCGACTATTTCAATCCCCGCCACTGGCTCTTACCAAAGATGGAAATGCGGAGCAGTTTCCATGCTAACAACGATCCGATTGTGAACTTTCCAAATGACAATCCACACGTTCGCGGTCACTTTGCGAAACAAACTGCATTTAGAAAAAAATTGTCACAGCTGCACAAAAAGATGTGGTCAGAGCGATTTGTAATCTTCACAGGTTCAGATGGCATATACTTTCCTTTTTTTGTAAAATATATGGCTGTATTCATATTCTACCGCATCTCTACCCGGAGGTGAAGGCACTGCGTAAAGGATTTCCCCGACCACAAGTCGAAGGTCCAACCATGGATGAGCGACAATGCATTGTGAGAAACTTACAACAAGTTACATAAATTCGAATTTGATGTGCAGAGCACGAACATATGGAGTCTACCAGGAAATGTGTGGATATCCATTTTTGGCCTTGATGGCCTTGATACTGCTGCTCGACATTCAGGCGGTTAAGCAGAGCACAACTGATGACCACGGTGAAAAAGAATCTGGCGCCTCCCTTGTATCCGATTGGAATACAACGTTCAAAGTGGATATACAGGCCCACGAAAGTTGAGCTGCTAAAGCCCTGGTCTGACCGCATTATGGAGGTGGCGAACATGAGATAGAGGCTTCTGACATTTGGCAGGCACGTTTTGTGAAATAATTATGAATCTAATCGGGACATCAAGCAAAATTGCAAAATTTGAATAAGTTCTGCAAGAAATTTAAGGTTCACAGAGGTGCATTTTCAAGTTAAACTCTGTTTAGTGCTGTGCACAGGTCTTATATGTGTCATAAGCACAGTCAGTATACAGCAGAGGTCTTATTCTCGCTGTCCCTCATCCACGGTGTCGCTCATTTAAGACATCATCCCTCACACGTTGTCACTCACGCATGGCAATGCCGAGTCGAAGATTAGCTCGTAAGTGCACACCCAAGTGTAGGGGAGGGGGTACGCCTCCCTGCTGGCCCTAACGGTTCCTGGTTATCACAGAAAAATCAGAGATTCGGTTCAACTGGGAGAGCACGAAACCATCACCACCAGTCAAAAGCAGCAATGAATGTTTCTTTATTCAGCAGGATGTTTCATCATATATCACATAATATTTTGAAATACAAGGGGAGTTCAAGAAGTTTATAGCCTGACCACATTTCAATTGCAACTGTACAATGCCATACTTCTTCTTTGGCGACATGATCTCCCCTGAGGCCAATGCACTTGTTAACGTTGATGCAACGCGTGCATAACCCCCTCAAAAAACGCTTATTTTCTTTCTTTTTGACTTTGAACTTTTTGAACTCCTTGCGTATCAAATATGGGAACTGAAATTTCACTTTGCTAGATTCAAAATCTCTGCACCAGTGGGGAACCGGGTTATGCGGAGTGGCGAGGCAGAAACCCGTCGGGTTGATGTTTCTGGCGCTTATTACAAGATCACCTAAGCCACGCCTGCCTGCTGCACCCCCAGACACCTGCGAGCCCTGTCCCTATGCCACCATATTCGACCCCCGCAGTGGGCCAGGAGCCAACATGACCCTCGCCCTCAACTCCCTGTCCCAGAGCATCCACACCCATCTCACGAGCAGACGCAGTTCAACTGGCCCCGAGGCCATGTACCTGCGGCTGGTAAACGCATTTACGACTTGGCCAATTGCTGTGGTGCTGCTTGAAGCACAGTTCTTATTTGACGACTTGAATTTCTCGCCTTTTGAACTGATAGTATCAAACTGCCCAAAATAACGGCTTCCCCTCAACTCCTCATCCACAGCCTAACAATGGCTCCAACCCAGGCAGACTGCATTTTTCCTCTCGCGATCGGTCTTGTCACGTACTGATACCTTCCCCTGGCTTGCTTACTTAACGCGAAGAGTCTGGATCAGCGGGCTCAGGACGGCAAGCCTGCCAGTGCCAACCTGATTTTACTCTGGACATCATCCCGAATCCATCTGCACTGCACCGTTCGAAAAATGCAACAAAAATACACAGAAAAGTGTCAGCTAAACATACAATACACGTTCTTCAATCCCACCATCACGCGAATACCCCCAAAAAAGGATATCAAAGAAAGGCACTCAACTGTTTAAACACTCAAATCCGCAAAACATACACCCAGCACAAAAATGAATAACCTACATTCACACATTTTCAAAATGACTCGACAAAAAAAATCAAAAATTGCGAACAAGAAACAATATTCGAAAATGGCTTCCTCAAAATCACAGCACTGGCGTGGAATCGTGTCGCTGCTCCTATCTAAACAGCAACAATAAAGGAATCTAATAGACTATCCCCAGCACACTAAAAGTGATACTCGCCATACCAGTCACCACAAAAACGTTTCGTGCGAGAAAAGTACACAACAAAAAGGCGGCACCCTCTCACTCAACCAAAGCAGCAGGCAGTTACTCAACGAGTAAACTACGTAATGTGCAAATACACCATTCACCCAGTCTCAGCCACACGCGCCTATGACTCCGTGGGAAACGGCGCCATACCGACGCCGCAGCATGGTACCGGATGTCCACCACACAAAAACCATGATAGGTCTGCCATCGCAATTGTGCATAGTACCTAGCACCACTACAAGGCCCCTGCATAGAACCCTGCCAAACGACAATCCAACTCACATACTATCTTATAAAGCGATACGACAAGAATCCAACTCGACTTTGGTCCTTCCAATTCCAATATGGCAAGCGGGCGTCTTATTCTCTCGAATTCCTCCACATTACCACGCACACAACCAGCACTGCCAACCAAAGCCCTCGCAATCCACAACTTCCACATCGCCGGAAATACGCCCCTGAAACCCGAGCCAGTAAAGCGCATGCAATCCGAGACCAGACCAACATCATACCTGACGAGCTACCGGGACCGTAAGGAGCGTTTGCGGCAGGATTACCACGCGGCCACGATCTCGGGGGAAACGGTCGCGGCTGTCTGTCCTCGGTCCACGATGGCGGCACAGGCCGATCAAGTTCGCCCCTCGTATTGTCATCGCAATCATCGAATTCTTCACTATTTTTGTCTTCAACTTGTACAGGACGATCGAATCCGAGAGGCGAATCTGGAACAAGTGGACTCTAATCTGAGAAAAAAAGGACAAAAATCTCCTTACCAGCCTCCATCACAGGCTTCGGCCGACACCGAGGTTTGACATTGAACTGCAACCGCATATTGTAGTGTTTACACAGACCGCCCTTCTCATTCTTCAACCCGCTTCTCGACCCGTCGCTCGTGGCTAGAAGCAAAAGAACATATCTTATCCAGCACACTCCCAGCAGAAAGCACATGATCCCACATCGTAGCACCACATCATCAGGATAGGTCGTGTGTTGACTGGTGAACGGCCGCTCTACTCAATCAGTCCACTAACACCCGTGACAATGAACCATTCCTCCTCAAAATAACCTCATTCCAAAAACCACGCATTTTTGCTCAAATATGTCCACAAATTGATCATGTTTTAATTCAATTTCAACTCTGATATTAGGCCAGAAATGAGGGCAGAGGTGAAGAAAAGGGTGCCGCCATTTCATTCACGTCTAAATTGCCATTCCATTTTAAACCGGATTTTGAAATTGAGAGTCGACGTAGATGAATTATAAAAAACTGACAACGGGCGCGCCTTGACTAAACATATAATCGAGACCTGTCAACATTTACCACCAATCATTATTCTTTTCATTCTTTAAATGGAAAATACAAACAGAAAAGACAGGTCTGCCTCGTAAAAAAATTACTCAACCGTAAAAACGGACAAAACCCATTTACGGCCCATCAAAATTGCCCCGCCGAAAACGATAATACGCGTCATTTCATGCACCTAACAAAGGTCAACGTGTGATCGAGCCTATGCGCTGGACGTGTTTTTTAACGTCCCTTCGCATTAGTTGCCATCCAATATTGGATAAGAGTATTTCAACACGCAAAACTAAGAAAAAGCGTACGATTTTACTTACAAATCAAGTAGTATGTTCTGTTGGCTTTAAATTGCGGTGCTGTAGGCGATGGCGTATATTCACGGAATACAAGCGTGATCAACTGAGCAATATTCGGTTTGGCACAAATACCTACTAGCCTCGCGTTCGATGTGTTTACAACACACGATTCGTAATTGCGTCTTTCAACCTTCAAAAAACAATAAGCGCCATTAGATCGGAGCATGATTGCAGAAGCCAGTATAAACTTGCCAAATAAATATAAGAATATTCGATACTGTCTTCCGGAAAGCCGTGTCGATATTTCGGACAGATAATATCCACCCGGTCCATCAACCGCACGTCAAAGATGTGATAATGATTATCGAAATAAAATCTAAAATGTAGACCTCCAGGATGGATGATTGGAAAACTAAGCTCGAAAGAACGCGTGGAAAAAGTGCGCATCGAGCAAAAGCTTTCCGCTCGAATATAGAAGTAATCCCTAAAAATGCCGCATCATTTCCTCAAGTCTCCTTTAGATAAGACCATGTTTACGAAATGCCTACCATCACGTCAAGCGTGAATGTTGGATGTGTATGAAAGTGACAGTAACTGGCCCGCTTTTAGGTCAACCATTCGGACCCTGACGGCCAATTCGAAATAAATTTCCTAATCACTCATGCGTAGAAATCGAAATGGGCAACCACACAACATTCTAATTGACCGTGAAAAACGAAAGGGCATAGGTTTCGGATTGATTTGACACGAAATCGAGTCAAGCTCAACAGGTTACGCTAGGAAACCCCTCAAACGAACCTCTAGGAACACTTCAATTTCAGGTTTCTCCCCATCAAATAAACCGAGTCCATCGCTAGTCCCATCTTCCAAAAAAACCGCCCTTCATAAAAACCCATCTCATCCCAGACACATGGACGAGATAATCTCCTCGATAGGATACCAGTCAAAACAAATCTCATCAACTTACATAGGATTAGTCGTATTCCAATAAATATCGGCAATTTTCCTTCCGCTAGCTTCGGCAACCAAATGCGACGTGCTATAAATGAATATGACCATGACGAGCACACCCAAGGCACCTGTTTTGCCGTTGAACATGATCGATCAAATTGATCACTCCGCCCGTCTCCACTCGCCAATCCACCAAATTCATCAAAGCAGTTGCCAAACCCAAATTCGTATCGAAAGACGAGCACTTGCTCCCAAATAAGGCTCACGAGGAGAGAAGGCCAGGGCGTAAATTGTTTCACGTTTCCGTCAAAAGATAACCGCCAAATGCACTGTCCTCGGCCCCTAAAAATATTGACCTTGCCGTTGACGAAGCCCTGACTCCAAGTGCCTACACTACAAGAGTGATAATCGTCGACTCGGTCATCGCATAAGCGCAAAGGTAAACCGACCGATCTCGCCCACACCAGCCACGCACCTGTCGGGCGCCGTCCCGTCGGCTGCCTTTGCTGGGCGCGGTGGGCGGAGCTTAGCCCAACAGCCAATCACAGCGCGCCTTTTCTCAGCGCTTTTTTTTACTTCCGGTTTTTGCTGTATCACTCGTAGACTGGCAGAATAGTTTATTTGCATATTCAATATACTTTACACTTCTGACTATGACTCCAAAGCATATCACTATACAAACTCCTGTCACTTCTACACCAGAACAAAAAGCCCCTCTGAACAAAGACAAATTCACAAACTGGACTGGATTTCAAGGACAGATTGGCGTATAGTCTCTATCACAGACAAAACTGGACCAAAACAATTCAATCGTCATGAAACCATCAACGTGACAATGACGTGTAAGGAATACAAGCTCACCAGCACAAAACTCGTTGGCCAATTCGAGGAAGTGGTCGAGGCAGCATTTCGCCTATGTTGAGCGTTTGAGCCTGAAAAAGTGGACTCAACTTTATTCTTCAGTTTGGCCCATCTATTTTTCGAGTAACCAGTTTTTAATCGTACACATGTTGTATTAAATCAGTCAGAGCAGTATAGCATACTTCAAACTTCTGACGATGAGTGGGCAACACAACTGCCCTGACCCACCCACCAGCAACTCACCATAATTTTCCTTGAAATCAGTTCGTTTCACACCGACAAACTCGCCTTCGGGTCTCGTATGGATTTCGTACAATCGAGGTGTTGTCACATGGAATCCATCGCTGCTACTCGAGTTCTGCTTCTTCACATCCCGACTATTGTCATGCGTTCGACTAGGACCCGGAGAAATACTATTGTCTCCCTTCACTAACGACGAATCCACTCGCACTTCTTGACCACCACCGCCCAAGGCCGTCCGGTACTGATCATCAGAACCCTCCTCATCGGCCCCTCCAACAGGAGGCTTTGCTTGAGCCACATCGCCGCCAGCAGCTGCATAGTCATCCACCGATTTTGAAACCGGCTTTTCTGGTGCGTCTGAAAAGAAAAACTATCCACTGCCTGCAAAAACGGGCCCCAGCATATAAGCAGGTCTTGCCGACCCCTCTCCATCCCTTTTGATTAGTGCATCCCCGCTTATTATCATCATTAAAAGAAAAGCGCCGAATTAAAACGGCCAAAACGCAGCAGGAAATGTGCCTAATTACGAAAAAGGTCTCGAGACAGCACATTGTTAGAAGAGGATGCAACAAGATCAGACAGACGGCCCGGTCCCGCCCACACCCCCCACCGACAGCTTGCAGTAAATATAGGTACACGGATGGCTCAGGCATCCCCTCCCCTAATCTCATCATCCATCCAAGTAAACACGGGAGCTGTTGACCGAGATAACCTTTCCTGAGTCACACCTAGCCCCTACAGTAAGTTACATTCGATTACCTGGCGGCAGTTGCAAACATCCCACCACCATCCACAATATCCCAGTCTTCCCCCCCCCCCCAGCATCAAGATGACGAACCCCCATCTTAAACCAACTCTAACACTACTTGCAGTCTTGCGGCCCGCCTGGTCTTCCATCACTCAACTACGCCAAGCCAGTTTCAATTTCGCTGACTATTCCTACCGCATTAGTGCCACATTACTGCAGTGTAAAACATAGTTTCAGATTACGACTCCACCAATTCCGTGCCCACTTACCAATCGATTCCACCTCGAACTTGACTTTCATATTCTTGGACGAACACAGTCCTCCTTGCTTGTTCTGTACACCGGCCGCCTGACCAGTCGAAGTTGCTGCAAAACAAATAAATTGCGCATAACGACCAAAGAATGTCAAGATAAGTGAATCATGTCACGAGCATGTTACACCACACCCCAAATAGTTAGGGCCCAATATTTTCTCCCTTATCTCCTAATGCACCAGGTTGAGTCCCTCCATAAAACTATACCTTGACATATTTCCAATGCATTTACGATGGCCCCCTCTTACCATGTATTACATTTTTACGATCCCCTAATCTCGCGCTACCTTTGATCGTAAAATGCAAAAGTGGGCAGTAAATCAAGAACACTAAGCACACACTCTCGCCAACGACCATGCAGGCGGGGACCATCGCCGCTAATGCCCCCTTCCTGGTCAACACGGCATTACCCACCGAATAAGCCATTAGGCCCCGTCCTAGCTCCCTGTCGTCTACGACACTCCACCTCGCCCCCACCAGCATTCCATTCCATTTATGTTTGTTTTCTTCGTCATCCCTTTTCAAAACTTTTTTCTGCAACACGGTCCCCACACTTATTTAAAACGTGCCCATTTCTCTTACTATCTCAATCAAAACCAGAACCCCGACATTTTAAACTCGTACCATCTTTGTCCAAGTGCGCGCACTCACTCCACCAATTACTCATTGCCCATTTCGGCATTCACCCCTTCTCCTTCGTTTTCCTCCCCTCAACTCTACAATCACGCATTTGCACACACCGACGCTCGGTCTCTGACTCCCAACCAATTCAAGGTCAAAACGTCGCCGCGTTTCCACCAAAATCGGTCTATGCACAAAGATGCAAAACGCCCCCCCCCCCCCAAGGAACATATATCTCTATCAGTCCCCCACCGCCTTCGATTACCGTGTCGAGTGCCGCCCCATTTGAGTACGCTCCTTACCGTGCCCCGCCAAACCATAAACTTACATATAAAATAGTAACTATGGCCTGGTTTAAATTCCAGACCACCAGGTTTCGGCGTGTATTCCCGAAAGACGACCGTTGCGTAAGTTCGTTGAAACGGATTATTGCACACACCAACCAGCACCGAGTCCGGACTCAAGGCGCAATAATCGTAGGCCCATTTTGAAACCTAAAAACAATTCAATCTTTAAAATCCATCAAAAATATTCTCCTCTTGCAATTATGTCCACCCAAAACATCAAATTTGTCATTTAACCATTTTACCAATCCGTGACTCACACCTAATTACCCCCAATTACACCCACCGTAATCCTACAGTAGCCCTGCTTGCCAATCAAGTTACGCCTGGTCATTGTGTTATTTTCGGCTTTTCGCATGTTTTGCATCGGTTCGATTGTTGAGTGTGGCAACGTTGATTAGCACTGCTCGTCGTACAGTGGAAAAAATAGGATCAACTTAGTCGGTTTCGCATGAGCGAGCAACTGAAACTCTCCCTTCCCCTTGACCGAGCCAGTTGCCTATGCTCATTCTTTCGCTCCTAAAATGGGCAACAAGCGATGACTAGGCTAGCAAGCTCGGATAATTTGACGGCTCGCTTCAATGCCATTCAATGTCGCGTCAATAAAAAGAGAGCGCACAACACTCGCCTACATTTGGCTTACTCAAAATGGCCGCCTTCGTTTCGACTCCAGTGAATCTGTTGGCCAAAAAGCTTCATCTAGACTCCCTAATTGCCGTTAGGACACGCCCAACTTCCTTCAAAATTACTAGGCAAGAGAGAAAAGCTCAGCAGGAAGCAACACGCTTTCCTTCATCCCCCTGTAAAAATGCATTAAAGCTCGGTCAATATGCATGTACGTCGGAGGACGAGACGTCTCCCGTCTTGTCGCCTCTTTGCTCAAAAGCAACAATACGCTTGTGCCAGCCAAATAAAAGCACCCGCCACGTTCAAAGAAAAAAGTCAATAAGCTTGCTTCGAGACTCGTCAAAACCCATCTATGATACATTAGAATGGCCCCCGTCAGTGAGTATCGTTGAACCGTCGCTCAAAGACGCCCTTTTTACGCTCTACCACCCCGCCAACCAAACCACTAAATTGGCCCTCATAAAATATGCAAAAGAAGGCCGAGCACGGGCAATCGGGGTGGGAACAAGGACACAAAGGCACTGGTTGCCCGACAACCAACTCCATTTCCCCTCCCGACCCGCAACCATGAAACGAGATAAGCAAAGTTCACTTTCGCCCCACAGCTTGGTGATTGAGTGTTTAGCACTGGTCCTATACCCATCCATCACACGACCCCCGCACCCCATTGCACAACCCAAGCCCCATCTTTCACTCAAATGTCAAACATCGCTCGACCTAAATTTATGACTTACGCTGTAAATTTCCATAACTTCAGCGTCCTCTTGGTCCCCGATCGATGTCGGCGTGTAATACGGGCACACGAAATCGACCCGATCGTGTATCCTCACCACGAACACATGCTCCGTGTTATCGATTCGGAATCTACAATAACTAAAACCAGTTAGCCATATGCTTCCACCAACCTGCAACACCAGCTATCAGCCACGCAAACTTGCTTGTGCTTCAATTCGCACGCGTGCCATGTGGTATAACGGCAACAGCGCCAGACAAAACCCTAAGCGCAGGTTCGACTCCCACCAAGGCGCCCAGAACCCTGCATATCCTCTATTTAGATCATGTGCTTTACACTCTTCCACACAAATGGGTTCGCCCACACTCTGTACGTAGCTCTAAACTGTCTCGCCATGCCCTCACATATCCATTTGTAAAGCACAAGCCACACCCCGACTCATAGCCCTCAGGTGCCCTTCGAGACTAATCATATTCATTCGGCCATAATGGAAAAAGTCCTGAAAATAGACTCGAGCGAATTTAGAAAATGCCTCTTGTCCCGGCCAACATCGAATACGTCAAACTATGCATGTCGAACATAAGAAGATAATGTCATTTATTGCAGACAGCTGTCATGCTAATCCTCGCCGTGAGTGAAACGAGTCCAGCCAGCTGCCCCTCTCGTCTACCTGTTTTCATCATGTTCGCCTCGCCCAGACGCTCGTCTACTACCCTCTTCTAAAACACCTTTTCAACACAACTAGCTCGACACCACCAACAACAAGCCAGGCCTCGCCCCCGGGCCGACCATAGCCTCAGCGAATTCATTCCAATTGACTTATATCGGCAGGTGGTGCACCAATTTCAAACTCCCACCAACATCCCCATCTTCCCCCAAAAGCAAAAAGATACGAAAAAAACAGCGGAGACGATGGTGCTTGGAGTCGAGTAGACTTTGGGCCCTAGTTACCAAGCTAACCAGTGCAACAAAAATTACTCCTCGTTGATGAACGTTTTCAAATTTCCTTCAGCCTCACCGATCCGAGCCTATAAAAGCATCCTTTTGGCACATCTCCCAACACTCCCCCCCCTCGGAAAGATTACATCTTCATCTACAGAGCCAATAAAACGGCTACTGGTCCGCTAGCTAAAAAAACAAGCCACTTTCGAGGCGCCGTCGTGGCTCTAGCCGAGCACACCATGACATGATCCAGCCCCCATCAAACCTTTTTTCTCGCTCCTTCTTTCCGCCTGCGGATTTAGTCCGCTATCAAGCAAATCAGAAAACTCATAAATCTGATCAAATCTCTGATACCACCATCCTTCATTATGTTTACTCTGCATTTCATTTGTTCGAAATGAGTAAACTCGAGAAATCTTGTTCAACAACGAGTAAGTTTTCAAAAAATACTCATCCAATCCGTGCCGTGCGTCACTCGATCCTCAACTTGCCGCGCATGCAACATGGTAAATAAACAAATGTGGCGTTTCGGACAGCGACAACAACTCGTGCATATTGCGAGCAAAGGCCACGTCCGGCTTGTGTTAGTCATGAATGAAAGAGGCGCGGCGAGCATCCCACTCCAACCTTAGCACCACACCAAAATCCCAAAGTCAAAATGCAAACATGAAAACGCAAGACACAAATTCTTTACTCGTCCCCTTCACCGATCATTCATCAGTGAACTGAGACAGGGCCGACGAGACGGCCCAGCAAGTAAAGCAAACACCTCGCCCCTCCCAAACCAAACGTAATCGAGCGAGCGAGAAAAAAGAACCATTTCTATTGTGTAAAATGTGACCACGACCAAAAGTATACTTTCCTCGCAAAGTATCCGCCAAGGTAAAGAAAAAAGTAAAAGTGCACGCGGAAAGTGATTGTGAAATACAAACCAGACCACGCCCGATCGTGCTCTGGCGGCAAAACTGCCCCTTTACGCCTCCTATTATAACCAATATCGAAATCACCTTCGATCAAGCAGCGAGGTGAACACCCTCCCTTCATCGGACATTTTCCTAGAAACCGTATTGTAGGCCCAGACATGGTCCACTTGCTCACCGTCCATTATACGCCTCCATTTCAATGGCACACACCTTGTTCAAACCATACGCCCTAAGCCTTACAATGACCTTCGCTTAGACCCGCACCACCCCGCCATGCATGCATGGATATATGCCCACACAAAAACCCGACTCGACACATGCACACAAGACAGACACCTCAAAACCGTGCTTCAATCCGAGCAAGATAACAAAAATCCCCCCCCCCTCCCCTCATATCATCTATTTATAAAATCTTTGATTCTCGAAACACAAGATGCTCATCAAACGATGACTAAGTCATTTGACGGACGCAAACGAAATCCTCGAATTTCAATGCCATCAAGATGAAGACTGGAGATAAAACTGACACTTCAATGTCAAACTTACATCGGATTACTCGAATTCCAATAAATATCCGGCAAGGCCTTAGCGTCGAGTCCCGGCACGAGACAAGTCACTAACGAGCACACAATCACTAATAAAGACGTGATTACGGGACGAATAATGAATCCATTCCCACTCCCTCCAATTAGACCACGCTTCGTCCAAACTCCGTACCAAGCCATGTTGGACAGTTAATTGGAAAATAATGCGCACTTATTTCGTTGAAACGCGTCAAACGTTTGTCTAGAATCCGATCCCAATCAACCAATTCGACTGTGCTTTCTTTACATAAGTCCCCAATGGGCATAGTAACTAGACTATAAAGTAAATCCTTGCCCAAACTACCGCCAGTCCTACTCGCCAAAAAGCCGAGCAATAACAACGTTAACGTCGAAAAGCAATTACTTTTTTCACGCCTTTTCCTCTTTCGATTTGGCGTAAAACAAAGAAATATTCTTTCCTAATGCCAACCATTCAATCTAAGGGAGGATTCTAATACGCAATTGACACAATCTAGAAGCACCCAGGTTTTGAACACTGGCTCGCACTATGTCCCGGAAGACAAAGTCGTCGACCAAACACGATGACGAGTCGAACCGGGCAATAAACGGCACCACAGCCACAGCTGGCCACCATTCGAAAGTGGGCGGAGTCAAAATAAGACACATCCACAAAGAGCAGCTGACCAATCAATCATTACACACCAGCAACCAGCGCCACCTGGCGGGAGATGCGTGAAAAAACAACTTTGTTTTGTAGCGAGGAAGCTGGTCAACCAGTTAAGTTTCCTGTTTGACTCTGATCCATACAAACGAAGAGAAGAATCCGAAGAATCGTCAGATCGATTCTCTACATTCTACATCCTCCCGCCGCGCCCCCGAATCTTGATTTAGCGACAAAAACTCTTACCTTTCCTTCTTCTGAATCCATCCATCTGCTTGTCTTCGAAAAGAACCTGAAATATAAAAAAGTACAGAAAGTGAGCACAATGGCGAAAAAGCTGAGCAAGTGGCGATTTCTAGGGTTCTAATAGTTCATCCCAGGTTCTCCTCCTAAACCTAACCAGAGGCCATTCTCCAAGTTTTCCAGGGTACTTTCGAGAATACGGCCTCATCGCCAGGTCTTTAAAAGATGAGCCGAGGACCGAGTATGAAGAAAAACCGTGAAAAAACATGGTCGATACACCCAGTCATATCAGTACAGTACGACACCCTTGGGTACACAGGCGCATATCCGTTACTAAAGGATAGGCATTGCAAAACTAAAGATGATGCCGCAAGCCACATCGTGTGTGTAATTAAAATATACGAATGGTACAAAGCCTTCTATTGTACACTACACATTTTAAAAAAGACCTACATACTTGTCTTATCTTCCAGTTCGACGCCGAGGTGACTTTGTCCGTTTTCAACCAGCCAATGGAACGCAATTTGTCCAAACGCGGCAAGATCTATAAAAAAGCTTCAAGGCAAACATAGCCTTACGTGCTTTTCAGCTAAAGGGGTAGCTACCTAAAGCAAGCTAAAATGTTGGAACTGATTTCTCAGTTCTCCGCAAGCTCACTGACTAGAAGTAGCCTACACTTTTTTGCAATCGATGTGCGTACTCGAAGCATTTAGAGCTCGATTGATCAAAAACATACAAGCCAATTCGTAAAACCTGAACGAAATGAAGCATAAAATCGTATCGAAATCAAAATCGATGCATTGTGGTTTAGCGCGTTGTAGCAGACAAATACTTTGTGGTGTCTGCTAGAAAGCGGTAAAAGAGAAGACCGAATTGAAAATTGAAATTGAAATTGAAGGCAAAAGAAGGAGTGTCGTCGGTTTCTAGCTGTGTGGTAAATTTGCTTCATTTCTCATTTTTTCTACAAGAATAATCTGTCATTGGTACTTTGGCCGCTGTCGTTTCATGCTCCTCGCACAAGTTTCGCGTTCGTTCGTTGATTCCAATTTATCTCGGAATTTCTGAGCATTTTGTTTGTCTGGTTTTTCAAAAACTGTGACCGCCGTCGTGATTTTTCCGCCGGATTTTTAGATTCTATACTTGTGTGTCTGTCGCGCTTGTTCAGACGACGTGTTTGTTAGTTGAAAGGCGGAACTTGTCTGCCAATTAGCTTCGTGCTCGTCTTCCAGCGTGGTCGTTGACTTGCGTTAGATGAACTGTCAGGACTCGGCTGCTTTGCTCGACCCCGATGGCGTATTGGTTGGGCGGGGGGGGGGGGGGAGTAGCCAGCAGTAGCTAGACAGCTGCACATGCTAGCCTTTGCATTAGCATTGGCGGCTGTCGAGCCGAGGGTTCGAATAATTACGGGGCTTAGACGACTAAGTTCGCCTTCGTTTCGTCTATTGATTCGGTCAAAGTGCGCATGCGCGCCATCGTGGGTTAGATTTAGGTACCGGTATACGGGACGAACTATAGCTCGACTAGGCCGAGCCAGCTTGCAATTCAGCCAGTGCGCCGTGGCGAAATGGACTAGAGCGGCGGGTCGGCTCGGCACCGGTTCCGATGGCAGGGAAGCGGTCGTGGGAGGGCGTAAGCGGCCTATGTGTAAATAGAGGATGGCCAGATCGCCTATATGTTCATCTCTTTTTTAAAAAAAATGTAATAGAAGACGATGTGAAGTTGATTTGGTTGCAATTGAAGAAAATAACCCATCATATAATTTTTGCATGGAAAACTTAAATTGTCTCCCGCGTCTTCTTAACTTCTGCTCTCTAGGCCCTTGCTTTCTCTCATCTGCTAGTACTTGCCGATGTGGTAAATTTTCAGCAGTTTTTAGAAACGATGCTCCCATACTTGTGCGTTTGCGACGGGGATTCATCTCGCTAGCTCATAAGACGCCGATGAATCATGTCGGCTGTTTTTCATTGTTCTTCCCTGTTGCAATTCGCGGGCTTATTTAGGATGGCGGTGACGCATGGTCTGAAGACGCAGTTTTTGTTTTTCAACGATGACGACATTGGGGCATGTTCTCATTCTAGTTACGCGTTGATGGAATGCTTGTGCGCGTGCCAACAACCTTCATAATGGGCTGTTTTGGTGGGGCTGGCATTTTAGCTCGTGGGCAGGTAGCTGAATGCTGAAAGCGGGTTTTGTCTCCTGGAACTGACGTGACTAGGACAGGCGCAATACGAGAGGGCTTAGGTTAGCTAGTTTTTCGCCCACATGAAATATAAATTGTTAGCATCTTTTTTGCCCGTGCTTGCAAGGCGAGTGAAGTAGTTTTAAAATGTTTTAGTTTGATTCGTGGCAAAGCGAGTTCAAAAGAGTCGAAGCTCACGTGCACATATTCTGGTCGTTTTTGTGAAAAGAGCGTTTTTCAAAGATCGATACTAATTCGTTATTATTATTCGAACGGGAGGGACAGGTCGAATGAAAACGTTTCACGCTGGCAAAACAACGCCTTCGCCTGCGAATTGTTCGGTACCCGCGGCGGCGGCGGCGACGACGAGTGGTGCAGGAGCTGGAGGAAATAATGTTAATCGATTAAACGCCGGTTCTTCCAACTCGGCGCAGGGCGGAGCTGGCTCAAGAATCGCCGAATACAGGGAGAGCGCTTTATCGCCGTCGTTGAATTTATCAGGGCACACGACGAGTCAGGCGGCAGTTACTCACTCGCGTTCTTCGAGCGCCGGATCGTCGACGCCTCCTTCGCCGACGGCAGTGATCATGACCGAGATGGAGAGCCCGAACGAAATGGAATCATACGAGACGCCAGGAGTGAGTCGTAGTCCGAGTATGATCAGCGCTTTGGAGTACGAGTGGTGTGAAAGAGTATTGGCGTACGAGTGTGCTAATCTAGGAGCGATGGATGGCGCCGAGGCTTTCTTGTCAGGCGGAAATGCGATTAGCCAAAGTCGAGTAAGAGTGCGTGCAGTGCGCCCCTCGCCCTAATTACGAGTTGCACTGGTTTGCTTGTAATTGGTTCGCTCAAGGCCCCGCAATGGCGGAGGGCGTTCGTGTCTCGGCGAGGAGGCCGCGATAAATGGCACTAGCAGTCGGGCGCGCTTTTAGGCGTGCTCTCATAAGTGTTTCGTAGTAGGCATAGGTGTATCTTATCATGCACGTCGTGGCGCAATAGAAAGCCGAGCGTCTGCTGTTTTGCACAATCAGTTGTACTGGCCACTTCTGGCGTGGACTCGTCAAGGCCGACGTGCGCGCCAGTCACGCCCAGCTTGTTAGAGCTAACAGAATGCACCAAATATCTTCGACGATGCTCTTCGTAGCGGCTTGTTGCTCGTACTCTAGTGGTAGGGAATGTGGAATTTAGTCACGAGTTGTCGCAGGCTAACGGCGACGTCGATTCGACAACTTTGAACTTTAAAAAAAGATTGCTTTTGTTTTGTTTTCCTGTCTGCTTAGTTGGGCGATTGATTAAGAAGTTTCGATAACTCGAGGCCAATTTAAGCGAGCCTAGTCCAGTCCCGAATTCATGGGCGATTGGCGTTTTGCGTTTCTTTTAATTGAGCCATGGACGCATTGACGTCGTCGGCCGTGGTAGGCAAAGTGTGAATGGGTGCCATTTGGAGTGAATAATAGACGGGTGCATGATGGACTGTTTCTTGCCGTTCAGTGTGTTTGAAAGCGATGCCAGTCTTGAAAATTGAATTTATATAAAATAATGTTTTGCTAATTGGGAATTTATGCTTTTAGAAGACGGCCACTGATGGTTCGACTCGTTCGCCCAGAGATCCGCGACGGGTAACGATTGTGGAGAAACCGGGCCAGGAAAAACCACAACCACCGGGCAACAAGAAAAGGGCAGCGGCGAGTAAGCAACCAGTAAGTGGGCATTGAACTTTCTTGACTTCATTTCACCGCCACCGTTCATCCCTGACGCCAGGCCGCCTCGCCTTTTTGGCCAAAAAAAGGAAAGAGTCGGTGAGAACCTGCGAAAATCCATTGACGCGTTTTTCGGCCGAGCGAGCGAGCGATTGTAGGTCGGGAGGACGGGTCGTCGTCAAAACCATATAGGGTCATTGGTGAAGACGAGGAGTCGTGGCCTAACCGAAACAGGTTTCTGTAGTGCGCTCTCGTACACGCCTAAACCGTCTCCTCGTTCCTACCGACTGCCTTGGTTGATGTTGGCTCGACTGGTTTCTCATTCACTCGCTCCTCTTCCCATATAAGGCAGTCTTTTAGTATTATTCTCTGGTCTTTAACCTAGCATCTCGCTTCGTCATCGTTCAACCATTTTCAATATCGGCCGTGTCTATTTGAATTTTTTCGACAAAATGGTCTTGTTTGGGAATTAACCGATTTCTCGAAAATATTCCATCGATGCGAGGTGTCTGTCGTTTTTTTATCTGCTCTACTCGCTGTTTTCGGGCCACTGGCGTCGAGTGATCGGTGATAAAATGATGGTTGTGGAAGAGGAGGAATGCGAAATTGAGTACGCCCAAGGAGACGTTACGTTTCGACCACAAAAAACTCCGCCAAGAAAATCGGATGGCCGATCGCGATCGAAATCGCCATCGGCCTTAATCGATAAATTGCCATTCCATTTCGGTGCTAGAAGAAAGGATAGGGCTAATAATGGGAGTAGAGATGGCGGAAATGGAAAGCGAAGGGTACTAAACTAAAAAATGTTGAATTTTGCTATAGAAAATTGTAGAAATTTTTTGTTCCTGTCAAAAAGTGTTTTGCTTTTTAGGATTTGCATAAAGAATTTCAAAAATGCAGAGAGAATCAGGAAACACGGCTGGATTTAAGTTCGTCGGATGTAAGTATCGTTTTTCTGAGTATGGCTGGAAAACCTGGAGAAGTCTGGGAAAATGGGAATTTTTGAGCCAAAATGACGGGAAAACTGAGCCGCTGCATTTCGATGTTACAATTTTCGAATCACCAGCTTTTCTATGTGCTGTTGATTATGCTGGAAGTCATTGAATCAGTTAAAATTGATTTAGTAGCCGTCGGAAAATGTGAGAAAAATCAGGAAAAAATCAAATTTTTTGTCTGGGAAACCTGGAAAAAATCAGGGAAAAGCATTTCCCGCTCCTTGAGTGTATGAACCCTTAACAGGATGGGTAAGTAATACGAACTCCTGCCTGAGATTTTTGTTGAAAATTTTTGCAAGGGCGGGAATTTTAAGAAATTTCGACTCCTTGTTCGGAAAACTGCGGTTTTTACGCAGCTGATCTCCTCATGACTCTGACGAACGTTTCAGATATTGGGTTTGAGGTTGCAAGTAATTAGTTTTTGAAATTCTAGATCACGGTCATACCGTCGGCTATTCGAGATTTGGTGCAG